>WHPX01000059.1:7500-236807 GCA_011057435.1 Actinia equina
CGATTTCGTCCACTGATGACGTCATCACCCCTGCCTTTGAGGCGAAGAGCTTACCCCATCAGTAAAGGGGTAATATGTCCCGTGCGGCAGGGTTCCCCGGGGGTCCGGTAGTGGGTGGGTGTTACGCACCCGGACCCGACCCCCCCTGATCGATTTCGTCCACTGATGACGTCATAACCCCTGCCTTTGAGCCAAAAAGCTAACCCCATCAATAAAGGGGTGGTATGCTGGTGCGGCACGGGTCCCCGGGGGTCCGGTCGTGGGGGGGTGTTACGCACCCCGACCCCACCCCCCCTGATCGATTTCGTCCACTGATGACGTCATCACCCCTGCCTTTGAGGCGAAGAGCTTACCCCATCAGTAAAGGGGTAATATGTCCCGTGCGGCAGGGTTCCCCGGGGGTCCGGTCGTGGGTGGGTGTTACGCACCCGGACCCGACCCCCCCTGATCGATTTCGTCCACTGATGACGTCATAACCCCTGCCTTTGAGCCAAAAAGCTAACCCCATCAATAAAGGGGTGGTATGCTGGTGCGGCACGGGTCCCCGGGGGTCCGGTCGTGGAGGGGTGTTACGCACCCCGACCCCACCCCCCCTGATCGATTTCGTCCACTGATGACGTCATCACCCCTGCCTTTGAGGCGAAGAGCTTACCCCATCAGTAAAGGGGTAATATGTCCCGTGCGGCAGGGTTCCCCGGGGGTCCGGTCGTGGGTGGGTGTTACGCACCCGGACCCGACCCCCCCTGATCGATTTCGTCCACTGATGACGTCATAACCCCTGCCTTTGAGCCAAAAAGCTAACCCCATCAATAAAGGGGTGGTATGCTGGTGCGGCACGGGTCCCCGGGGGTCCGGTCGTGGGGGGGTGTTACGCACCCCGACCCCACCCCCCCTGATCGATTTCGTCCACTGATGACGTCATCACCCCTGCCTTTGAGGCGAAGAGCTTACCCCATCAGTAAAGGGGTAATATGTCCCGTGCGGCAGGGTTCCCCGGGGGTCCGGTCGTGGGTGGGTGTTACGCACCCGGACCCGACCCCCCCTGATCGATTTTGTCCACTGATGACGTCATAACCCCTGCCTTTGAGCCAAAAAGCTAACCCCATCAATAAAGGGGTGGTATGCTGGTGCGGCACGGGTCCCCGGGGGTCCGGTCGTGGGGGGGTGTTACGCACCCCGACCCCACCCCCCCTGATCGATTTCGTCCACTGATGACGTCATCACCCCTGCCTTTGAGGCGAAAAGCTTACCCCATATATATACATATATATATGCGATTATTGAAATATTGTTTGGAAGACATTTTAGAGACCTCTACATAATTTCTGTTGATGGCGTTGCTGTCTAAGGCGTACGCAGTTCCAATACTTTTCAAAATTAATTACTAGTAATTTCTGCATCGTCAAAATCATATTTACAAGATTCCTTCCCTTTTGCTTTTTACTTTGAGGGAAATATTTCTTTGCTCAGTGACTTGGGTGAGCTATAACGAGTCTTATTCCTCTCTTTACCAAATTCCCATCTTTTTCGACTTTCATCCAGTGTGTACCGCTAAGATATTACTTTACATCGTTTCCCCCATTTTGACATATTCCATCAAGAGAGCGATTTGCTTCCGGGATTTTGTGTCTCCGGTGACGGTACGGACACGCTGCACTGTCACTGCCACAAGGAGTTAGCAGTAAGTCTGTGCCAAGTAAGTCTACGACGTTTCACTATCGGACATGTTTCGTTTTATATAATTCGCTATATTCAATAGAAACCAATATTGTTGGTTTAGGTTTGCAGCATTTTACTCAATTCAGGCAACTGCTTGAGGCGTATATCTCTACTTCTGTTTCTCATGCTTACGCTGTTCATACACAGAGCAGCGTTCAAATGACAGTGTGCAATGACTTCCATGAGATACAACATGTCACTCTGGACACTTTTAATCGTATTTTAAAGGATTCCCATTTCATACCTAACCTCACAACCATTGCTTGTGTTTCCTGGCATGGCTACCCTAACCCAACGACTGACTAATAGGTGAGGGGCTAATAGGATTTCCTAATAAGGCCATTCGTTCTAACTTCGTCCATGTTTTGTAATTCAACTACGCTATACAGCCTTCTATCGCATTGTTGTCGATAAAGTACAGACTAAATTTTGCTTCATAACCGTAGCACAGCATAACGTAACATAATATAGCATAGAATGGCACAGCATCAAACAGTTCAATAGCGTAGTGTAGAATAGGTAGTGTAGAAATATGGCATAGCATCGAAGGACTACTCTTGAAAAGTGTTTATTAGATCGCGGTGCAGAGCTATGAAATGAACTATCCTATAACAGCATAGCGAAGTGTAGCCATAGTTAATTATGAGTCATCTTTTTATTTATTTTTTAAAATTTATTTTTTAATATTTATGTTACAATATATCTTACAATAATTCAATCCCCTCCCCCTTTATAAGCTTCTTAAAAGTTTTAATATCCCTAGCTTCCCTTATTTCATGCTTCAAATCATTACAGTCATTACTAGCGAAATTAATTGATGTCCAGTGTCCCCATTACGCTTAGCTGCTGTCTTACGAATATTAGACTTAAATCTGGTATTATACCTATGAATATCCTACTGATGCCTTAGATCAAACCTATGTGAAAAGAGGTTGTTCCTCTGCATTTATATGTGAAAACTAGACGATGCATCTTTCTTCTAATCTTAAGATTAACCCAGGAAAGACTCTGTAAGGCAGCACTTGCAGAAGACCTGTAAGAAAGGTCCAGGATAATACGCGCAGCTTTGTTCTGTACAGCTTGTAAATCTGACATTAAGGACTGAGGACTAAGGACATCTATCTAGATATACAGGATATTACATGAGCGCTTGGAGATACGAAATTGATCTTCCAGTGTTGAAATGATCTCAAGATTTTCAACACGAGAAGATCATTTCAGAATTTCGTATCTCCAAGCGCCCATCTCATTTCTGAGTTCTCTATGAAATCGGCTTATTATAAAACGTTTATATCTCTAAACTTATAGCATGGTTTTTTGAAATGCAGGAGAATTATAGGTATTTTATGGATAAATATAGGGTAAAACAGATATCATTGGATCAATCTAAAATAATAGTTAAACACAGTTGTTAATCGTATGTATACCAAAGAGGGTCAATAAAATAACGGTACAGATTGTCTGTTATAGCCACAAATATAAATTAAAACAGACAGCCTGTAATATGTTATTAAGAAAAGATAAGTTTAATTATTTTGATAATTTACTCTTCTTTACGTTATAGTACACTCAACAAAAGTACTCGACTCTGATTGTCGAGAGGAGTACAATTATAGCGTTAATTGTACTCCGTAGGAGTATTAAGTCGCTATGGCAGCACGGCCAAAACAATGTCAAAACAATTATTTTCTATCATTTTGTACTTAAAAACATATGAATGAAATTTTAAAGCCGTAAGGACTAATCTTTTTTATGCATTTCGGAAGCGCGATGGACTGAAAATCGGCCGCCAATTAGACGAAAGACGTAGCTTCGCATTTTTTTACTGAAATTTTGTTGAGTGAACTAAACAAAAAATCTAATCGCTGATTTTATATTTTCATTTTCATTATGATTTACATTTTCATTCATTCATTCATTCATTCGTTCATTTATGAATTTATGAATATATTCATATATTTATTTATTCATTTTTGAAAGGGATTTTACTTCTATCTTCCATAACAAATTTAATCAACAATCTTACTACCATATATTAAGTTGGCTATTCAAAATAATTCTAGTCAAGTTATTTTATCATTTATTTTACACTCGATTTACACATTCTAAGCCGTGTTTGGCTAACTTTCCTATTCATATTCATCTCTTTACTTATGCGTCCAAACAATACAGATTCGTCTTTCCAAACATTGCCAAACATTTCCATTCATCCTTATACTATTACCTAGTCAACTTTTCTTTGTCAAGAGTTATAGCATTTTAAAAATTATTTTAAAATCTTCTATCTTAGGCCTTCGTAAACCTGTTTCAGTAAAAAGAAGCGCCTCCAAAGTTCAACAGAAAGTACAAAGATTTGCACCCATAAAGTCAAGAAAATTTGTCTGATCAGAGACAAATCCAGAAAAAATTCTTGTTTTCAGCGATAAACAAACACAATAGCTTTCCTTACCAAAAAAAAACCATTAAAAACCCGGTCTTTAAATCTGTCTAGACACTAATCCAACACACCCACAACACTCAATTGGCTTCCAAACAACCCCTTCTCTACGTGACCAACACGTCACCAAGCTGGCGCCGACGCGTCTCACAAACTACATCCGGGAACCCAACAACATACAAAATGGCGCACCACAGGAACCCCACTACACCCAACACACATAGCCTCCCCCTACAATCAAACATTATTAGAAGTCTTTGGACACCTTCCAAATCCCTTCTCGCCCTTAACCCAACCCTTCACTCCCTCATCAAACTCTCCGTGAAGGTGCCCAAACACCCATCCACCCACGAGGCTCGGCACTACACTGGTAACACAACCTTTTCTATCCCCTAAAACTCCCCTTCCACTCACCAATCATTCTTTTTCCTTAACCCAAAACCCTTCCCGTGCTACCAGGAGTACGCATCCACACACTTCTTCGTGTCGATACCGATTTAAACCGTCATTAGGCTTCAGGATGCCTTCAGGTACCTCATCGCTGAACTTTACCTTCCCCTTTGAATGCCGAGCTCGATCCAACCCTCTCATTATATGCGTCCCTATGCAAATCTACTTCCACACTCATCGAAGTTAACACGCCATATTGTTTACTACTTCCACTTCGAGTTCCACCCAACCTGCAACTCATTCAACAACCCTCGGCCTGCTCTCAAACCGAGTTCTACATGCTATTCACCAGGTAAGCCTCACTTCTATATTTACACTTATGTTTTACCAACCAAACCAGGACCAATCCATGTCCCTCTCATTCTCCTTCGTGTATGCCATATCCCATCACAAAATAAACTACATCTGTACATAGGGCTATTCTAAATACGCTCAATAGTCTAGAGTGATAACAACACTCTTTTCCAACCCAAGTTCACCTCAATTATTCTAATGCATCCATTTTTTATTTACATTTCACCTTCATCTAGAAAACTTCATTGTTCTATGCAATGTTCAGTACTTTTTTTACTTTGTTTTGAACTACCTCGTTCCTAACATTCTCATTGCCTGAAACCTAGGTGAATGCACCCAAGGGAATGATGGGTATAGAAGTCACTGAAGCATTTCAATACATATCTCATTACTACAGTATGCGTACAGGGAGGTATGCAGCTGTTTTGATTCTCACAATCCCAAGACCTATCCATTAAAGTGCAACTTTAGTAATACTAAAGAGCACAATTTCGTGCAAATTCCATTGTTTTCTTTTGTTTAATTACCACTATTTTGTACTATTTAGTAATATAGGGTTTCATGGAATAAATTGTTTGCACTCTATTATCTTTTATTATATAGTAAGGATAGTATATTTTATACCCTGATTGATCAAAGACTGTGCTTTATTAGTGTACAGAGCATGCAAAAATCAGTTTTTTTTTGATAATTAAATAATGAATAATAATGATGGTGAAATTCTCTGGCTTCCACCATGTCTTCAGTGTCTATGTTAATTCATTGCAAAATCAGTTTTTAATACTCATGCATGAAACTCTTCACTGGAATCATTTAATATTAAGCAGAAGCAATTTGAGAATATGTGGACCACATAGCACTTATGAAATACATGAAGATACAGAAATATAAATAAGTTAAATAAGTGCTTGGGACTGAGGTTATTCAGGGTGAAAGCCCTTGGAATTAAATTCGGAAACATTAATTTCCGACCTCGCTGGGAATCAAAACCACAACCTTCAGAATTGTACTACCGATGCTCTACCAGCTGAGCTAGAGGTCAGACTGAGAGCAGGCCGGGGTGAAATAGAAGCAATCCACTCAGTTAATTATTTCATTTGTAGCCTAGCCACATGTGAATTGAATTGCTTTGATTTGTTGTTGTCTCACTTGCCACACTGATGGTTTCTACTACAGTTTGCCTCCCTCTAAACAAATCAATATGTGAGTTTAAGTGTTGTGTGTTGCAAATAGTACATAAATAGTGAATGTAGTGGTAGTGTATTTGGAATAAACCTTTGGAAATATTAATCCTCTTATAGACAGTGATGATTTATCAGATTCTTTTTCAATTATTATTCTAATAATTGTGCATGACGATATAACTAGCTAAAAACTAGTCTTTTACTCCAACGAAGGACTAGCGTCCGAAACGTCAGTAAGTTTTTTCATCTTTTTCATAGTTTATAATTTACCTTTTCATCATAATTGTGCATGGTTATCCATGCAAGTGACACCTATAATATACAATGATAACTGCACTACATTATACCAAACAATAAAAACTACAGATACTCTAAAACTGTTTTATTCAGTGACTTATTTAGAAAAAATTACTACAAAAGACAATTTTAAGCTACTGTATATGAACAAAAATATATCTGCTAAGATAACTTCAAGGGTGCAATATGCAGTGTTGTAATGACAACATTGAATACCCAGGAACTTTTCTTAACATTTTTGCAAATTTGCAGTTGACTTGCTAAATATAATGATCATAATATTATGTCAATACTACTATAATATTGAAACATTAAAATAGGTAACATATTTAAAGCCATTGAAAAGGTCTTTGCAATAGCATGTTAAGGAAAATCCTTTCAAGCCTTCTTGATGACTAAATTTCAATGTATTTTATACAATATTCACAATAAATCCTTATAAAAATAATTGCAGAGCTATGGCAATCCAAGACCAGACAAATCAGTGTCTATAGGTGGTAATTCCACAATCTCCATAAGACTGCTTGGAACATTACTTGTGAGATCACTCAGGTCATTGTCAAATTCAAACCAATTAAAAAATGAATCTATAAAAAAAAAAGATTGATAAAATGCATATTGGGTTAGGGTATATACTGTATATAATATTCTTTGATATGTCATTCCTTTGTGGAGACATGCAAATATAGAAATTACGACGTGGTGGCATTATCATGTAGGTACAGCAAAAAGTCAAATCATCAAATCTATTGTAATTCGACTTTTTACTAGGTATCTTGGATAATGTCATAATTTCAATGGTTGATATCTCGTCAAAGAAAAGAGCTATAGAAGAATTGTAAATGCCATTCTTATACATCTTATGAGGACTTTCAAATCAGGAAGGCATCCTGTTGGGCTTAAATGTGACTTTACATGTAATGTACAAAGTGAGAAAGCTCAAATGAAAGACTGTACGGTGTTTTTTTAAATACTGCTATCCTTTTTACCTGTTTCTGGTCTTGTATATGCATCATCTCCAGTTTTCAGAACATCACTTTCAAGGCTGACTTCTGGGTTAGTTACAGGTTGTAGACATCCCCTGTATAGCTGGCTGACATTCTTCAGTATAGTGTCAATTGCTGGGCCTCTGGGGAGTGGTCCTTCTGCAATCACATTACACAATTACATTAACATTAGCTCTATTTTGTGTAACATACTGTAAAGTGTTTCATTCTTTTGGCTCTATTATTGGTCTTTCATCTTAAATAGACCCTTGACAATTGGGCAAAATACCGGCTGTTTAATATTTCATTTCCAAAAAAATTAAAAATATTTACAAAACATTTACAAATGCTCAATCTGGCCAGAAGTGTTTCACTGCAACTTGGAAGTTTTTTAAAATTCTTCAACATAAATACACATCTAATTTTCCTTTTTAACTCTTGGATACATGAAGCGTAGAAACAAGTTATTTTGAGGGGTCTGAATATGCAAATGTATCACTCACTCGCTCACTCACTAAGATGTTAGCAAATCGATAATTAAATGTTTATTGATCTTATTACGTCATCTGATTACGAACACAATATAGATTATGGAATGCTGATGATCCATTTGGGATAGTTTCTAGCACTTGTGGACGCCATCAGGTCCCACTGTGCATGCACAGACTTGCACATAGTTTTATCTTTGGATTATTCATATTAAAAGAATCAAGGAAAGATGCAAGTTGAAGTAAAATTTTACAATATTAACGCCTGAAATAAAATTTCAATGAGTCAAACCTTTTTTTCTGATGCATAGAAAGTAAACAAAAACGCTTATGTACAACGTCAGAACATTTCGATTTATCTGAAGACTCGTAGATCGAAGGGGGTATCGAAAAAAAGCTATTTTATTTAGAACTCAAGGAGAGAGTTTAATTTCATGCTCTGGAGGACTTTATTCTCCATAGAGACAGCCCAAAGTCACGGCGGTAATCAGCAAAAAAATCAATTGAGCAAAGTCTTACTACATTATTTACAGTTGTAATTATTATGTTGATGTACATCGTAGAAAAAATTGCAAAAGACCTAAGAAGAAGAACAATTCCATTGGATTTTTGATTTTGAAGGCATTCTGAATAAGAAGTAGTTTGATCGCTGCACATTACAAACAGCCAAAGCAATATATGTTCTTGAATGTTGAAATGTGGAAATGTCTAACAAGAATTCACTCCAATAAATAATCAGTAATTAAGACTTGGATGATGAGAAAATAAATAGCATTTGTAAACGAATTTCTATAAAATATTCACTTAGTTCACAGTGTAAATAAATAGTTTCATGCTATAAAAAATGTATAAGCCGTGACCCTTGAAGGTCAAGATATAAAGTAGTAGATGTGAATCAACCTAATGCATAACACATAACTCTTTATATTGATTGACGGCAGATTATCTTGTATATTCAGTCTTGGGCATGTACGTCGAATGATTCCTGGAATAAAACACACAGCCCGCCTTTTAAATTGAAAACAGATTCATCACAGAATTCGCTTCCAAAACTCAACAAAATAACAAAAATCTAGGTGTGAAAAGGAAAATATAATAGAAGAACTATTACTGATTTTACCAGCTAAGTTGAGTATTAAAAAAATGAAATTGAGAGAAATACTTAGAATCCTTTGAATGTCAACAAACATAACAAGGGCACAGGGGGCCCTTTCTCCAAAAAGTGCAAGAAGTATCCACGAGTTTGCCAAAGGCTGCTTGATTTGTTTATATTTCTTCTTCACTCTTTCATATAAGATTATTATTATCATATTATGACCCATATCTGCCTGGGTGCATGCTCTCAAAAAACCCATCGGGAAAATAATGTGAGCAGGGCCTTATGAATCCGTACCGCCCTGCTTGAAACCTGCAATTGTATTGACATAATTTGCAACTTTTAAAATATCATCTTTATTTAGGGTCATATGATAAAATGCTCATTGATTGAGTAAGGTTGGGCTGTACAGGAAAATATTTGGCTCTCAGTCATTTCTACTGACAGCCAAATATTTTTTTTTCCATACGGCTCTCCAACTCAGTCAATAAGTACATATTATCATATGACCCGTATCTGCCCCGGCGTGCTCTCTTAAAAAGACCTTTGCAAAAATGGTGTGAGCAAGGTCGTATGGCTTTGAGCAAGCAGGGCTGTATGAATGAATCTGTACGAATGCGTACTGCCCTGCCCGAATCTGGAAGCTTTCTCTTTTTCAGCTTTTATTTACTATTTCTTTCTTTCTTTTATTTTATCATATTTCTTTTTAGGGGGGTCATATGAAAGAATGCTTATTGACTGAGTTTGGGGGGGCCGTACAGGAAAATATTTGTCTCTTGGTCATTTGTACGGCCCTTGCTGCGCTCGGTGCCTACGGCATCACCCTGAGCCAAATATTTTCCCATATGGCTCAACCTAACTCTGTCAATAAGTACAAAGATATTCTGTTATAAATATTCTTGTAATTTATTTATATGTGTTAACAAAACAAAACAAAATTGTTATTGTCATGTTGCTCTTTCTAAATATGCCTATGAAACATCCTGCACTCTGATTGGCTGAGCTACTACTGGTCTTTTAGTGATAGACCAATGGTAGTGAAAGCGTGATAACTGAATTATTTCTACCTATTTCTGACTAGTGAAGTCATTGAACCAGTGAAATAGATATTACACTTCTAATACCCTTTAGTAGACCCCAATTCTATTGTTTTTGTTTGTGTCTATTTGTGTCTTCTATGCGTTGACTTGTTTTTTTCTTATTGCACAGGTTAAATGCTTTCACTATGTTCCTAAATTGTTTGCGTCCATTTTTAAATACCAATTAGTAGCTAAAACTTTTACACCTCTCACCATCATGGTCTACCAGACAATAGCAAATTTTGGCCTTTGTCTAAATGGACTATTGACTGTAGACCATTTGGGCTGTGGGTCTATTAGTCCAGTTTTAAGTTCCAAATCACCATTGTGTTTCTCTTACTCAGGGTTTGCCTCATTCAATGTCTGGAATGTGGGGTTTTGCTTTCTGATTTTCATCGAAATGTGAAAACATTCATAAATAAATGAAAATTTCAAATGTCTTAGAATATGTTAAATATGGTCATCACTTATAACAATGTGGTGGGATAATATAATAATAATATAATATGATTTATATAGCGCCTATACAAGTCGGCTCTAAGCGCTGTAAAATATATATAAATTATAATTCAAAAGCTAGTTTAAACAAATGAGTCTTAAGGTCTTTCTTAAAAGTTTTTAGACATGAAATGTTTCTAAGAGGAGACGGTAGTGAATTCCATAGAACAGGAGCAGACACAGAAAAACAACGATAACCATAAGATTTAAGATTGTACGGACAAGTAACAAGAAGCAGTTCCTTGGATGAGCGGAGAGTTCTTTTAGGTTTATACACAGTTATGAGATCAGACAAGTAGACAGGAGCCAGACCATGAAGTGCTTTGAAAGTGAGGAGTAGAATCTTGAAATTGATGCGATGTTTCACAGGAAGCCAATGCAGAGAACAAAGGACAGGAGTGATGTGATTATACTTCTTGGAGAGAGTTACAAGACGAGCAGCAGAGTTCAAAACATATTGTAATTTATCAATTTGAGCTTTAGGTAAACCATATAGAAGAGAATTACAATTATCAAGCCTGGATGTCACAAAAGCATGGACAAGTCTTTCAGTAGTATGGACAGAGATAAATTTACGAATACGAGCAATGTTACGCAAATGATAGAACGACGTCTTACAGATATTATTAACATGAGGAACCATTGACATCACAGAATCAAAGATTACAACAATATTTCTTTCATTATAATTAATTATAATTATAATTATAATTAATATTTCTTTCATTGCTGGATTTCATGACAAAATAGGCCCTTTGCAGCTCGGTTATCACATGCTGATTAATTCACTGAGAGCGAATGAATGAACATTTTGATTCCCATGGTATGAAATATACTGGTGAGCAAACAAATTTCCCACTACCTGTTTTGAGGGATCGTAATAAAACTGTATTTCCTAAAACACTGATTACACATCATTATATTCAGTTCTTTATGGGTAGCTAAAAAGAATCGTAAATTTTAAATGAAATAAAACATTTTGCTCACCAGTACAGACACGTGACCTTAAACTGCAAAGGGGCAATTGTTATCTGGGACCCCCCCTTTTAAGAACCCAAGTTAGGATTAGTCTAAACATACTAATTGCTCAAATAATTTGAAAGAAACAATTTTAGAATTAGGTTTTAAGATGCGAGTTAGGCACCATCGTTTTGGTTTTCGAGACCAGTACTTTTCACTACCAGTAGCCAGCATTTTCCTATAAGTTGCAGATTAAGCCATACAACAATATTATCATTATTGTTAATGTACACATAATTGGCAGTTAGTAGATAAAGGAAATATTTACTGGTATTCAATATTACCTTCGTCAGTGAATGGAACCATATTTTCTTTTTTGAAATATTCTTTCTCGACGAGAGCTGAGCTCTTGTCACTTGTTGATACGTCACCTCTGACTTTAAAGGCTTGTTTCTTGTTTTGCTTTAGCGATAACGAACCGATCTGCTTAGACAACGCTTTACCATGAGGGGTACTAAGAGTCATCTTTTTAGCACCAGGAGTTTTTGATTGCAAAAGATTATTTTGATCGCTAGGCTTAAGCAAAGAGGATTTTTTAGTCACATTTCCTGGAGTCATTAAAGTGTTGCCAACATCCCCAAGGGCACGCCGTGGTGTAGCAAGAGGAGCATTATTACCCGTAGAATTAAAGGATTTCACTTGTCCAAAACTTCTTGCTGTGATAATAAGAAGAGAAGTAAAGGTTAGCATTAAAATAATAAAGTGTAACACGAACAAAGTAAAGCTAGTACCTTGCACTCCATTCTTTACTCTGAAAGCTTGTTGTGAATTCTCTTGATCAACACAAGAGCGTATTGAAGTAACCGAAGCCATGTTGTGTCAAACTTGAACTGACCTTAGAAAAAAAGAAGTTAATTGGAGACTGTGTCACTAACATAAAGAAGGAAAGTACTCCTGTGCAATCATTTTACTTACGAGCCTTGGAAAATGATCGTGTTTTTACGAGGGTCAGTAATAGAACACAAAATTCAAGAATGGCGCTTTATTGTCTTTTGCTGCTCTCGCATGCATAAGCAGCCAATCAAAATGCACGACCATTTTTGAATCGATTTGTTTTCGTAATTATTCGTAACATGTTCGTTAACATTTCGTAATAATTTTGTTTCCAGTCCTCTACTGTGGCTTTTAGCCAGCCTAATCCAAGATGGCTGCCCGGGGGGCAGGAAAGGGAGATTCTATTCTTTACGATCTTCTTGTAAACGCAGAGTGGCCTTTGGAAGGAGAAATTTTGGTATGATGAAATGACTATATCTCTCTCCTTTAAATTGAACGTCAAGGAAAATATTATATACTAGAAATGAATCTGCCCTTTCTTTTTCTCGTTGCGATTGATCTTACGTGGCAAAAAAAAAAAAATCATGGTTAATATGCTTCTTTTATTTATTACTATAGCTTATCTTTTATATAAAAATCATCTCGAAATGCTTACGATGAAGTGAGTAAAAGCGTTTGAATTGCAAGAGTTTATAGAAGTTACAAAGTAGGAGTAGGTTATGGTTTTCTGTCATTAATTTTATTTTTATTTAGGTTTTATTATTCCTATGTTTTTGCATCACTTTGATCAGTGCCTCATTTTTGTAAACTAGATTGTTAATAAGAGCTGTATTTTTGGTTGTAGAAGAAACCAGGATCTGATCAGCTGCGTGGATCTCTTCCAAAAAAATGCTGGACTGTCACTCAAAGTAAGACTGAGTACTGTTCTATAAACCTAATGGCATTTACTACTCCATAGTGGATGACAGAAAGCCTTGAAAATTTTACTACCCACCTGATAAAGCAGCTGATAAAATGAGTTCTGCCCTCATCAATGTTTTGCCCCCAGAATGGGGGGAGGGGGTGGGCAACCCCAGGGGAATTTGAATTTGCTATTTTATGGATTTTTCCAGATAATAGCAACATCAAATTCCCAATTTTTGAGGCATTGGATAATGTCAGTTCCTCACAACCCAAAGAAAATCCCTCAAATCACATTAGAGAACTAACAAATAGCTCTACTAACATTTGCACAAAGCCCAGGAATCTAACCTGGGTCACATTTGTAAGAGGCAGAGCATTAGCAGCATACACCAACTACTAGCATTGTATATCTAAATGAGACTTCAGAGCATCTGTATTTTATACTGTTTTATGGATGAAAACATTTCTTTAAAATTTAGATTCCATAATATGGATTTTCAAAGGAATGCAGAACATAGTGAGGTAAGTGTGACATCATAATTTATGCACTAGGATGGAATACTAGATATATGTGTAAAGCTAAGAAACATGTATTGCTAAAGAAAACAAACCTTTACATATCTAAGTCTGCCATAATTTTGGAAAAATGGTCCTAAGTGTTGTTCATGTAGTAGCTATATAAACAAATGTTGGGGTAAAACTGAAAATTCTCATAGCAAACAAGAAAGAACATCTGTATTTACAGTTATAATCATGCTATTTTCTATATTTTTGTTCTGAAGTGGTTCTTCTATGATCAATGGAATCCCAACCCAGTTACACAGGATTGTGAGAGGAAATAGTGGTTGGAGTATAGCACTTTCAAGGTAGAAAATGAAAATGAAATGAAAAAATGAAAAATGAAAAAAATTATTTATATAGTGCGGATTCAACATGCGTTTTCAAGCGTGCTTTACAATAATCTTAGAATTAATGACAGATTGCTTTTATGCAATTTACAAACATGAGAGGTGATTAGTATGAAGTGTAGGCACTGAGGGTGGTCACTGCCAGGGTTTCTTTTTACGTCCTCAGTGGTTCTTTTATGTCCCCCAGTTTTAAAGTCCTTGTCCGAGAAGACTTGAAGGTCTAACCATTTGCAGATATTATTACAAAGGCAGCACCTTCTCCTAAGTTATTTTAAGACCCTGAGTGTTGGTCCTCCCACACAACAGACCGCTGCTCTTACCAACTGAGCTAACCGGGTGGCGGTTGAAATGAAACAGTAATGAAAGTACCATAGGATTACAAGGTGCTTTGTATGTATTTATAGTTTTAATATTACTACCACCTGTAATGGTATAGTGGTGTGTGATGGTGGTAGCATTTATACAATGATTATGCATATAGTAATATTGATAGAAAATGAAGTACACTATTAAAACTAGACTGGAATCCAGTCTAAACAGCTTCTTATTTTTATACTGTGGTGCATGTTTACAGTGATGGAAATCTATTGGCTGTGTTACAAGAACAGTTCATAGAAATAAGGTAATATTTGCATTTCATCCCATTAAGAAGATTGAGTATTATATTGAAATTTAATCGCTCTGACCAACTTTTCTTTATAACTTTTTTACTGTCAAGGTCTCTAAAAGATGATTTTAATAGTGTAGTTGCAAAGTGTCCTGGTAAGCTTTTACGGTAACCAGTCGTTTCACACAATTGCTTTTTGCACAAACCTGTTTGCACAATTATGACCTGTTCGCACAATTCCAAGAGTCGTTTAGCACAACTTTAAAATAAAGTAAGTGGTCAATAAGAAGTCATGAAAATATCTTTCCTCTGTTTCTGTACATGGGTTTTCATATCCCTAATAACTCTGTTTCAAGGCTTTATTAGCACCCGAGTTGATCGAAAATTGCACAAAATGAACAGTGCCATTGCTTCCAGAGTGCCAAAGTGTAATCTTTCCTTGACTTGCCAACTTCATCACCATTAAACTTTTTGTATATTTATTTGCTTGTTGAAAGCTTGAGCATATATCTATTTTCTCCAAAGTGTTAATGAGAATCTCAAGGTGGCTACAACGAAAGTGAAAAAAGAGTCAGGCTAACGAACTGTTACAAGCGTAAAAATAAGAGTTTTACGACTAGAGTCGACTCTCCCGTAAGCGATTACCTCGGGACCAGGAGAAAGTGGTCGCTTACGGGAGATGGTTGCTTACAAGAGTTAACACAGGAAGCCCAAACAATGGGAATCCTAACACAGGAAGCCTAAACCATTTATAATTTTGTAACTCACGTGTAAAAACTAATGTATTAACATTTAAGCTGTTTTGAATGTGCTATATGTTTACAGTACTGTAATTGTCATTATTTCGTTCGGTTTTTAATACCCGATGACTCTATGTCCTTAAAGGGGAACACCACCCTGAGAGAAGCACTTGTGGAATAAAAGTTAATATTATACTCAACTTATTCTTAAAGTCTTAAGTCCCTCTCTTTCGTAGCTTTCGAGAAATCCTGCCTGAAAGTAGCGATAAATTGAATCCCAGGAGGCCGCCATCTTGAATACAACACTGAGCCTACAATAGGTCAGCAGATGCTCTGTGTGATGTCACTGCGTGCTTTAATCATATCAGTGATGAGAAAAAGTTCAAAACAAAGAAGAAAAACACAAAAATAATGAGTTCTTCTTCCGAGGAAAGGCTTAAACATTCTTCAGAACCATCGCTAGATGAGACTGTGTCACTAGAATTTCTTTCCATGAGTTGAGTATAATATAAACTTTTATTCCACAAGCGCTTCTCTCAGGGTGGTGTTCCCCTTTAAAGTTTTTATTGTTAAAGGATCTGTCACCATTACTGGTCCTTGGGTGGTCGCTTATGGGAGAGGAAAAACAATGAAAAATTCCATAATTTTAACCCGAAATTTACACGATTACATGAAAACAACATGGCGTTGCTTGTTTTATAAAGCATAAAGGTATTTTGGTTTTTCTCCTTGGCAAGTCAGAAGCAATAAATATGTCCTAGATATTCAATTTTTCGATGAAGAAGAAAGATATACAGTTATTTTTTAGTAATTTTTTCAACAAACTATTCTACAGAGACTAAAAACTTATTGGTAGCGAAAAGACCCCGGCCTATGAAGTACCATAAACTGAGCTCGATTGTTTATTTATTTTTATTTATTTATACAGGCACATCCTATTTAGCATCAGCTAGTTTAAAAGGAGGCCTGATATAACATAAATAGTTTACATAAAACTACTTATAGGAGACATAGACTTTACATTTACGCGATAAATTACTTTAACACAGTTATCCTACCCCAGCCCAACCCATAATTAGTTCCCACACATAAGATGGCGTTTTAGCTTCACTTTAAATTCTTTTAGGGTATCAACTTCTCTAACACTCCTAGGAAGGGCATTACATATGACCGTACTCCACTATACCTGAAAGAACCCTGGTACTTGGAAGTGCGCGCAAGCGGCGGGCGCAGCATATCTCGACCTCTGGTATTGTAATTATGGATTTGATGCACATGTTTGAATTCAGATAGCAGGTATACTGGCGCCATACCATGAAGGCACTTTTAAACCAGTAAACACTTTAGATATTCTCTATGCGCTTGTAGGCTGGGCCAGCTAAGCGTTGGTTTCAACTCATTGGCTCCCAGAGACCAACTTTCAATGATACAGGCAGCACGCCTATTCAGCTTGTCCAGATAAGTCTTACTCCCAGCGCTACAGCTATCCCAGACTGATGCACAATAATCAAACAGTGGCAAAACTAAGGTGTTATATAGCATAATGCAGGTAGATCTAGGCAGGATCTTACGTGCTCGGCAGAGTATACCTAATCTAGACGAGATTTTGTTACCAATGTATTCAACATGGTCCTTCCAAGACAGAGTATGATCTAAAATTACCCCAAGGTATTTAAAATAAACTACTCTTTCTAGGCGCTTGCTGTTGATAGCAATTTCCAGATTATCAGCTGCTGTGATCCTCTGGTGCATTCCAACTAGCTTGATCTTTGTTTTAGCTAGATTAAGTACTAGACAGTTGGTCTGAAGCCAGCTCATGATATTAATTAAGTCGGTACTTAGCTGGGTTTGAATTTCATTGACTGACTTACTTGCAAAGTAGAATCGTTATTTTGTTATTTACATTCAGATGATGACCTCAAATTTATTCCGGGAAAGGCAATAGATCATTTCATCTTACTTTTTTAGTGCAAATAATAAAGTCAAAACAAGTGTAGTGCTTAAGAAGTATTTAAATTTCCACATAAGAAGAAGGAGCGATCTTTTAAAGGAAATGCACAAAGTGAGGCCATTCTACTGAAACAAGCACTTAAAACTCATGTTATCATTAATTTTATCATTTATAAAAGTTGTTTTTCAAATAAATATACTTCTAAAAATTAGAGAAGTAATTTTAATTTCATGTACATAGTTATATAAAAGTTGGGCTAAATGACTCTTGAAATTGTGCAAACAGGTTCATGCAAAAAGGCATTGTGCAAAACGACTGGTAATCGTTTTTACTACATAGCAGTGCTCAATTACTGTATTTTGTGTCGTGCAATTTAACTAATTTTTCCCATAATAATGGTTTTTGTACTAGTTGAAAGAGATACTTTACCACAGTGGCGGCAATTAGCTTGGAGTCAGGATTGTTCAATGCTGGCCTGTTCATATAGGTACATATATCTCTGTTCACAGACTGAAAACACACGGAATGTCTCTTCCCTTTAATTATGTAAAGAATAAAATTTCCTACCCTTACCACTTTTGCCATCAACCAAGGAAATTATATATATACACATTCCAATGGCTCATTAATTAGGGAAGAGACGGGTATTTATCATATTGTGTAATAAAATCTTTGGAAAAAGTAATGTGATGGGGGCTCAATGGGTTGATGTGGGGGAAAAATGTGTCCAACCCTCCTTGTTTATGCCTGCTATATTACTCTATTTTCGCAGAGTTTTTAATCCTTTCTTGGATGAAAATCGGTAATATGATAAAAATGCTTATTGAATGAGTAATTAGGTTTGGTCAGACAGGATGACATTTTGCTCTTGTTCATTTGTGCAACATGACCTTGATTCAAAATATTTCATATCATGCGAAACACAGAGAATATCAGTGTCAGTATCTAGAGTGAACAGATTATATTCATCATTACAACAAGATTTATTAATAAAAGATGTTCAATTCTGCTTGTTTTTGTGTAAATTTTAATATTAATGAGCAATGTGGAACAAATTCCACAGACCAGAGGCAAAAGTGCAAATATAACTTATGATGTTTGTTGCTTTGGTTATTTCTTTTATAGTTGGGGAGAAGTTGCTGTGTTTGATCTTGGTGGTGAACTTCTCTTTACTATTCCACAGGTAATACATACATGTACATGCTAATATCACATACATTATTAGGCACTCATGTGTTGAGAAATAAATTTCCAAAGTTCAAAATGGCTGGTTATGGTGGTTATGGTCCCCAGGGGGGAGGGAGGGGGGAATATTCAAATAATATACAAAAGTCCTGAGGGATTTCAGAGATTTTAGCTCAGTAAAACTTTCATCACACAATTGTCATCACAGCATGGACAGAAAATGAACTATCGAACTATAAATTCAATGATTAGACTGATTCCATACGTCGTAGTTTTCACTCCTACAGTATGTGGGTTGTGGTTCACTCAACTAACAACTTATCTCACTTTTACTAATTTTCTGTACATTCAATTAAAAAAGAGGCGAGCATGTATTTTTAATTAGCCAGGAGCAAAATTCCCTCCAAGCTGTTAGAAGGTTTATATATTTTTAGCGTTTCCACACAATTGTCTATTTGAATATAAAATAATAAACTTACATTTCAAAGGAATAGAATAAAACATGCAGAGTTATGGTAGGAGTTTATTGAGCTCACAAATGTAGTGTCAAATGTAACAACATTTGAATAACACATAGAATGAGCAATCTACAAATGAATAATAAAATTGCTTCTATCCATTTAGAAGATAGAATCAATCCAGGCAATATATATATTAAGGCTTAGTAGAGATCAATAACATTGTTTAAATTTTATTGATTAAATTTGTTGATAGCTCAATCGCTATTCAAAGGTTAGGGTTAGCACTTCTTACACTACAATCACTTGTTTCTTACAACCACTGACTTCATGCATCTTTCAGCCTTCAACTGAAATATCTTAATCATTTAGTCACAAATCAAAAACAAAAATAATTCAGTTTCAAATCCCGTTGGAAGATATACATGTACATATGCCAATACCTCCTTGTGCTTGATCAATTGCTTGTTCTGAAATAACTTCCATTTTATCTTCTGGTTATATGAAATGCGATTTCATGAGACAGTCAAAATGGCAGCAAAACAAACCCAACCAAACTCTTGAACAGGGAATTATTTTGCTCCATAGGACACCTTTTGTGATAGGCTAAAAATTTTCAAAATATATAACGAGCAACATGACTGGAGGTCACTCCATGGCAGCAACGTCAATCAAAACGAAACAAGCAATGACTTAGTTGGTGTGTGAGCGATATCCAGGAATCAACAGGAGAGCGAAAACACAGAATTATGGAATCAGTCTAAATGATATATCTTTTGACAAAATAAAATGTTAAAGTTTAATCTATAAATGTTGAAGTTTTTGAGTATGCATATTTTCAAAGCCTTTGAAATTGTAAATTAATGTAATCTCATCAAATATTCAGTAACCTTAAAATGTAACAACACCATCAGCAATAGACTGTCCATGTGCATATTACAACTCAAAGCAGTCCATATTCTGTCAGAAAGGTCTAGTACTATATGTTGGATATCTAGTACATAAAGTAATTTTTGTTTTTCAGTGTTTGACAGGATCAGTAAGTCTTCCATCTAACCTTAGTATGGCAGTTTCTGGTTTAGTTTTTATAGACCACAAGAACAGCCCACAATGGTAAGATGATAAATAACTTATTTGCCAATGCATCAACATCAAAAAGATTTATGTTTGTTATGCAGTTTTGAAGAAAAACAAAATGTCTGTGAACAAACAATATTATTTATAAATATTAGTTTATTAGCTTTTGCTGACTTGAAATTGTTTAAATTTAATATGAGTTTATTTATCAGGTCGGCAGAGCTTTTGGTAATAAATTATGATGGTACTCTAACCAACTATCTGGTCAGGTAAAATGAACAAAAGTACTACAGCAGATTGTGGTGTGTTAATAGAAACATTTTTGGACAGATTATTTAATTTTAAGATTTATTTTTCAGCCCAACCAATGGTTACCAGGAAAATCACACATTTTCGTTTACCAATATCTTACACCATGGTGTGTACTGTGTGACATATATTGCCCAATTCAAATTGCTAGTTATTGGCAGTGCTGCTGAAAGACATGGAGATACCTTTCTAGGTAAGCTTAAGCTAAATTACACATGACTTGTACTAGGTATATATTTGTTTTTGTGGTAAAACACAACACCAGTACCCCAGATGTCCTGTCAACCAATGTTGGCAGTGTTAGTATAGGCCATTTCCTTAATTGCTATTGCAATTTCTGTGACAGCCATCTCCAACCTGGCATAAGGATCTGCTATAATGGTTGAAACCTGTATTTGTGTCAGTATATGAGTCAGTTTATGTGTCGGTGTATGTGGCGGTATAAAATGTTTCGGTATATGTGTCAGTACAGTTATGATGGAAGTTTTATATATTTGTATCTTATATATTATATTTTATATTTTTAGCTTTTATTTAGAATTTTATACATCTTTTACTATATACTATATATTTTATTTATTTTATATATTTATATTATTATATACTATACTATAATTATGTTATATTTATATTTCTCTTTATCCAAATTTATTCAATTGAGTGACTTAGTTAATTTCTGCGCATATGAACATATCCACATGAAATATGAGTGTTATAAATATTATTATATTATATTATATAATTATTATAAAAAATACAAAGGCACATTAAAAATTATTTGTTCACACATAAAGTAAAATTGTTTCCCCAAAATTAAAATGGGTCCCAGCCACACATTCACATGATAATGGGAGTCTTGTTTCACAGCTGCATTTCTCAACTGTTTAACAGCAGTTCGTTGACCAGCTGCCAACCATTTAATGGCTGTTTGTTGTGATTTTATCATGATAATCAACAGAAGAAGTACCATCAGCATTAGACTGTGGTTTATCTGCATGGAGAATACTGTCTGGCTTTCCTTACTACAAGCAAATAGAAGATAACCATATTGATATCCAGGTACAGTACTATGAAAACTGGATAAATAAATAAATTGTGCTAAACCAAACATTTCTCATTCTTCATCATATCAAGGTTTCTTTAATGCACCATTAGCTCTTATTTTTTTCAAGGCTGGTTCTGATATGTTTAAGAGGATCTCAAAGCTTTCATTATTCCATTCAGCAGCAGGAAAGGTATCAAAATGTTACTGAAGTTAACTTTACAACATCTTAAATATAGCAAATAAAAAGTAGTGTATTAGTGATGTACTTGCCTCTTGGGGTCCCATTTGAGCTGACAGTTTGCTTGATTTTTCCTTTGATTTGAGGGTTTTCATTTACTAGGTTTTATGCTGTAACTCCTAAAATGCTAAATTTCAACAGACAACTAGAAAGCCATCATCATTTTCTTGTGGGAATAAATAGAAATGTTCGGGGGCTATTGTTTTCTGCTGCTTTTTGATTGACTCCACTACAGCAAAGTTTGAATGTATTGTTATCCTACAATTTGATTGGTTCTTGCTGTCTAAGTGGTCCCAGTCATAGTTAAGTGGCACTGTAAGGGGGGAATAGGAATGCAACTAAAAACTAGTGAATTATGTTTTGAGTTATTACTCCTTGTAATGTGGAAAGAAGGGATATTATTTTTGATCAGAAGAAAAACAAAGATTTTTGTGAATATCTAGCTTTGCTCTTGTTCAACAAGATTTTGTCACAAATTTGAAGCAGTAGCGGAACATTTTGGAGTATCACTCCCAGTTAAATAAAGAAATAATTGTGAAAGTTGTGGCCTTGATGTTTTTCTGCTCTGCACAGGTTGCAATAATTACCAATTATTGGTTCTAGCAATTTTTAAATTCCGTTTGTTGTAGGATGGTATTTTCCATACTTCTCTTTCACCTGATAAAACAAAGCTTGCTGCAGTTCATATATCTGGAATGTTATCTGTCTGGCATATACCTTCTGTAAGATACAGTAATGCTTGGGGTCCAGATGATCAGGTATGCAATAAATCTCTAAAATAAATATTAGTCAGTAAGTTTTGTTTGTTCAGTGTATACTGTTCTTTTGTAGCCATGTGTTGAAAACCCTGAAGATGAGCTAGCATTCAGTGCTTCAATGATGTTGAAAACAAATAAAGGTATTTTGTAAGTTTTTTTTTTCTAAAATGAAGTATATTAATTTAGTAATGAGAAATAAGATATGTATTAGATAGTTGATAAGGCCGGCAACTGTCTCTTAACCACATATTTTTTTACGCCTTTAGCTTTCTTTTCTACACCGTCTAACTTTCAAAAGATTGTCATTTTGAGACAATCTCGTGCCCAGAGCCTTTTACTCTTACTGTGCATACTCAACGAAATATATAGGCTCTGAAAAACTCCACTGACAGACAGCCAGATTTTGGCTGTTTCGCACATGCGCATTATTAAATTTAAATCAGAAGTTAAGCCTACCAACTGACAAAAAGAAAATGGTGAACTGTTATGCTCTGTGGTCTTTATGAATGCCCATTGCTCTCAATAGGATGGGCTTTGAAGATAGGTTTAAGCCCAAAAAGGAGGTAGGAAATACTGTAGTTTTCTGGAGCCTTTTCATTTCGTTGAGCATGAGCATTAAGAAATAAAGGCTCTGTGTATGAAATTCGATGAGACATCGACATTGTTTGGATTGCGCATTTGAGGATCATGTTTGGAATAAGAGTGCAAGTGGCAAAGCTATTTTATTTTGGTACAGCTGCCTGGATTTTTAAGAGGCTATATATTGCAGTATCATTAATGTTGCTGTCTACTTAATAATGATGTTATCTATTTCAGCAGACAGCATTATTAATAATATTGTTTTAAGTAGACAATAATAATAATAATTTATTGAGTATTAAACAAGTTTCAATGGTAACCAGTCAATTTGCCCACAGACCAATTCGCCCACGTGTAAAATCATCAAACATGCGTTTGCCAACTCACCCACGTTAAAATCACTCAAAGAGATATCTAACCGTATATTAAGACTACATGAAGTAATTTTGTGATTTACTAACCTTATTACTTGACACTTAAGCTCAAGACTTCAAAACGCAAACTTCTTATATGCCATTATGGACTCGCCTACGCTAACTCGCTAACGAACAAAACAACTCATGTAAAACCAAAATGTAAATGTCATCTTAGCCTTTAAATCTTTTTAAATCTCAGATGAGTAGCTTTTATATAAATGCCGCCTAGTCGGTTTCTTTAATCTTACAGCATCTTGAATCGAAACTCTTGAATAGCTTTTAACCAAGAAAAATAAAAGGATAAACTTTTTAACCAAATGTCTTCCTATTTGAGTGGCCATGGTACATAAAGTTAGTGGGAAATTCAGCCCTTGTTTCTCATTTTAGCGTCTTGAATTAACTGAGTCATTAACGCACAAAACAACTTATAAACCAGTGATGCCATGCCATAGCCTGTAAATTTTAGGAAACTAAACAGTACATTTGAGTTTTATCTCCCATGGAAAGTTGTTGGTGATAAATTATATCTTACATTCGGGTTGGAGTTACTAAAATGACAGAGAGTTATTAAGAGTTATTCAGAGGATGAGCAACAAAGGTGAAGTGTAAACAAATCCTAAACTTACACAAAGAAGTTAAAATTTAACTCAGTGAATTCGATAAGCTGAAATAATTTGCCCGAGAAACGAGGGCTGACTTTCCTGCTTCTGTTCCTTGGCTACTCAAATAAGAAGACATTTTGTGAAAAATGTCTTATATAAAGCTTATCCTTTTAAAATATGTAAAAAACCCGACCGATTCAAGATGCTGTAAAATTTAAGAACTGACTGGTCGGCATTTATATAAAAGCTATAGTGTCACATTCGACGGATAATACAGATATAAAAACTTTGCGTTCTAATAATTTTTTGTACTATGTCAAGTAAGCTTAGTAATGATAAAAAAAGTCTTGACGAAGTAACTCATCTCAGATTTAAAAAGGCTAAAGTGACATTTACATTGGTTTTATATGAGTTGTTTCGTTTGTTAGCGAGTTAGTGTAGGCGAGTCTGTAATGGCGTATAAAAAGTTTGCATTTTAAAGTCTTGAGCTTATAAGTGTCAAGTAATAAGGTTGGTAAATCACAAACAACTTCATGTAGTCTTAATATATGGTTAGATATCAGTCTCTTAAAGTGATTTTAATGTGGGCGAGCTGGCAAACGCATGTTTGATGATTTTATATGTGGGTGAAATGTTGTGGGCGATTTGGTCCGTGGGCAAATAGACTGTAAACCGTTTCAATACTTTACGATAGGAGAAAGAAATGATAAGGGGCTTTGTTCTAAATTCAACATTTACTTTTCAATTGTCTGCACTATCATTTTTTATTCATTCATCAGGAGACACATTCTTTGGACTAACAGATGTCAATTGGTGGTCACAGGAAGTAAGTGGGTCATTATAATTCACAAGTATGTTGTTCAGTGTTGGTTATTTTGTGGAGTGTGTGGGTCATGTTATTCACTAGTGTGTTAATCATTGTCAGGTCTTTTGTGTGTGTGGGTCATGTTATTCACTAGTATGTTAATCATTGTCAGGTCTTTTGTGGGGTGTGTGGGGGTCATGTTATTCACTAGTATGTTAATCATTGTCAGGTCTTTTGTGGAGTGTGTGTGTGGGTCATGTTATTCACTAGTGTATTAATCAGTGTCAGGTCTTTTGTGGAGTGTGTGTGTGGGTCATGTTATTCACTAGTATGTTAATCAGTGTCAGGTCTTTTGTGGAGTGTGTGTGGGTCATGTTATTCACTAGTATGTTAATCAGTGTCAGGTCTTTTGTGGAGTGTGTGTGTGGGTCATGTTATTCACTAGTATGTTAATCAGTGTCAGGTCTTTTGTGGAGTGTGTGTGTGGGTCATGTTATTTACTAGTATGTTAATCAGTGTCAGGTCTTTTGTGGAGTGTGTGTGTGGGTCATGTTATTCACTAGTATGTTAATCAGTGTCAGGTCTTTTGTGGAGTGTGTGTGTGGGTCATGTTATTCACAAGTATGTTGTTCAGTGTTGGTTATTTTGTGGAGTGTGTGGGTCATGTTATTCACTAGTGTGTTAATCATTGTCAGGTCTTTTGTGTGTGGAGGTCATGTTATTCACTAGTGTGTTAATCATTGTCAGGTCTTTTGTGTGTGGGGGTCATGTTATTCACTAGTATGTTAATCAGTGTCAGGTCTTTTGTGGAGTGTGTGTGTGGGTCATGTTATTCACTAGTATGTTGATCAGTGTCAGGTCTTTTGTGGAGTGTGTGTGTGGGTCATGTTATTCACTAGTGTATTAATCAGTGTCAGGTCTTTTGTGGGGTGTGTGGGGTCATGTTATTCACTAGTATGTTAATCAGTGTCAGGTCTTTTGTGGAGTGTGTGTGTGGGTCATGTTATTCACTAGTGTATTAATCAGTGTCAGGTCTTTTGTGGGGTGTGTGGGGTCATGTTATTCACTAGTATGTTAATCAGTGTCAGGTCTTTTGTGGAGTGTGTGTGTGGGTCATGTTATTTACTAGTATGTTAATCAGTGTCAGGTCTTTTGTGGAGTGTGTGTGTGGGTCATGTTATTCACTAGTGTATTAATCAGTGTCGGGTCTTTTGTGGGGTGTGTGTGGGTCATGTTATTCACTAGTATGTTAATCAGTGTCAGGTCTTTTGTTGGGTGTGTGTGGGTCATGTTATGTACTAGTATGTTAATCAGTGTCAGGTCTTTTGTGGGGTGTGTGGGGGTCATGTTATTCACTAGTATGTTAATCAGTGTCAGGTCTTTTGTTGGGTGTGTGTGGGTCATGTTATGTACTAGTATGTTAATCAGTGTCAGGTCTTTTGTGGAGTGTGTGTGTGGGTCATGTTATTTATAGTATACATATTGCTCTCATAACTGGCTGCTGCTAAATTGCATAAATTTGGAAAATAAATATTTTTGGAGTTAAAATCATTTTAGATAATTGAGCTTGTTGATTTAGAATAGATTTCTAATGAAGGTAATGAATCCTTGCTTAAAATATAAGAATTTGAAGTTTTGCAAATGCACCAAAACTATGCCACCAAGGCTTCCAGTGATAAATACATACAAAACTTTTTTTTAATCTTTCATAACTTCTTTGGTATTCAGTCAAGTTTAAAAATTTTTGGGAAGTAGTTTTCATGAAGTACTTTATCCAATAGCGTCAAATGCTTCTGGTAAAAAGGCCTAATTTTCTCTATTAGAAAACTGAGTCATGGGAACTGTGTTTTGTTGATCAGTGACAGTTTTTTCATTCACTTAGTATCTTGATCAATAGGTCTATTTTCCATTTAATATGTTTTAAGGCTTTGATACTTGCACACAGTACAGGAGCAGTAACAGTTTCATGTTTAACTGAAAGGTAAATTTATTTTAATTTTTTATTCCATTTTTGTTTTTCGTTTTTAAAGAATAGCCGGGTGAGAGTTAGCACATTTAGTTATATCTAACATAACATCAACCAAATGATTTTTAGCTTGTACAATCTTCTTGGTCACTCTCCTGAGTGGTGTGGACCTTGGCCTCACATAACACAGGCTCATCATGGTGGATTTCTAATTCTTGAGGTAACATTAAAAAATTAAATTATTGATAAATTGACTTTATTTGATGAGGGTGATTATATACATTACTGGTGACCCAGTAGTTTTCATTATGGCCCTCCTACAATTAATAAACTGAAATGAAATAAGAATCCCAACTGGCAAGGAGTCTAACCAGTTGGCTATTTACAAGCATGGTTGAGAAACTGAATCTGAACTAATCAGTGATCAAGACAAATACAGTCTCAGTTAGTGGCCACAGCGGGACTCGAACCCGGCACCACCGGATTGCGAGACCGACGTTATGACCACTCGACCATGCTGCCTACTTCAAAGTAGAATATATAATAGAATAGAATACTAGTCTTTATTTAAACTATCAATTCTACATGTAAATAGTTGAATAGTAAAATATTTCTTAATTTGTAAAGTTGCATCTTTAAGTTATGAAATTCAAGGTTTATACTACCATTATGTTGCTGACTGTGACATCATTCCAGGCTTTTGAGTGTATTTGCGTTCATTTTTAATACCAAACACTAGCCATTATGAGACATCAGATTTACAGTAAATATTGTGGTAACCTTGAGTATAATAATGATTCTTTTTAGACACTTTGTATAAACCAGTCAAAATTTGTATAATTCATTAAGCCTGGGGTGACATCACAGTCGTTAACATATTCAAAGTATAAACCTTCATAACTTTAAGGCACAACATTCAAGTGAAAAAAGTTTCACTATACAACTATTCACTTTATGTAGAATCAATACTGAAAGTATTGTATCAGGGGTTAGGTGCACTTTAACAACGTGTCACTTAGGAGCTTATACGAACTTGTTAAAATATGAACATATTCAGATATCATTCAATTTGCAACTAAATTTTAATATAATTTCAGTGTGAAAACTCTATTTCTAAATCTCGATCTAAACCATCAATAACTAAAGATAATGAAATGGATTATAATGAAGATGATGAAGATGATGATGACAGTGAAGATGATGAAATAACTCTTGGCAATAAAACCAGAGCATATGCTAAACAGGTATAAAATGAATTCAGTTTACTACCAAAGTGTAGTATAAGAGTAAATGGTTTGAACCCAGGTGTTAAAATTTGGTGTGAAATGAGATCGTCCAGGTGAGCGTAGTCTTGAGCGAGACTGTTGTTGGTGGTGACTGACTTTTCGACAACCTTGCAGAATTCATCTTCGGAGTCCAGTGACTGAAGATGACTTCCGCTCAAGTTCTTGGAACGTCATGCAGTCACCACCAACAACAGCCCACCAAAAATGTAGTATGCTTTGGTTGTTTATAAGAAAATAGGAAACTCATGATTACTTATTTTTTATGCTTCTTAGGTATTATTTTTTCTCACAGAAAGTGAACGTTTTCAACCACCAGTCAAAAGACCAAAGTATGTCACTACGTATTGTTGTTGTTAAACCCTAGGAATCCCAAGTTATTACATACTGCTATATATTGTTACTATTTTGGTCAGTGTGTAAAGAAGTGTGTAAAATCATAGCAACAAGAATGTGATACTACACAATACTAGAGCGTATACCATATTGTAAGAAATTGCCAAGAATTGCACAAATTAGTAAGTTCTAAGTTCTAAGTTTGTTGGTTATATCGAAAACCTTGTTTTTCAACAATATACTGGACCTAAACCTGAGTTTTTTGGACGGTATATTGATGATTGTATTGGTGCTACTTCTTGTTCGCGTAATGACTTAGATTCTTTCATCTCTTTTGTTAACTCTTTTCACCCTGCCTTAGACTTTACGTGGGAGGTTAGTGAAACATCAGTCACTTTCCTTGACATCTTGCTTAGTGTTAATGACGACCGTCTTAGCACTAGTGTCCATTACAAACCTACTGACTCTCATTCTTATTTACTCTACTCGTCTTCTCATCCTAAGCACACTCTTAACGCTATTCCGTTCTCGCAATTTCTTCGTCTTCGTCGTCTGTGTAGTGATAATCTTGATTTTTCTGTTAAATGTTCTGAGATGCGTTCCTTCTTCCTTAAGCGTAATTATCCTGCTCATGTTATTGATCGCGCTATTCGTAAAGTTTCTACTATTGATCGTACCACCGCTCTCACATCTCACACTCGTCCCTCTAATGACCGCATTCCTTTCACTCTTACGTATCATCCTATTAACATTTCCATTAAGCCCATCGTTAACCGCAACTTTTCTCTGCTTGACTCTGATACCCGCACTTCTGCTATTTTCAACAACCGCCCTCTCTTTTCCTATAAACGTGATCGTAATCTCCGTTCTTTCTTGGTCAAGGGAGTTCTTCCCTCTAACAAAGAACCTGGTACTTTTCGCTGTTCTCGTAAACGTTGTTATACTTGTCCTCACATAGCCTCTCACACTTCTGTTGTCGGTCCCAAATCTACTGTTAAAATCACTGACCATTTTGTTTGTACATGATGGCTAGTGAAACTAGCGTGGACTGCGTCGGTGTTTCTAATGAAACAAGTTATCGTAGATTTATAAGTTTTACACCGTAGTGAAAATAGAAAACTGACGTTTCGGACGTTAGTCCTTGACTCCGACGAAGGACTAACGTCCGAAACGTCAGTTTTCTATTTTCACTACGGTGTAAAACTTATAAATCTACGATATTTTGTTTGTACCACTTCTAATGTTGTATATTGTATTAAATGTACCCGCTGTAATCTTTTATATGTGGGTGAGACTGGCCGCCGTCTTGGTGATCGCATTTGCAATCATCTTTATGATATTCGCAATAACGATCCTACCAAACCAGTTTCCCGCCATTTTAATCTAACTAACCATTCTCTTTCTGACTTCATTGTTTTCGGTCTTTCTTTGCTTAACGGCAACAATGATTGTCGCAAGACCAAAGAAATGCGGCTTATTCACCTATTGGGCACTCTTAGTCCCAACGGGATTAATGAACGCTTTATTTTCAACTAACCTTTCCTTTTGTCTTTCGATTGTTTGTTTTTGTTTCCTTGCCTACCTTGCTCTCATTGGTTTCTTTTGTCTTATCCTATCATATATACACTCCTTTCTACCACTTCTTTCTCTTTTACTCCGACGAAGGACTAGCGTCCGAAACGTCAGTAAGTTTTTTCATCTTTTTCACGGTGTATAATTTACCTTTTCATCATTACTGTTTCATTAGAAACACCGACGCAGCTCACACTAATTTTAGCTAGTTATACCTTTCTAAGTGACAAAGTTAAATAATGAAATTGTACAAATTATTTAAAAGTTTTTAGGACTACGGTCTACTGATACTGAACTTTCTTACGTTTTTCACGGATAGTGGTAGATGCACTATAAACCGTAGACCTACAAATCTTTGCACTAATTTGTACAATTGTGTTAACTTGTTCACGGATATATGTTATGCACTCTATGATGATCAATGTGCCATTACATGTGCATATACCATAAGTCGGGCTGTATGTATAATGAATTAAAGCGTAGCCGAAACCAAAAGCGTGAAAAAGCAAAAGCGTAAACAAACTTAGTTGATCGAGAAAAATTCAAATATTCTTTAATGCTGAAATCTGCATTACATAGGGCGCGCTACTCAATTGACGTTAGCGTGCTCCATCGGTTTTTGGATGCACGCTCGCGCACGCTCATTAACCAATCAGAGCGCGCGTTATCTCGTGGCTAGGTTATATTGTACGATAATACTACATACCATAACATGTATATACCGTAATTCGTATGAATAATAATGAAATATAATAGTATTTTTTTTTTGAGCATTGTTTTCAATTTTCATGTTCGGTTGTGTTTTGTTTTATCAGAGTGTTATATCGCACTTACCGACTGGTTTGTATCCGTTCCACAACGCCAGAAGAATTGTACTCTAGAAAGGTAAGTAAGGCTGAATCATAACTTCCTGATCTGTCAGTAAAACTTGTCATAAATACACAAAATGCTTTTTAATTCTTTAAAAAAGATTGAGCTAGAAGAATATGGAGATGCTTTGGTACTTGCCCAGACATATGGATTGGACAGCGATCTTGTGTATCAGAAACAGTGGAGGAAGTCAAGAGTATCTGTGGCTTCTATCCACGATTATTTGGTAAGTAACACCGTTGGAAGAACATGGATGGAAAAAAATAATACCGTAGTATTGGCACTTATACCTTCACTTAACCCTTCACTTATCCCTTCACTTATCCCTTCACTTATCCCTTCACTTATCCCTTCACTTATCCCTTCACTTATCCCTTCACTTATCCCTTCACTTATCCCTTCACTTATCCCTTCACTTATCCCTTCACTTATCCCTTCACTTATCCCTTCACTTATATAAGAACGCAGTGCTAGACAACAGGCCGCCCAATCACAGTCGTCCAGTAAAACTAGATTAAACTCTGCTTTGGGAACATTATGTCGTTTGACGTGGCTCGCAACCTTTGATTGCCCTTCGACATTGCGTGCCATGAATGTCATACTGTGTTTTCGTAGTTCAAATCTTGGGAGTGAAATATTTCATTTTTCTATAGTGTAGAAAACCCAAGAAATCTTTTCCAGTTCGTGTAATAGTCGTGAGTCCCTAGTACTATACTATGTCAACTATTTTTCTTTATGTAAATATTTTTTAATTAGAAGAAAACACTCATTAACTAAATATCTCTTATTATCTATTGATTCTGGGAAGCCATGTCAAATACTTCGAAATATTATACAATTTAAGCAATCGTTTTCGGTACATTCTTGTTTTATCTTGTAGAGTAAAGTTAAAAATCGCTTGTGGGTACTTAATGAATGTGTAGAGAGAGTACCTGATACTTTAGATGCAACCAAACGATTACTGGAGTATGGGCTGCGAGGCACTGATGCAAAGGTGATCGATGCTTTGGGAAAGGGAGAAAAAGACATTGGATTCATTATTACAGAACAAGAAAATAGTGATGAACACCAGAAAACTCTAGAGGAAAAGCAACAAGAACATAATAAGAAGATTGAAGATTCACTTGATTATACAAAGTATGAAATATAAATGAATGAGCTTTGATGTGGTTCACATGTAAAAGACTTGCAGTCTGTGCCACTCAGCTGACAGGCCATTTAAAACAATTCTCATGAGAAATAAATCACGTTATTTTTGTTTCTTTCAGTTTTAATCTTGAGCAGCGCGATGTATGTCGTTATCGTCTCAAGTTATTACAATACCTCGATCGTCTATCCACATATGAAGCTATCTTAGGTGGCCCTCATATAGCACATGAGGAATATTCCAAGGAGTTCTTCCAAGGCTTCAGAGAAACCAATGTAGTACAGGCTGCAGTGCAGTATGCAAAGGTGGGTTATGTAAAAGTTATTTTCTCTGCAAGTCAGCTGTGAAACGAATCCATGCAGAACTTTATCACGCTTTTTTAGATGCAAGCGTGACTCGTAACACCTAAAATTCCGACGTGTCATTGGTTTTGTATTTAAATGGGTAAAAGTTTTCGGCCCGTGTTCGATATTACGCCGTCCAGGCAGGACTGGTGGAACGGGAGCCGTTTTAGAACAGGTAAACTTGACCATTGCAACACATAAACCCGTCATTTATGGTTAACCATTCCAGTTCATTCATGTTTGTGCAGTGTATATTTTGCTGTTATCATGCTCGTTATCAGGTAGTTTCATATTGTTCGACTGATTGTCCTACCAATATTTCTCTCCAGTCCTTTCTGTTGTTGTAGTTTACAGTGCTTTATAGTAGTTCTAATTTTGGAAATCGCTTATGACCTATATTTCGCTTCATAAGAATACTTTTTCTCATTCGTTAGTTTTATTTTCAGTTTACCTGTTTAGACAGTTTCCTATCTTATGTTTTTTTACGTGGTTCGTTTTTTTTTTTTGCTGCAACACTTAAGTTTTATCCAGTATTTTGATTATTAAATGCCTTTGATACATTGTTAAGCTATACCACCTATGCGAAAAACCATTTTATACATTTTTATTTAAATTTCTGTTCTTCTGTTTTCCATTGTATATCCCTAGCGGCAGCAGTCACAAGAATTAAGAATTAAGACAGGTTTTTGTATTTTTTCTTTTAAAAGTCAACGCTTACTCAAAAGTCGTGGAACTTGCTTACCACCATTTCACGTGCCAACGGTCTGAAAATCAGGGGGGACGATGATACAGTCAACTTTATCTTCGTTCATTCCCTGGTAAAGTAAAGTACTGGATTCGCATAACTGTTACTTTGGCACGTATTTACTATTTTAGGTGACATCAATTAAACATTTATCTAATATAAATAAACTAATTTACCTTTTCAACAATCTGACAAAATGCATTCTGTAGCACCACTGCAAATTGGATCAGAACTATAACGTTTGGATGGGCCCCTGGTCAAGCTGGAACACTGGAAGTACCTGCATGCGACCATTTACGAGGAATACTAACGAACATGTTTCATCTTCAGGATGGTGAGTGGGAAGCACTGGATGCTATCTTTACATACCATGGCCTACACACTCTCCCTCATAGATTAGTGATTTTGAGTAACTTTTCTGAAACAAAACCACCATCAGACTATGAGGCTCTTTTACCTGAGGTTAGGTAAGGTTCACTTCAATAATGTATTGTGTATATACTTTATGTGAGGTTAGGTAAGGTTCACTTCAATAATGTATTGTGTATATACTTTATGTGAGGTTAGGTAAGGTTCACTTCAGTAATGTATTGTGTATATACTTTATGAGAGGTTAGGTAAGGTTCACTGCAATAATGTATTGTGTATATACTTTATGTGAGGTTAGGTAAAGTTCACTTCAATAATGTATTGTGTATATACTTTATGTGAGGTTAGGTAAGGTTCACTTCAATAATGTATTGTGTATATACTTTATGTGAGGTTAGGTAAGGTTCACTTCAATAATGTATTGTGTATATACTTTATGTGAGGTTAGGTAAGGTTCACTTCAGTAATGTATTGTGTATATACTTTATGTGAGGTTAGGTAAGGTTCACTTCAATAATGTATTGTGTATATACTTTATGTGAGGTTAGGTAAGGTTCACTTCAATAATGTATTGTGTATATACTTTATGAGAGGTTAGGTAAGGTTCACTTCAATAATGTATTGTGTATATACTTTATGTGAGGTTAGGTAAAGTTCACTTCAATAATGTATTGTGTATATACTTTATGTGAGGTTAGGTAAGGTTCACTTCAATAATGTATTGTGTATATACTTTATGTGAGGTTAGGTAAGGTTCACTTCAGTAATGTATTGTGTATATACTTTATGTGAGGTTAGGTAAGGTTCACTGCAATAATGTATTGTGTATATACTTTATGTGAGGTTAGGTAAGGTTCACTTCAATAATGTATTGTGTATATACTTTATGTGAGGTTAGGTAAAGTTCACTTCAATAATGTATTGTGTATATACTTTATGTGAGGTTAGGTAAGGTTCACTTCAATAATGTATTGTGTATATACTTTATGTGAGGTTAGGTAAGGTTCACTTCAGTAATGTATTGTGTATATACTTTATGTGAGGTTAGGTAAAGTTCACTTCAATAATGTATTGTGTATATACTTTATGTGAGGTTAGGTAAGGTTCACTTCAGTAATGTATTGTGTATATACTTTATGTGAGGTTAGGTAAGGTTCACTTCAGTAATGTATTGTGTATATACTTTATGTGAGGTTAGGTAAAGTTCACTTCAATAATGTATTGTGTATACTTTATGTGAGGTTAGGTAAGGTTCATTTCAATAATGTATTGTGTATATACTTTATGTGAGGTTAGGTAAGGTTCACTTCAATAATGTATTGTGTATATACTTTATGTGAGGTTAGGTAAGGTTCACTTCAATAATGTATTGTGTATATACTTTATGTGAGGTTAGGTAAGGTTCACTTCAGTAATGTATTGTGCATTATATTATCTTTTGCTTGACGCACCAGATCAGTCATAATTTACTGTTTGGAAATATTGTTATATTTCTATTTCTAATGCATAACTTTTAGTGAATCTTGCAAAGACGTCTTGGATTGGGAGCAAAGATGCTGGAGGGCAAGTGATTGGTGTGAGAAAGAAGAGTGTAAAAAGATGCTGAACTGGGGAAATGAAGGAGACAATGGAGATTTTTTGTATGAAGAAAACCCTCAATTGGAAGTATATAGGTAAGACTGACTGACACTTGAAGTAATGACAATAATAATGATAACCATGGCCAATGATATTAATAGAGCACAAACGTTATGCCATCCACGTTACTCATAGCTATGTTTTATTTTTTACAGAGTTAAGATAACACCAGATTTACTTACCCTGTGGTATAAGAGTAGAGCATTAGAAATTGAAAGACTTTCTAAACAAGTAAGCACACTTACTATTGCTTACTATCAATCACGTGACTTTTTGGAGTTGACTGGGGGGCAACTAGCGGATGCTAAATCAAACCATATCAAAATAAGTTCTCACACTCTTGTATTTGACTATTTTCACGACATCAAACCAGAAAATAAGAGATCAAAACAACCTCCAGGATTCTACAAGCCATCAAAAAAGAGCTATTACCGGAAGTGACGTCTATTGATAGCAACCTATATAGATTTTGCTGATTTAAGCAATCATCTCTCTTTTAATGAATTTATTTTGTTTTGTGCAGGTCTCAAATTCACTAGCCCTTATCAAGCTGGGTAAAGAAAAACATATTCAAGTAATGCTCTCGATGATGTTTTCTTTGTTTAATAATAATGAAGCAGGGCGATGTCAAATACCTGCCCCATGTGTAGGACATAATAAGTACTCAAGACTCTAGTAGAGTCGAAAGCTCAAAGTATGCTTAACAGTTTTACACAGTACATCAAAAGTTTAATTCACTATATTAATAATGTAATGTATATCCGTCATACACTAATTCAGTACCCTTTTTTATTTAAGGGTCTTGATATTTTGTACGATGACCTCCTTACTATGGAAACACTCATTTATGAGGTAAGAGTATCGTCCTGACTTGTTGATTGTTCCTTACTTGTTAGTCATACATTGTATTGTTGTTATTATAGTGTTGTACAGATGTACATCTTGGCCTAGAGGATTTCCAGACCATGACTGATCTGGAGAAACTACGTATGATACTAGCAAAAGTAAGTCGAGTCCACCTGAAATAAAAACATCGATGTTGATTGTTCTTTAATTTCATTATATCAATATATATATATATGTTTTTTTTAGTCGAGCCAAGTGCATTTTGTTAAGGACTTTAAGCGTTGGGCCTTACCATTCTTGAACAGGATTGATAAAAGAAATGCTGGTTCTGAAAACCGTCTAATCCATCAGTATCTAACGGACATTGCCAAGGTAATTAACAGTGACATCATAGACACCAAAAATTGATGATGAATGCTATAAACTTTATTCATTTACATGTTTTAGAGAACTATCAGTGATATGACTTGATTAAGAAAAGTTCAGATCGTTGCACTGTTTTGTTTCCCAGTTGTTTGATTTTCTTCATGTCAAGTCTGACCTTATGATGAATGATTACATTTGTAAAAAATGAAAAAAATAAATCATTTTCGCTAAATCAAACATCTTTAGTGTTGAACATGTTTGTAAATCCGATTTATACTTGTTATAAATCGTTGTCTTGATATAATGTTTTTGACATTGCTAATTTGCGCGTTAGAAATAATAAAGTTAGTATAGGAAATCGCACGATACACGTACACTGAATTTATAGGTACGATTGATGTTTTGAAAGCTTTCCAAATTGTATTAGGCGAGTTCAATTTGAGACTTTTCAGAACATCACGAGTATCTATAAATTCCGAATCGTACGAGAAGATAGTGCAATTTTTTGTTTATAATGACAAAACTGAGCAAATTAATTGGGACTCTACAGAGTACAATTTGGGATTTAATTGTACTCCTCTTGTCCAATCAGAATTGAGTAATTTTGTAGAGTGTGTTATGACTTGTTATAATAAAATTATCAAACAAATATTATCTGTTTTATAGTGTGATCTGACGTACGTCCTGAAAGTCTTTCAGAACTCGACAACCGAGGTAAATCGTGAAACATCTTTTTCAATGTTGTAAGATGTCTTATCGTACTGTAAAGTGTAGTCTCTGGATTTATTAGTGTCCAGTGTCGTACTCTGTCATGTCGTGTCTTGAGGTTTTATCAGTGTCGTACTGTAAAGTGTAGTGTCTGGATTTATTAGTGTCCAGTGTCGTACTGTGTCATGTCGTGTCTTGAGGTTTTTTCAGTGTCGTACTGTAAAGTGTAGTGTCTGGATTTATTGGTGTCCAGTGTCGTACTGTGTCATGTCGTGTCTTGAGGTTTTATCAGTGTCGTACTGTAAAGTGCAGTGTCTGGATTTATTAGTGTCCAGTGTCGTACTGTGTCATGTCGTGTCTTGTGGTTTTATCAGTTTCGTACTGTAAAGTGTAGTGTCTGGATTTATTAGTGTCCAGTGTCGTACTGTGTCATGTCGTGTCTTGTGGTTTTATCAGTTTCGTACTGTAAAGTGTAGTGTCTGGATTTATTAGTGTCCAGTGTCGTACTGTGTCATGTCGTGTCTTGTGGTTTTATCAGTGTCGTACTGTACAGTGTAGTGTCTGGATTTAATAGTGTCCAGTGTTCCCCAGTGTCGTGCTGTGTCATGTCTACCTAGTGTCGTGTCTTCTGGTTTTATAAGTGTCATGTCGTGTAGTGTCGTGTCTTGTGGTTTTATCAGTGTCGTACTGTGTCATGTCTACTAGTGTCGTGTCTTGTGGTTTTATCAGTGTCGTACGGTGTCATGTCTACTAGTGTCGTGTCTTATGGTTTAATTAGTGTCGTACTGTGTAATGTGTAGTGTCGTGTCTCGTGGTTTTATTAGTGTCGTACTGTGTCATGTGTAGTGTCGTGTCTCGTGGTTTATCAGTGTCGTACTGTGTCATGTGTAGTGTCGTGTCTCGTGGTTTATCAGTGTCGTACTGTGTCATGTGTAGTGTCGTGTCTGGTGGTTTATCAGTGTCGTACTGTGTCATGTGTAGTGTCTTGTCTTGTGATTCTATCAGTGTCGTGCTGTGTCATGTGTAGTGTCGTGTCTCGTGGTTTATCAGTGTCGTACTGTGTCATGTGTAGTGTCGTGTCTGGTGGTTTATCAGTGTCGTACTGTGTCATGTGTAGTGTCTTGTCTTGTGATTCTATCAGTGTCGTGCTGTGTCATGTTTAGTGTCGTGTCTTGTGATTTTATCAGTGCCGTGTCGTGAAGTGTTGTGACTTGTGTCTGGTGGTTTATCAGTGTCGTATTGCAATGTTATTTAATCTAGTCTCTCATTGCTTCTTGTAATCGTTCCTTTAATCCTCTTTGCAATCATCATTTCAGCTGAAAGAGCCACTCATAGTCGACGTAGAACAACTTATGAAACTTTCTATTGAATGTATATACATTTGTAAGAGGTGAGAATAAAAAAGGTATCAAGTACTACGAGATCAGTTTTTTTCATAATAGGCAAACATATTTTTATTGTAAAAAAGATTGCGGTTGAGTTTGCTGACCGGGCACGAACTCGCGAATCAATTGCAATAACAATAACTCTCATAAGTCGTAAGTATGTAAATAAAGGTTAAATGGGCGAGGTCTTGAATTCTAATGCAAAACCGTGCTCCGTGCGTTTGAAACTGGTTTAAAATATCTAAGCCCTAAATTCCATTGTTTCGATACACACGAAATAATAATTATATTGAATTCAGATAGGTAGATTACTGTTGCTTCGTTCTTTTGGAAATATAATGCTTACAATATATCGGTGTGATTAAAAACCTATCCCGGGTTTATAATTCAGCCTTGTGCTCTCCTGTTGATATCATTCCGTCCCCGGCTTTAAGAATCTGGGTTTTCCGAAGAATTTAATAACCCACATCAAACAATGGATTTAGGGTGTGGTAGATTTTTAATTCTGAATATATTAGGCTATGATCCAGACGGATAAGTTTCGTGTGTAATACTGATACTAAATAAATAATTTCTTATACAGAAAATTCAATCTGATTAATTTTTCTAGAGACGATCAAGTGGATTTGGGTTTTAGTATTTTGGACTGCCTACCTCCCCCAGACGAGGAGTAAGTGACGTCAGTTTAGTGGATACACTGATATGATACAGTGAATGTAATATCGCTTGTTATTTTCTGCAGCATTTTATCAGATCATATCCGTGAACTGAACAAGCAAGTAGACAAGCTGGAGAATCAACTTCGGTAAGAAGGAATAACATGGATTTTACTGGCCATATACAGATCACACTAATTAGTATTGTATTTGTGTTTTAGTGCTTGTCAGATTCTTGACAAACATCGTCTTTCTAAACCGGTTCATTATATCGTCGACACAGAAGTGAGTGTTATTCTCATTCTTCTTTTACGATTGGATAGGAATATCCCAACGAACGTTTTTCGGGACAACTAAACGTTTTTTACACCATTAACTTTTATCTCAGGGAAACATTGATGAAGCTAAAAATTTGATGACTACGTTAGCAACCTTGACCGCCAAACGGTAAATGATTCAATTACATCAGTTACTGGTATCACCTCTTTGAGCTCATAAGAAATGGTTTTACTCTAGATCACCGCCAGTAAAAGAAAATGATTGGAAGGAATTGCTAAAGGACTTTTTAAGCCTACAGCAACTGGTGTATGACTGCCTTGACTCCGATACATGTTACGAGGTATGGCCACCCAAGACATGAGAGGGAAGGGTACTTCACTGAGTGGTAATTTTAATGACTTAAAGCACTCATTAATAATTCATAAGCTTATGGTCCAATTGGAGCCACCATACACGTCACGTGCATGGACCTTTATACCCGATAAAGTCCTCTTTATTGGTATTCAAGTGACTTTATATAAAGACACGTGTTCTTTATATAAAGACCACTCGAATACTATGAGGATGACTTCATCCCTCTTCATCAGGGATGAAGTATGCATCCAAGTTCAGATGAAGACTTAGAGCCTCATCAAGGCCATAGTCAACCCTAAAAATCTTTGACTTACGTGCCTGTCTTTGCCTTGGCACGCAATATCCAACATGTGGGAGCTTCTATTGAATCTGGTTGCGCATGCCCGTGACGTCAAATCTCTATCGAAGTATAAAAATCCATGTTCGTGACGTGTATGGTGGCTCCATTTGAACCAAAATCTCATAAATTGTGCATGAGTGTCTAAGCAGTTCAAAAAACGAGTAGATCGTGTTTTATCAGGTATAAAAGCACTCGGCTACGCCTTGTCCTTTTATACCTGATAAAACACCCCTACTCGTTTTTTAAACACTACTTAATTCACTGTCAGATTTTAACGAAGGCACTGCTCCATTCTGGAATAACCGAGAATATTCTCCTTGCTGGTCAAATGTTGCACAAGTCAGGCATTGCAGAACTTCAACGACCTCCCCAAGATCAGTTATCAGGACCTCGCTTACCATACCGTCAGTCTGTGGAGCTGGTATTAGAGGCAAGCAGAGAATACTATAACTCGTCAAATGATTTATCAGATTCTGCTATGGAATTGGCCAGGTACGAGTCTTAGTTACAGGAATAGCATACATAGGATTTTGCTCAAAACTACTGTACGTTTTCGCATTAGGAAAGGTGTTTCAACAACTTGAAATATTTGTATCGTTTCTGTTACTTTTATATTTCCTTAGAACATGTCTTAACTTGTTCGAGGAACGACCTTTTCAAATCCAGGAAGAATTTAATCTTATCGAAGCTCTTTCTTTGTTAAATGACTTTGGCATTCAAGTTCTCCCATTGGAAGGTAGGAAACGTAATGAATGCTGTCACGTTGTAATCTATAATGTATCTGCAGTATATTAGAGACCATTTTTTTTATTTTAGTACGTCTTTGTGACGATAAGCTTGGTTTGGTTCAAAAGGCTTTAGAAAGCTCGCCTGTTGCCTACAAGAAAACACAAAAGGTAATTAACGTACCGTAGATCATCGACTGTTAGTATCAGCGACCATAGTCTAGTTTATAACATATAGAGATGGTAATGATCAAAGGGTAAATTATACACCGTTAAAAGATGAAAAAGAGCTCTTTTATTCCGACGAAGGACTAGCGTCCCTTTGATCATTACTATTTCATTACAAACACCGATGCAGCTCACACTAGTTTTTAGCTAGTTATCTCTTCTGACATATAGAGGTTTTAAAAGCTCTAATCTCGATAGCTTTCGTAAAGTTATTTCAAATGAAGATCGCAATACTGTATATAGTGTCCAAAATCTAAATGCTATGTGGGATATATGGAAAACCAAAGTTCAAGACATAGTGGAAAAGCATGCCCCAACACGCACTAAGCGGTTTCCATCAAAAAAATTGCCACTAAAGGATTAATTTATCTAAAACAATCTTACATGATCAAGAAAATTTAAAACTAAGAGCATTGTTTTAGTGGGGAGGGGGAGGAGGGGGCTGTTGGAAAATAGGGTGGTCCGTCGTAACTTTTGATGGCTCATCTAGCAGCCCCCCACCCCGAATCAACCAGTGTTTTTTTTTTTTTTGCTGTTCAAGGCTTCGTCCCTTCTTACCTGGTCCCCTCTTTGGGCCTAAATGTCTCGAATGCCCCCTCAATTCCACCAACCCCCTCCCCCTTCCGAGCTAAAGAATGATCCGTCCCTTATAGGAGCCAGACAGGTGCCAGGCGACTCCTACGAAAGATCACGCAATATTGTCAATAACGTTATTACTTGTAAAGGAGTCGCGGTAAAACATCATCTCGCTTCAGGCTTATTCAAATCCACAACAAACCCACCACAAAGAGTAAAGTTTTTTCTTTTTATTAAATTATACATGTCAAAAGCAACCGGCCTCGATATGTTATTTGTTGGCTTGTTCGAGAATGTGCTGAGATTATTTCTTCTATTAGTGAATTATTTAACAATTGGTTAGCACTAGGCATTTTTCCTGACTAATGGAAGTGTGCCAAAGTGTGAAAGAAGTAACGCAAGCAACTATTGCCATGCTTTTGTCTTTAAACTCTCTTGGGAATGCTTGCAACCCATCAATAAATGATCTACCTAATTGCCTTTCTAATTCACAACCTAGAGCGTATGAATTACACTCACTTGACAATAATATGAATTTGATGATGGCTTGCTGCTAACAAAATTACCTTCATTATGACCAAATATGAAAATATGGGGTAATTGTGGCAAAAGCTTATCCGATAAACTACAAAGACTTCAAACTCGTGCAGCCAGGGTGTTGACCCTTTCGAGTTTTGACGCTGATGCGGAAAGTCTATTTAAGACTTCTAGACTGGAAAAACCCAAGTGCTCAACGTCAAATTCAAACAACTGCCCTAGTTTACTAATCTCTAAACGGCCTAACCCCTGAAGATCTAAGTTCTAAATTCGTGCACAGAGGAGCGATACATTCTCATAATTGTGTGACACTAATAACAAACTTGCTATTCCTCTACCACTTGAAAAATCGTTTTAGTTATCGTGTTGCCGTTATGTGGAATAGTTTTACCTAACAATGTACAACAGGGTACGATTTAACACAGCATTCATGAAAAGCAGGTTTTCATTTATTTATTTAATTACTATTTGTATATATATTTATATTCTATCTTGTATATAATTTATTCCAATATTTTCTAATTTAATCCTGATGTACTTTACTGTGTATAAATAAACTGTCCTATCCTACCTTACTGAATAGTTGCCGTGCGGATACTTCTTCATATATACTGAGTCATTGCTTTCGGTTGTTGTTCTAGATTCTTAGTCTAGCTAGCCTATTACAAGTGTCAGGGTCAGAAGAGCAAACAAGAAAAGGAAGAGTTCTTATATTAGTAGCCGAAGCAGCTCTCGCTAAAAGTGATTTTACAGCGGCATATGGTGTATGCCAGCAGCTAATGAAAGAGGGTTACCATTCTGCCTGGCGTGTCTGCAGGTATGTTTACAATGTTGTGATATGCCATGATGAGAATCAATCAACATCAATTAATACTACCTTGTGTGTTTCTCAACAGAGCTTTGGGAGAAAATGAAGATTATAAAGACCTTATAGCTCGGTGACTTAACCTTTTCAGTTCTGTCTGACCTCATATATTTATAACCATATCTAATCAGTTTTTAACGATATTTTGTTTTTAGACAGTCTCTGTTATCGTTTGCTTTGACTCACTGTTCTCCAGACGTGATTGAAACATTGATCATCAGTAGGAGCCTAGTAGAAACGCAGGTGCAGAAACACTCCCTCAATAAACACTAGTCTTTTTATCCAAAAACCCATACTTATTCCTGTTTTTTTCTTGTTAAAGATCTTGTACAAAGAACTTAGTAGGTACAACGACAAGGAAGAAGAGGTTTGTAAAATGTTAACTTGCTTATCTAACCTGGACACCGCAGAGCTACGTTTTTCCTTCTATTCATCTCGAGGGTCGTTTTTTTTAAAAGGAGGACGTGGAAGAAAGCAAAGCAAAAAACAAGAAATCACTGCTTTCTCAAATGGCGGGACGTCATTGGTGGAGAGATACAGTGATGTGGATACCACCTTTACATCTTGGTTCTAAAGCCTTGAACGGGCAATGTCCGACTGATAACGAAAGTAACGAGCTCCTCATTCAAAACTTTCACCCATTCTATCAAACGTTGATGAGGAAGGACAAACAGTACCAGTTAGAGGTAGAGCAACTATTTTATTCTTTTAGACAGTGTGTTCGTTAGTAAATAGTGAGTTGCGGATAACATCGCGTTCAATCTGAAATCATAGGCTGGTCTTCCGTATTCTCAACTTTGTGCTCAAAAGAAATCCAACAGTGAGTTTTATATTAGACACTGTTTGTTACGAATACAAAAACTTTCTGAGTGCCGCGCCGAGGGAAGTATAGAGGAACCGGCAACAGATGGTAAGTTGCTTATTCCTTGTCTTATCACAATGGTTATAGAATACACTCGACGCACAGAACAAATCATGGTTATTATATGTATTTCTTTAGTTCTGCTTTCACTTGCGGATTCAGCGTTGAAGTTTGACACAGCACAAGGTTTGGCGTATCTGTTGGCCTTACCAAAGGTATAAAACAAACCCGACTTCTCTTTAAGCCCTAACCACGTTTATCTTGTAGTTTGGAATTGTTGTTCAAACATGTTATACTGATATTTTTGTGTCTTTGAAATATTGAAGCTTTCAGAAGCCAACCAGATATTCCAGAATTACGCCAATGACTACTTCTGCCTTCACTTGGCCACCTATTCCTTTGCTTTAGAGATCTACACCACGATAAACTCTGACGAGACATTGGACCAACAACCAGTTTATTCCCAGGACCCTGATGACGTCATAACTTACGTGATAAACGAAGTAAACCATGGTGTTAAATGTAAATGTCCTGAAGATCTGCAAGATGTTTGTTCGTGTTTGATCAAGTGGTATAATCAGATGACTGATTTTGCGCAAGCACAGTTGTTACGTAGCCTTGGGCGAGGTAAGATGAAGTAACAATTCAATTCGGCCATACCGAACATTTGATTCAAAATGTTATTTGCTATATGTTTCGCCAATTTAAATGAATTTGTATTTATTTGAAGGTGTGGACATTGGTCGTTTTGCACGTGATTTGGAGTATAAGAAAGAAACGATTTTAGGTTTGACAATGTAAGTAAAGAACACTTTGCCTACAACGTTTCACTCACTGAAGGTTGAACCCAAAGCATTTAACGTAGGCATTAAAGGATGAGTCTTGATCAAATCGATCTACAGAGAAGCAATGATAAAGTGGTCAATTTACTATAACGTTTACGTAAAAATCAGGCAATGCACACATCGAAACTAAATTATCCTTCTTTTTGGTTATTAGGACAGTTGAAGATAATGTCTTCATCACTGCAATATCATTGGCTGATCGTTATGACATATCTCAATGGGAAGTCCTGATTGGTCATCTAGAGTGGCTGTTTTCAGATAGCAGGTAAGACTAGTAATATGAACCATGCACAGCACTCAAGAAATAGTCTGTAAACCTAGTATAAAAATAATTCTTTAACAAATTAATTATTATGTTTGTTATATTTTTGTAGGGATGTTTGTATTTATTAATAGTTACCTTTTGCGATTTGTAACTGAATATATTTTAAAAAATTCAACCATTTTACCTCTTTCATAGTTTAGTTTTTATAAAATGCCAAGTGTGAGATAAATATATAAAACTTTTTTTTTTTTAACCTTTAAAAAAATATATTCTTGTTATTATTATTATTGTTGTTGTTATTATTGTTGTTATTGTTGTTATTATTATTGTTGTTATTATTATTGTTGTTATTGTTGTTATTATTATTGTTGTTATTATTGTTGTTGTTATTATTATTGTTGTTATTATTATTGTTGTTATTGTTATTATTATATTATTAATATTATTATTATTATTTTCGGTTATTGTCGTTGTTATTGTCGTTGTTATTGTTGTTGTTATTGTTGTTATTGTTGTTATTGTTATTATTATATTATTATTATTATTATTATTATTATTTTCGGATATTGTCGTTGTTATTGTCGTTGTTATTGTTATTATTATTGTTGTTATTAATATTGTTATTATGTTATTATCGCTATTAGAATGGCAACCAAGGAAATACAAGATCGCGTAAATCGTCTAGAAATGATGACTTGCTTGATGAAAGATCCTGTTCAGGTATAATTTGTTCCATCCCTTACATATTCAAGATAGGAGAGTGCATGAAGTATATTTTCTAGTTTTACTTAATATGTTACTTTTCTTATTGTAGACCTCTATTAGGATGATGAACAATATTTACCCTACGATAGATGGTACAATGCATGCTCGTTTGATATACTATTACATGTTACTGCAACAATGTCAAGAGAAAAATGCCCCAGTACAGGTTAGTATGTAACACGTGAGGTAATAAAAGGAAATGATACGAGGATACTGTATCCCAGTACAGGTTAGCATGTAACACAGGTAATAAAAGGAAATGATACGAGGATACTTTATCCCAGTACAGGTTAATATGTAACACAGGTAATAAAAGGAAATGATACGAGGATACTTTATCCCAGTACAAGTTAGTATGTAACACGGGAGGTAATAAAAGGAAATGATACAAGGATACTTTATCCCAGTACAGGTTAGCATGTAACACATGTAATAAAAGGAAATGATACGAGGATACTTTATCCCAGTACAGGTTAGTATGTAACACAGGTAATAAAAGGAAATGATACGAGGATACTTTATCCCAGTACAGGTTAGTATGTAGCACAGGTAATAAAAGGAAATGATACGAGGTTACCTTATCCCAGTACAGGTTAGTATGTAACACGGGAGGTAATAAAAGGAAATGATACGAGGATACTTTATCCCAGTACAGGTTAGTATGTAACACAGGTAATAAAAGGAAATGATATGAGGATACTGTATCCCAGTACAGGTTAGTATGTAACACGGGAGGTAATAAAAGGAAATGATACGAGGATACTTTATCCCAGTACAGGTTAGTATGTAACACGGGAGGTAATAAAAGGAAATGATACGAGGTTACTGTATCCCAGTACAGGTTAGCATGTAACACAGATAATAAAAGGAAATGATATGAGGATACTGTATCCCAGTACAGGTTAGCATGTAACACAACAGGTAATAAAAGGAAATGATACAAGGTTACTTTATCCCAGTACAGGTTAGCATGTAACACGACAGGTAATAAAAGGAAATGATACGAGGATACTTTATCCCAGTACAGGTTAGCATGTAACACGACAGGTAATAAAAGGAAATGATACAAGGTTACTTTATATAAAACTCTTATCAACCGAGCTTGGTCGGTCTGTACGGGATAATCTTGACCTCGGTCGGGTACAGACCTCGCTGCGCTCGGTCTGTACATTCCGACCTCGGTCAAGATTATCCCGTACAGACCTCCCTCTCGGTTAATAAGATCTAAATCTTATTAGATTATTAGATTATATTATAAGATTATCCCGTACAGACCGACCAAGCTCGGTTGATAAGAGTTTTATTATATGACCACTTTTCATCGAAAAGGACAAAATGTTTTCGCCGTAAGATTAATATGCGATCGGACCGGTTAATACCGGAGAATCTAGACCAGTCCGCGATGCGTTCTATCCAGTCAGATTGCTCGATTTGCTAGTGTCCAGGCTCTAAGATTCACGGTCATATAATAAATAGTTATTAACCCGGTTAATAACTATATATAGACCGTTCGCATTTATAATGAGCAACATTTGATAGAAAACCTTCTCAATTGAGAAATAAAATACTTAATTACCTCGAACGTCGGCAGTAAGCCTATACATCCCTCGGGCCTGCGGCCCTCGGGATGTATATGGCTTATTGCCTCCGTTCGAGGTAATTAACTCTTACATGATATGGGGATACTGTATCCCAGTCGCCGCGGGTTTGATCTAGCCTCCTCCGCATGCATCTCTCTTGTCTCTTCTCTCATTTTGAGTATTTGGCTTCCTGTGTCTTTAAGATGAAGAAATCCCAATTCGCGACACATGATCCCAATTTAACAAAAAAGAGACGAAAGACGCCTGCGGAGGAGGCTAGGTTTAATCCATCATTTACGTATACACATATTACAAAAAAATGCTGTCGGTGGCCGGAAATCTAAATCTGAAATCTAACACTGAGTGGCACGCTGCAAATTGTGATATATATTCACAGCCGAATACCGTAGTTTCCTTTTAGAATGCGAACATGAAGTAGGCCCTTGATTTTTCAGTGATTTTTCATATCTTAGCCAGAAAACATCAAAGACACAAATCATTCCATGAAGTCTCAGATTGCCTATTTTAGATCTTGGGACCGACAACGTTTTTTGAAATAGGTGAAGAATTTTTCTTGTCCACACGACGGTCTATTCATTGAATCGCCTTGTCTCGTCGATAAACCCGATTATTTGAGTATGATGCAAGAGAAAATCTTGGGTTTTTGTAACCGATAAGGTGGTGTTGGTTCAGAAACAACCAGGTTTATTGTACCTATATAAAAAGACATAGTATAGTGACATTTTATATCTGATGTGACTTGTGTGTTTATTGCAGGATGTACTTGATGCTCAAACGCATGTCAAAGTTCTAAAGAAATTGAAGTCTGCAGCACCAGGTAGCTATACAATTGGTTAAATCTTACTCAACTGAACAAAATAGTATAGTAAGCAAGTTTTTTGGTGTAATTCATCGACAGGGCTTGATTACAAGAAACTTATTTTCGGTGCATCACCTTTACGAGTCATGGCCACTGTACTTAGCAGCAGCAATGTCCATTTACTTGCAAAACTGGGATCTAAGATTCCTACAAAGGCAAGCTGTATAGCTGTCGATCGTTAGTTAATTGTCACCCTTTGGTTTGATGATGAAGATGTTTTCAGCGGATGTACTAAAATATGTTATACTTACTTTAACATCTTTTCCAGGATGGAGGCTTCATCAGCCCCAGCGAGGTTTTTCGAACCTTTACGGAGAACCTCTTTTGGAAAGGAGAACAGAAATCAAAAGAAAACGGGCAGGATGACACGGTATAAGTAAACTCCCACCATTGAGAGCCGGTTGAAATTTGATATTAAAAGATTTGATGTTGTTTTACAGATCGACTGGGTTCATCGATACGACGCATGTCATAAGTTCTTTACACGTTTAACCCCTGCAGACCTCGTTAAACTGGTCGATAATATGACATTCAGTGAGCAAGCTGTGGATACGTTACCCTTAGAAAGAAGAATAGATATAGTCAACAGGTCACTTAGATTTGTACGCCAGCAGGATGCAGCACTTAAGAAAAAAGGTGTCCCAGATGGCGAAGAGCTGAGGTCAGTATTCGAACAAACAAAACCGAGTTATAAGATTAACAAGAGTTTCTCTCATAAGAGCCGGTCTGTTTAGTTTACTTCGTACTTTGTCCACAGACAAGAAAACTGCAATGGAATGACGTACGAGAAAGCTGTCCTTCATCTAGAACAGTCTGCAAGACATGTCGAGTCTATGACAGATGGGATAATCTACGAACTTATTGATTTAGATGAGGTTTGGACCAGTTATATGAACAGACACAAACTGATCAACGTCGTTGAATAAGGATGTAAATGTGTTGTTGTTTTTACCTTCACAGGATAATAATACCCAGTACGCTCGCCTGTACGATCTCACCCGTTCTTCACCCGATCTTATGAATACCTTAGTATCAAACATGATCACTAATGGTGTATCTCTGGAAACGGCAAACGATTTGCTCAGGTTGGCTTCCCGACAAACCCATCAGTCTTGGAGAGTTATTCATGCCCTTCAAGATTGTTTAACAAGAATTCTTAATGCGCTAAGGTAAGCCCAGCACATTTTGTACACTTCATATTAGTTAGTAAAATACCCACAAAAATGCTATCATAATTTTTGTTAACTTCGGCAGCGACCCAGAAAACACATCATTTAAGACATTGTGTCCTTCGAAAAATGTCATGGAGGTCTTCGAGAACATCATCATGACGGTCAGCAGTCACATCAAAAACGGAGGGAGCCTGGTAACGCAAGAGGACGTCCTTTCCACTCTGCGACCATTCTGCGCTAATGTACTTGTACCTGCTAAAGTGAAAACCGTGGTGTTACATACTTTTGAAGCCTATTTTGATTTTAGCGGGGAAGACACATTTTTACTTATTTTCTATCAGACAAAAGCCATTGTTACTGCAAATTGGAAAAAAGAGGTAAAACCAAAAGTGAACTTGGTTAACATAATTTTGCGGTAACCCGTAAGTTCGAAAAACAGAATAATTGGCTAATTATTGACAAGGTGATGATGAGGATGATATTGGTGATGGGGATGGTAATGATGAAGATGACAATGACGAAGATATTGATAACGATGAAATGGATGATGATAATATTGACGGTGATGACCATGATGATGATGATGACCATAATAAAGATAACGATGATATTGATGACAATGAAATTGATGATGATGATGATGCACAAATCATTAGCATGAAGATATAATCAAATGCTGCAAGTAGCATTTACTTATTTTATTATTTAATGGGCGTATTTGTTTAGCTCTTGCCAGACGATATCGATAGCGACGGGAAAAGGCATGATTTATTTATGGAGCTGTTAAAGCGAGCAAACTCCTTGCAAGAACTTTCATCAATTGGTACACTTCTTCATATATGGCCTGTTTTAGCAGCAACTGAACTCAGGTAGATGTATTGTTATTATTAACATGTTTAGAATGATACCTATTCCTTGCTTACATTCCAAGCACGATACATGAAAAACATGTGCTTAATAAGTTTTGGCCTAATAATTAAAGCTTTCTTATTGTGTAGTGAACGTGATCCAAAGATCAATCCTTGGATTCAGTTAATGCAAAAGATGATAGAGTATGGTGATGATGGAGAACATTTCCTAGGATTGATGAAGAATACTGCTATCTCTACAGCGCTTGGAGTGCAGGTACGTACATATATCCAAGAGGTCCAGAAGACATAACACATACGCTGTGAATTTTATCAGCTATCTTGATAAATTTGGTGGATTATGACAAACGGTTTTTGTTTCTTGGTGGAGACCAAGAAAGACGCAGGCTCTGGGGACGAGATTGGTTCCCAAAGTTTATTATAATTAACTGACCATGCTGGAGGAAATGATTGTTTTCAAAATGCGCATTAAGAACTAAAGGTTCTGTGAACGACATTCGTTGAATGAATAAGGAGTGGTATAGGTCAGTGTCTAGGATAGTATCGCTAGTTTATACCTTGGCCCACAAGTGCACACTGAATTTCAAACCTCCACACTAAATTCAAAACACTTCCACCTCATTCCAAACGCTCACACCAGTGATTGTAAAACGCTCAAAACGAATTCAAAACTGTAACACCGAATTCAAAATGCTCACATCAATTTCAAAACTCTCACATCAAATTCGAATCGCTCGCATCAAATTCAAATTCCTCCACACCAAATTCAAATTCTAATCTCTCACGCCAAATTAAAATAATTAATAATATAAAATAAAAAATACCTACTCCAGTATTAATTTTTTATGGAGGGTGGGGGGGGGGGGGGGGGGGGGTTGGTGAAATTGGTGGGGGATCGGGAAAATTTTGGTAGGAAAAAGGGGGAGATGGGCAAATTTTTATCAGAAAAATGGGGGAGGGGGAGATGCACAATAGTTGGAAAAAGCTACAAGCCTCGCTTTGGGGGGATCCTAATTTTTTGCATGATTTTTAGGGGGTGTTAAGAATTATTCTGTACATCCCCCCCCCCCCCCGCATACGTTATGAACGAGCCTATGTTTAGTGTAAAGACTGTCACATAATTAATGGATGGTAATATTTTTACAGTGCTGCCACTACGTGTTTGATATTCTACTTAGCAGCAGTCGCTGTCCAGATGTAGTTGCGCTCAAGTTTGGCCTTAGGACTGGGCACAAAGAACTACATCATGCAGTAATAGCACGAATGACAAATTTAATGGTAAATAATCAAATTTCTGCATATTACCATTTTTTTAAACAAATTTAAATAATCAATAATTGAAACCATATGTTGATGCGATATGTGTATTTTTCAGGTAAATGAAGAAACTTGTGATGATGAACTTCTAGAGAGTTTGGTTTTGTCAAACCTTGCACCAGAAGTAGCAAAAACACCTTTCTTAAAGCCTGTATTCAAATTTGTATTGGGAAATAGTCGGTCAAACAAGAAAGAGAGTGGTGTTGAAGGTGTATGCGTAAAGAAGGTAGCAGCTCAACTACAGTCTGCTGGTTATTCCGCTGAAGCAGGCTCACTATTATTGGGCTACCATAGGGTACCTGTAGTATTAAGAACATTAGACAGTGCTTTAGGTACACTCTCCGAGTGGCTTGAAGGATCAAATTAGCCGAAGATTGTCATTAGTTTATTCTCGTTGTTGTCGTATTGTGATAAATAAGTGCAAGGATCCCACTATTTTGATTTTTTACTATTTAACGCTAGACATTATGAGACATCACATTTACAATAAATATTGTTGAAACCTTGGGTATAATGATGGTGTTTTCCAAATACTGTTTGTGGGAACCAGTCAAAATTTGTATATTTAATGGAGTAACATAATGGATGTATAAATTTTCATAAAGGCGCAATGTTCAAATAAAGAAATATGAAGCATCAATACTGAAGGTATTGTGTATCAGGGGTTAAATGTATTTTAGAAAGCTATAGAGTGGAAACAAGGCTTAAAAACTACTTAGTAACTCATTATCACTCGTACCGGCACAGACCATAAGAACCTTTGAGTGTTAAACAATAAAATGAAACCATTCCAATAGGTCCTTTTGGCTGATGTGAATGAATGCTAACCCTGATACCTTGGTTAAGGAGAAATATCATATGGCTTGTAGGAATCGTAGGACAACAGTTGTGCGGATGCTCAGTTGTTCGATAATGAGTTTGAGTTGAAAAGAGTTGGAGTAACTGTCGAATACCAAGCAAACAAGACAAGGGGGAATTAAAGGAACTAGCATGAAGGGAATATAGGCCATAAATAAAAAAATGGATTACCTATGTCCTGCCCTTTTTCAAGAGAACGAATCACTGTAATATGCTCGGAAATGAGAAATAGATCAGGGTTGAATCCAGAAGGCTTTACCAGCAATATTGGAGGTTGACTGTTACCATAGTTAATGGAGTGGAATGGTTTTAAAACTTCATAGAACAAAGCTATTGTTTTGCGTTTGATGTTGAACCATACCATCATGTGATACTGACCCTGCACAATGGACCAAAGCAAGTATGGCTGAAAATGTTTAGTCATTTCGCCCACGGACCATTTCGCCCCGCCAATTCGCCCACGCATAAAATCATCGATCATGCGTTTGTCAATTAGCCCACGTGTAGAATCACTTTAAGAAATATGTTACCATGACTAAAAAAAAGGAGTTCGTGATCAACCTTACTTGACGCTTAAGCACAAGACTTCAAAACGCGAACTTTTTAGACGCCATAACGGACTCGCATACGCTAACTCGCTAGCGAACGAAACAACTCAAAAACCAATGTAAATGTCACTTTAGCCTTTTTAAACCTCAGAAGAACTACTTCTAGCCTTTTTTATCGCTATTTAACTTACTTGACATATAAATACCTCTTAGAACACAAACTAGTTTTGTCCGACGAAGGACGCCTGACGCAATAGCCGGCTTTATATTATATGCCGCCTAGTCGATTTCTTAAATTTTACAGCATCTTGAATCGGTTTTCATATAAATGAATACAAAGATAAACTTTATGCAAGACTTTTTTTCCAAAATAAAAGCACAAAAGTCAGGAAATTCAATAAGTTAATTAGTCATTAAGCTTGAACGTGTTGTCAGTGACATCGGTTAAGAAGTCAGAAACAAAGCGTGGGCGAGTTTGCCTTAAACATACCGTAGATCCCTTTTCCAACTCGTTGTTTCATTCATTTACAATTTACTAGTCCTTATTCGTCATTGTGTTCAATAAGTTAATCAGTCAATACACTTGAACCGTTTACGACTTTTACCACTAGACGTATACTCTGACAGGGAAAGCAGAGCAGCTGGGATACAGCTCCAGCCAATATCCACTACTCGTCTGCTATATTTTCCAATCGTATGGCTTATGCATAGCAGTCCCATATTTTACAATCTCAGCACCTTACTTCTGCCTGGCTAGTGTTCGTCAATGTTGCTTTCATGATAAAAAGTTTTGCAGAAGTGCGTATTGAGGTGGTGTAACATGGGTTATCTTCCTTGCAATTTCTCACAATTTTGTTGCTGCAACTGCTGTGGAAAATAGAATCGTTGTTTACCGCAACCAAATATTGCTTGGTGTAACACCATTCCTGCAACTTTCTTTTCAATGAGTTATTACAGCCAATGTTTTATTGTATATAAATTATTAAACGATCCTTTGTGTAATGAATAAAATATAATGCATGAAACATTGCCCAACTTCAGATGCAACTGCACAACAAAATTGCAAGACAAGTTGCAAGAAAAATTGCAAAAACAAGCATCCTTTTTAATCATTCTATTGAATACTGTTTTCCATATCTTAGAAGATTATATACTTTTCATTAATTATGAAAGTAAATATGGTGGAATAAAGGAAAACTAAAAAGAATGGTACACAAAAAACACTTGTTCAATGAAGCTCAATTACTTTATTACATGTTATTTAGCACTGACAGAATCTCTCAAGCTGGATGCTCGGCGCTTCTTCATGAGGGTCTCATGTCGTTTATCCTTGGCCTCCTTAGCACGTTTTGCCAAGAGTTTAGCATAATCTGCTGCTTCCTGCTTGGCTTTTCCTGCTCTTTGCCTTTTCAGTGCCATGCGCATCCTCTTGCGCTGGAGTACCACTGGGGTAACAAGGCGCTGAATTTTGGGTGCTTTGGACTTGGGCTTCTTTCCTTCTACTTCAGGAAGTGGTCTTCTGATAACATACTGTCGCACATCATCTTCTTTAGACAGATTGAACATCTTCCTGATTCTTCCTGCTCTCTTAGGTCCCAGACGCCGTGGGACGGTAGTGTCAGTAAGACCAGGAATGTCTTGTTCACCTTTCTTCACAATCACAAGACTCAGCACACTAAGGGCAGAATCAACTATGCATCCTCTGACAGACTTGCGTTTGCGCTCCCCAGTACGACGTGGTCTATAGCAGCTGTGTCCCTTTGATAGCAGGAGCCTGACACGACCATTTGTCATAACACCCTGCTTCATTGGAAACCCTTGTTTATCGTTCCCACCAGTGATTCTGAATACATATCCCTGTGAAAACCAAAATCCAAAAGTTACAAAAAGGGGCAACCATAAATTTCAAAGAAACAAAAATTGAATGGTAGCAACTTTTATCTCATACAGGGTACATCATGATGTAACAATACAATAGATTGCCTTTGATTTCATGTAAATAATCCAATCACAATGTGTCATTAAAGCTAAGATAGGGAAAATCTACCAGTAAAAAGTACCAAAAGGTGCTTAGAGTTAGTGACTGCTAGATGAACATGCTGATTTTACCTTCCATTCATCACCAAGGCAATCACCAGGGACCTCCATTGCCATTCGTTTATCATAAAAGCTTCTCCTACAGAAAAACAGATAATAGGGTTAAGTTAGTCTTAAAATGATCTTATATGGTGCAACAAACTTTTAAAAGCTAGCTCAACAAGTGTCTGTCAAAGACAAACTAAATTTTACATAAATGTATTATATCTCCAATGAGCTGATTATTTATACTTGCACTTACACTTTTTTCTCATCTTCAATTTCAATGAGCTTCTGACAGCCGGTATTTGGATAAGCTATATTGAGCTAAATGAATAAAAGCAAAACAAGTTAAAAATATATGCATTGTCTCATATTACAAGGTAAACTGGCTTAAATGGTTCCCCTGAAAACCTCTACGCAAAGACAGCATGATAGTTTTCGAGAATATGAATAATATTCTTTTGTATTGTATTCAATGCCATGATATAAATGTTAACTTGAATAATATTTGCGATACTAAGTACAGAAACACTGTACTATATTGTTATATACGAATGCATTTCAAAGACAGTAGGTTCCACGTGTGTTTAAACAAGTAATTTTATAAGTATCGTAATAACAGCTTTGAAACGTATACAATAATTGTCGCAATTGAAAAATATACGATTTTAGTCCAATGGATAAATTACTAGAACCAGCCTTTCACGACTATGAAAGTAAAAACAATCCGTCTCATAAATAAGAGATAATAGACCCATCGCTCTAATAAAACTGGACTTTTATACTTAACAATAATTATATTTTATTCTTTCAGTACCATTTTGTTCTTAAACTCAAGAGAAAAGTGTTATTTTTACCTTCATTTTGATCTTCTCTCTATCGAGAAGAAACCTCAACAGAAGCAAGGGAAAAGAGGACGACGTGAGGAGCGCAAAGCCTTGTGGGTCCTTGTTCTGCGCATGTCATTTAGTGGCAACCAAAATGGCAGACAAAGTAATGTAATGTTGAATTTGTCCAAGCACCTTGTCTTTTAGGGCAAAAACGCTTTATTATAATGCTACACGAATTACTTTTAGCATTGTCGGGTGATACTGGGGGCATTTTCGTACAGAAGCTCGAAGAAGGCTTAAAGGTTGGTGGCATAGGGAAAAGAGAAATTAACTTTTATACGAATTGAAAATTTCTAATTCTCAATTATTTATAGTAAGGTCGACAGGCAAAGGGAGCCCCCATTGGCCTTAACCCGGGCTTATTTGAAGAAGCGAGTTAACTGTTGTAAAAAATGGTACATGCATTATAGTGAACAAGTGAAATAGTAGAATAATCATTAATAAGAAACTGAAATAGTTGAGTGGAGATTCGACTAATAATTGTCAATTTAAAAATAATTCCTTCATGGGTTGGGGGTATGGATAATTCCTTCATGGGTTGGGGATATGTATAATTCCTTCATGGGTTGGGGGTATGGATAATTTCTGGAACTACACATTGTTTTTTGTTTCTATATGTGGATATGAACAAATATAAAATTATATCGCAATTAATTGTTTTTGGCATTTTTTGGTTTTAAAAACTGGCACTTATTGCTTTTAGTGGTCTGTCATTGATAAACCACTAGTAGTTCAGTAATGATAAAAAGGTAAATTATAGTAGTTCAGCCAATCAGGGTGCATGATTGGTGATAGACGAGTGATAGGTCAACCTATTGCTTGATTTCACATGACGTCATCGAAAAAACAAAATCTAAACTATAGATCGTGTAAAGACATTTCTCAAGTATGTTTTAGAAGTCAGTGTGTATGAGTGAAATATAGTCAAACATATTAAATATTCCATCATCTAAAGCCTTTGGAATTTCATCCGCCATGATGGTGTACCAACTTGGAACACCAGGATGGCCGCTCCATACATTTTAACTAAAAATTGAGTCATGTTTACTTGCCTATAGATCCACAACACAATGCTTTCCAGCCTTAAAATTTGGCCAGTATTATTTCATTATGATGCGAATTTATGCTTTTGAAATTCATGATGACGTAGGTGAAAACCAAGAATTGGTGTTATGCCCTCATTATATCAAGACATTTTTAATATTATTTTCAACTGTTCAGGTTGCTGCAGACATACCATTTATTCATGCCTGCGAAGTAACTCTTCTTAACAGAATATGCCGACTTGGATCATACTATTGCTGCTTTCAAGAATTTATTAAAAAACATTCAAGTCTTGCTGTAGAAAGTATGTATGATGAGTAAATTGCTTCTCATTTTGTTGCATCTTATACAAAATTAGGTTGTAAGCTTATATATGATACATTATTAGGTCGTAAACTGATTTATTTTAATATGTTTATATTTCAGGTTGTGATGTATACAATTCTTGTGGATTGTATATCCAAGCATTTTCTACAGGTCTCGATCAAGTACTGCATGACTACAGACAAGTTTTAGTGGAGTTGGAGGTCAAGGTATTAATATTTGGCTGTACATTCATTTCATTGCCCATTTAAAAAATAAAACAGCCTTATCCATCCCTCATAATACAGCAGATAAAAAGTAACCCTAATGGTTTGTTGATATGGTTGTGAAGGAGCAAGTCAGTGACCAATATTATATGGGAAACCAGCGATAATTGGTAAATTAAATAAGATATAAAGCTCTTATAACATGTAAAAAATTGTTAATAATATTACAGGTTTAGGTTGGATAAAATAAATAGAATTTACAGTTTTTAGTTTGCCTTAGTGATATTGTATTACTTCACTGAAGATATTGGTATTGTTCAAGACTTTATCACTTGGATATTGACCCTAAATGTGTAATACATTTTTATTTATTACATGTTTTTAAACAGGTGTTAAAAGATCCTTGCTTACCTTTATCTCATGTGGAGCATTCTCTAGAAAAGGTAACCATCTATTAAATTTCATTAATATTTAATGAGGATAAAACAAAGTAAACTAGACCCTGGTTCCAGGGTAAGCTGGGATACCTGGAGGACCTGGTTTCAACATGTATGGAGTACTTGGTAAACCACAGTTATCCCAGTAAAAAAGAAACAAGTTATCGTAGATTTATAAGTTTTACACCGTAGTGAAAATAGAAAACTGACGTTTCGGACGTTAGTCCTTCGTCGGAGTCAATAGAAAGTAAGAGTGAGAGAGATGTTTATATAGTAGAGGATAGAGAAAACAAACCAATAAGAAGAAAACAAGCCATAAAACAAAAAGAAAACAAAAGGATAGAAAGCAACAATAGGTGAGAAAAAAAGGAAAAGAAAAGAAAAAAAACAAAACAAAACAACTTAAATGTAGGCGAAGCGTTCGTTCATCCCGTGGGGATTAACAGTGCCAAGTGAATGAATAACACGCATTTCTTTTGTTTTGCGATGATGGTTGCTGCCGTGGGTTAAACAAAGACCAAAAACAATAGCATTAAGCTCAGAGTGATTACCAGAATTGAAGTGCCGAGCAACTGGTTTATTCAAATCTTTCTTTCGAATGTCGTAAAGGTGGTCTCTAAAACGATCACCTAATCGGCGGCCAGTTTCTCCAACATAGAGCATGTTGCAGCTTGAACATTGAATACAGTAGATGACGTTAGAAGAAGTACAATCAAAATGATCAGTAATATTAAAGGTGGATTTGGGACCTTTAATAGAAGTATATGAAGCAACAAAAGGGCAAGTGTAGCAATGTTTGCGAGAGCAGCAAAAAGTACCGGGTTCATTATTAGAAGGAAGTACACCTTTAACTAAGAAAGAACGTAAATTGCGATCCCTTTTGAACGAAAAAAGAGGGCGTTCTTTGAAAATGTTAGACGTGGTTGGATCAGAATTGAGTAATTGAAGTTACGATTAATAACAGGTTTGATAGAGTTGTTAATAGGATGGTAAGTGATGGTGAATGGAATGCGGTTAAGGTTAGAATTGCGTGATTTAGGGGTGAGAGCAGTGTTACGATCTATGGAAGAGGCTTTAAGCATAGCACGCTCGATGATGGTAATGGGGTAACCACGATTAAGAAAGAAGGAACGCATTTCTTGACATTTGTGAGAAAAATCAGTGTCGTCACTGTCGTCGCAGTTTACGTTCTTTCTTAGTTAAAGGTGTACTTCCTTCTAATAATGAACCCGGTACTTTTCGCTGCTCTCGCAAACGTTGCTACACTTGCCCTTTTGTTGCTTCATATACTTCTATTAAAGGTCCCAAATCCACCTTTAATATTACTGATCATTTTGATTGTACTTCTTCTAACGTCATCTACTGCATTCAATGTTCAAGCTGCAACATGCTCTATGTTGGAGAAACTGGCCGCCGATTAGGTGATCGTTTTAGAGACCACCTTTACGACATTCGAAAGAAAGATTTGAATAAACCAGTTGCTCGGCACTTCAATTCTGGTAATCACTCTGAGCTTAATGCTATTGTTTTTGGTCTTTGTTTAACCCACGGCAGCAACCATCATCGCAAAACAAAAGAAATGCGTGTTATTCATTCACTTGGCACTGTTAATCCCCACGGGATGAACGAACGCTTCGCCTACATTTAAGTTGTTTTGTTTTGTTTTTTTTCTTTTCTTTTCCCTTTTTTCTCACCTATTGTTGCTTTCTATCCTTTTGTTTTCTTTTTGTTTTATGGCTTGTTTTCTTCTTATTGGTTTGTTTTCTCTATCCTCTACTATATAAACATCTCTCTCACTCTTACTTTCTATTGACTCCGACGAAGGACTGACGTCCGAAACGTCAGTTTTCTATTTTCACTACGGTGTAAAACTTATTAATCTACGATAACTTGTTTCATTAGAAACACCGACGCAGTCCACTCTAGTTTCACTAGCCATCATCCAGTAAAAAAGATGCTAGGACTGGTGCGGCGTCATGGGGAGTGGAGAGATGATGGGTTCTTAACCTGGCATTTTTTGCCAGAGGTAGAGTGTGTGTAGACTGTTTGTTTTAAACCATAGGATCACTAGAACAAGGAATTTATTCACAGGAAGTTACTTCTAGATGAAATATGGGTCTGTGCAGAAATGCTGTTGTTTTGACATGGATCAGAACAATAATAAAGTGAAAATATTTTTTATTAAAGCTTCAAAGAGCTCAAAGTAGTGAAAATCATTTTGGATAAAAAGTTTATGCCAAAAATTAAAGGGTATGGATAAAAATCCGTCCAAATTCCTGCTCCGTCATGTCCATTCCATTCCTGTTCTTAGCATACGTAATTAAGAGGCAATGTCCACAAGAATTGAACAAACGATGGCAAGGGTCAAAAAATCAAATTCGCTCTTCTTTTGAAATTAGATAGGCCATTATTAGATATGAATCACCGGGTAGTTGGTTTTCGAAAATATTATTTTATTTCCGAGAAAACGGCCACAGAAGAGGTTCGACCGATGCCCAAGCAAGAGACGCTCAAGAGGAGTGAAAATGGACAAACTTTGAACAGAGGCCACGTAAAAAATAAACCATCTATGAGAATTTTTGAACTTTCTTCTTAATGTACCACCCTTTTCAGTTCATTGGGCAGGATTTCACACTTATTGAGAAAGGGACGAATTTTTGGCGAGGAAAAATATGAGGCCTGTGTTTACATATGCTAATTAGTTGCCTCAAAAGAAAAAAAGATTTAACCATGGGCAAGTTCTCTGATTGAAATAATATTTATGCTGCAAGTTGAGAAAGAATAGACCTCTTCAAAACTTTAAAGATTGATTTGGGGAAATTAAAAATTAATTCTAACTGCATAGAAACCTGTTGAATTTGGTTGAAATACATACGAAAAACCACGCTTCCCGAATCAACGCAGGACTAAGGATTTTCGTAAAGATTGCCATGAAATTTACCCTGAAAACTAAGAAATTATTGTTCGTGCCGTTGTTTGAAAATTCAGTGTGGTTTGGTAAATTTAAGCTCCATTAGAAGGGTTTCGATATATGAGCAAAAAACGCGATCTTTGGTGATTGCGTGACCGAGGTTCCACTTTACTTTAGAAGTTTGATTACTGTAACATTCACGCTAAAAATTACGATAGAAACGTTCTTTAAAAAGCTTATGATCTTATTTTTCCCAAATAAAAATTAAGGCGATGAAAAAGCCGAAAGAAAACCCGTAGCTAAGTGTGATGTTTAGAAGTTAACCAGAAATATTTCCTGGTTAAAAATTATGTGACATTGATTCACTGCCATGTTTAATTCATTTGTAAATGATTCCTCCATTTAACTTGAGTAGGATATTTATATAGTTCTTCCATCTATCAAAATGTTTTTTGTACTAGATTTACAACTAGAAATGTTCTTTAAAAGCCAAATTAGAGCTGAATTTTGTGACAAAGGCACCACTTGGGCTGGTCCCACTGGCCGTTTATTTCGATTTCATTTAACCAGTTTTTTCAAAATTTTAAAGGTAAATGTATGGCTTTTTTCTTCAATATAAAAATTTCTAAGATGTCGAGTTCAAATAGCAATAAAATTCCTTGTATTATTAATTTAGATTAAGAATCTTGACACCTGCAATCTGCTTACTTGTTTTGTTACCCGGAAACATCTCCCTGTTATCTTCCTTGCCTATTCCCACTTTCACAATTTGATACTACTTTGCGATTTTCACTTTCTCTTCTCTGTACCAACTTTAATTTTGCCAACGAGTAACGTAGTATGAAACTCTCATACATGTTTGTTTTTAAACATCATGGTTTTAGTGTGTACGACAACCAACTCAACAACATTTATGCATATATAAACTAACTGTTGAAGCCACTTTTTTATCGACCCAAAACTTATTCGACTAAATTAAGATTATAAAACTATTTAAAGAACATTTCTATCGTAATTTTTAGCGTGAATGTTACAGTAATCAAACTTCTAAAGTAAAGTGGAACCTCAGTCACGCAATCACCAAAGATCGCATTTTGCTCATATACCGACAATCCCAAAACCCTTCTAATGGAGCTTAAATTTACCAAACCACACTGAAATTTCAAACAACAGCAAGAACAATAATTTCTTAGTTTTCAGGGTAAATTTCATGGCAATCTTTAGGAAATTCTTTAGTCCTGCGTTGATTCGGGAAGCGTGGTTTTCGTATGTATTTCAACCAAATTCAACAGGTTTCTATGCAGTCACAATTAATTTCCACAAATCAATCTTTAAAGTTTTGAAGAGGTCTATTCTTTCTCAACTTGCAGCATAAATATTATTTCAATCAGAGAACTTGCCCATGGTTAAATCTTTTTTTCTTTTGAAGCAACTAATTAGCATGTGTAAACACAGGCCTCATACTTTTCCTCGCCAAAAATTCGTCCCCTTCCCAATAAGTGTGAAATCCAGCCCAATGAACGAAAAAGGGTGGTACATGAAGAAAAAAATTCAAAAATTCTCATAGATGGTTTTTTTTTACGTGCTCTCTGTTCAAAGCTTGTCCATTTTCACTCTTCTTGAGTGTCTCTTGCTTGGGCATCGGCCGAACCTCTTCTGTGGCCGTTTTCTCGGAAATAAAATAATATTTTTGAAAACCAACTACCCAGTGATTCATATCTAATAATGGCCTAACTAATTTCAAAAGAAGAGCGAATTTGATTTTTTGACCCTTGCCACGACCCTATACCACAGGTATCCCAGCAACAACTATTTGCTTTTTTCTGCAAAACATTGCAAAATGATATTAATTTACTCTAATTTGTTATTTATTTTTTTAGTATCAGGTTTTATTTCCTGCATTGGATAACTTGATCAATCAAATTCAAACTCAGAAGGTATGAGGTTCATCCATTATTAATAGCCTTATATAGAGTGCAAACAATTAATCCATGAAACACTAAACTTACTAAACAGTACAAAATAGTGCTAATTAAACAATAGATAACAATGGAATTTGCATGAAATTGTGCTGTTTAGTATTACTAAAGTTTCACGGTTATATTGTTTGCACTGTACTATGATCTGTTTACTACATATTTTGATGTTAGGCTGGAGGATGCAAATTGTTGGACATTTTATATCAGAATTCTATCTGTGGTATACCAGTTGTCAAAGAATGTATGGAAAGGTAAATACATTAAAAAAATAATATACTTGATACTTGATAATAGAAAAAATACTTATATAGTGAAATATAATTTATCATACTTTCTTCTTGTTTACAACAGGATTCTGTTTATTTGTCATGGTGTGTTATATCAACAGCTGAGTGCATGGCTCTTACATGGTTTACTAACAGACAGAAACAATGAGTTTCTTATCACCAGAGTAACATCCCAAAACATAGACTCTTCAAAAAATGTCCCAGAAGGTGTTGCAGTCAATGACCTTGGTATTCCTGGAGTAACAGGAAAACAATTGTCAGAGATCATGGTATTTGGGGATTACCAGTATTTTTAAACTATGAAATAATAAATGTGATTGGGGAAATGTCATAAATCATCTTAATGCACTTTGGATTTATTAAATGACCAGTGGAGGACTTTACAGGGCTGCACATTAGGTGATCTTTGAAGCCATGCAGCTTATAATCATTTAGTGAATTGTTAGTAAATTAGTGTTATGCCTCCATATTGGGATGGCTGTTGAACTGGGAGTCAATCCCATACTTTTACACCATTAATCCAACACTAGGTTCCTTTATATATCCCCCTTTATATTTCATTATATAGCTTAACTAACCCTAAGGAGACATGGCCTATTGCTTTAAGTTTCCATCCAAGAAGACTAGAAAGTCTAACCATTTGCAAAGTTAATCCCAAAGGCAGCACCTTCTCCTCAGTTTTTTCATAGTTACTTTTAAGACCCAAGTGTTGGTCCTGCCAGCACCTGAACCAGGACCTCGGACACCATAGCCAGATGCTCTAAGCAACTGAGCTAACCAGCCAGTTTTGATCCTGTTAATATTTTTTTATTGGACTGTTTGATCTTGTTTGCTCTCTGTTTTTCTTAATAGGAAGGCGAGGACAAGCAGAGTATTCCTGTATTATGGCAATTTAAAATTAATGCTGACATGTTGCCTTCTTATATCCCAACTAGAGTTGCTGAAAAGGTATTTTCCAGTACGTAAATAAACGATGATGTATGTTAGAGTTAGCTTTTGCTTTTTCCCATTTTTCCATTCTTAAAGATCCTTTTTGTGGGAGATTCTGTCAAAATGTTTGAAGAGGCCAAACAAGGAATTGGGTCTACACCAACAAGTAAGTACACTAAACAAGTCAGATCAACAAGCAATATATTAAATAAATACTCCTTGTAATAGTACTGTTTTTATTATTTCTTTGATTTTAATGGAAACTCTTCATATTTCATTGTTGTGTTAGATTTCATAAAAATTATTTCATTTATCTATTATTATTAGTAAAGGAAATTGCATGATCTCCAGTACGATAATTTGGAATTTCTAGGTAGTAGAGGGTGTGACGTTTTGAAAGTTTTCAAAATTGGATGACCCTTTAGGCCAGTTCAATTTGAGAACTTTCAAAACATCATGAGTATCAATGAACTCTGAATTGCGATTCTCTGTTTATAATAACTAAAAAAATTGAGCAACTTAATTAGGACTCTACAGAGTACAATTTGGGATTTAATTGTACTCCTCTTGTCCAATCAGAATTGAGTAATTTTGTAGAGTGTATTATAAATTAATTAATTTTCCAATTTGGAAAAAAGAGGTTATGTTTATTACAGCAATTGAAGTGAATGATTCAAGAGTAAAGTTAACACCTAGACCACACCCTGGCCCACTTTAAAAAGGATATACCAGAACTCTTTTGTGACTAATCCTGTTTTCTTGTTTAAAAAAAAATAGATTCAATTGTTCATGAGAAAGAGGAAGAATTTCTACGTTCTCTCTATTCCCTTCAGCAACTACCTAAGTTTAGTTTAACAGTTTTCGAAAGTGAAATGGACAAGATAAGAAGCTATGTTGCTGAGGTACTACATCTCCTATGATTCTGCATTATATATATCTGTCCTTTTTCTTAGATTCAATTTTTACGTATTGTCTTCAGCATTTGTGGAAACTTGTGGTAGAAGATGCCCAACTTCTCAGACATCTGCAGGTTTGTATTCATTTGATTCATCATTAGTTCTCACAATGAGTCTTAAGGCCTTTAATTTGGTTAGCTCAGTTGGTAAGAGCGTCGGACTGTTGTGCAGGAGGTCATGGTTCAAGCCTCGGCCGGATCTCAACACTCAGGGTTTTAAAATGACTGAGAAGGTGCTGCCTTTCTAATTATATCTGCAAATTATAAGTTATATTAATTATATCTTCTTGGACAAGAACTTTAAACCGTGGCCCTGTCTGTAACCCTGTATAGGGCGGACCTTAAAGATCCACTGAAGATGCTGGTGATGACCATCTTCAGTTCTGTTAGGCATCCAGTCGTCCACTTAGTGTGGTAAACACATTGAACTAAAGAGTAATACTAATCAGTGGCCAGTTTGAGGCTAAGAGTAATAGTAGTATTTATATTTAACAGATCTTAAAAGACTTTTTCTTCTTGGTCGAGGTGAATTATTCTCTGCATTGATTGAAAAGGCTCAACAACTGCTTAAAGTTCCTCCCTCTGGAAACACATCACATGGTAATCAAGAGACCTTTAACCTCAGTAACTCATTCATTATATAATCGATTATTTTAACAGCAGTTAGATAGAATTACGGTCATGACGCCCCCTTGTCATGACGCCCCCAGCCATGACGCCCCCAGCCATGACGCCCCCAGCCATGACGCCCCCAGCCATGACGCCCCCAGCCATGACGCCCCCACGTATACCATGACGCCCCCAGTCTGTACTACCATGACGCCCCCAGCGTAAACCATGACGCCCCTAGTCTATGTTAACACTTATTTAATGAGAAGTTTAAAAATATTTCATAGCATAAATCCAAGAACGACAAAAAAATAACGAAAAAGCAAAATTTTGACAACAAAATTTCGTAAGTCCGACAAATTATTCGTAATTCAAGTTAGTACGCCGTAGTTGCCGTGTTAAGAATGCTAGTGCAGTGATCTTTCCTATTATTGTTTCGGTTACGCATAAGTTCTGAAACCTTTCTCTAAAAAGTTTGACACTGAAAATATACCACAAATGAAAGAGAGTGCTGGTGAATAAAGTAAGAAAAACACTGTGAAAGAACCAAAACCTTTGACAGGACCATTAACTTTGCACGAACGAACGAGTTGTTTTCAGAAGTTGTAGTTCGCAGACTTGTAACCTAATAGTTCATTGGCGTAGGAAGTTTTTGACTTATTCGTAATTTTGAAACATGTGTGTTTTTGCTAAATATTTTGGTAAATCAGCAAAGATTTCTTACGAAAACCGGGTAGTTTGCCGCTTTCACTTTACAAGTCTTTTCACTGCTGGTTATGTCGTCACCCACAGCAACTCATTCGCTTCTAAAGTTTTTGACTCATTCGTAACGTTTCTTCTACTTTGATAGCTTCCTTATTCATATAACCTTTCTTGGATGAGAAACATGTGTGTTTTTAATAAATATTTCGAAAAGCAAGCAAAGATTGCTCACATAAATCGGGTAGTTTGCCATATTCAAGTCGTTACACTGTTGTTGTAACACAACTCCTCCGCGTTTAAGGAGTCTTCGCTTGGTGACGCGAAACACAAACCGCGTCTCAAAAACAATTATTACAGATGAACTTTAGAGTTAATATCAAAATGATATTCTAAATTTACAAAATGGAAACTAAATCAAAAGAGTATACCATATTATCATAGTTAACTATGATATTACTGTTATCTAAATACAAACGTGATACGTTGACGTGTTCATCGAGTTTGTAACACACCCGGGAACATATACAGCGAGGTGTCACTTTCGATTCCTCCACTCACTGTCTAATTTACTTCCGAGGTTGAGTTTATTCAACTTTCCGTTCGTAATTTCAAAACCTATTCTGTAAACAGATGTCTTGAAGAAATATTTTGTCTTTCCCGGCGATTGCTGGAATCACTCGAAAAAGCTATCGAAGCCGTGTTGAAAGTGCTTCGTAACAACAGCGTGACTTGATCGCACGAAATAAAAGTTTTAATCAATGAACATGATTGTCTTAGAATTATGGTTGGATTCCTAATGCATCTGAATGATGTTCTTTAACTCCTAATTCAGCTATATTATGTTTTGGAACTTCAAGAAGTACATCGCTTAACTACTAACAGAGATTTAGTGTTCGTCAGCTTGTAGGTATCGTTTTTAACTCGTGGATACGCGAACTCGTAGAAACGAGTTATTTAAAGCCGTAATGATCGAGAAACAACTCCAATAGTGTTCGATTTACATTGGTTTGTAGCGCCATATTATAATTATCGTTAAACGTCTTCTTAAATAAGTGTTAATAGAGACTAGGGGCGTCATGGTTTACGCTGGGGGCGTCATGGTAGTACAGACTGGGGGCGTCATGGTATACGTGGGGGCGTCATGGCTGGGGGCGTCATGGCTGGGGGCGTCATGACCGGTTACCGTTAGATATAGGCCTAATGCTTGTCTGTTAGTAGTCATGTACGGCAGAATTTAATGATATTTTTTCAATTTCCTTCTTAGATGCAAATGCATTTTTTCAGCAGGTTTTACACAAGGTAAGAAGTTTGAACTACTAACATTTAAGCACAAGGGAGACTTTTTCTGCCAGTAGGACAACAGCTATAAGACATCATTTATCATGTTAATGTGCAGTAAATCATGCAACTTGTTGTGCAAAGTCATTTAGTTGCAAGTTCACAAAGACAGAAAGGAATCTGAGTTTGTATGGACATTGATAACCTTTGGAACTACAGCACATTAAAATGCCAATGCTCATAACAAATTTTGTAGTTGTGTATATTAACATTTTTCACGGTCTGGGATGACAATAAAATTAACAAACATTTTCTGTTGTAGTTTTTATATGATGATGAGGAAAGTGGCGCTTTATTCACTTTAAATGTGGATATGAATATGTATCAAAGCAAACAAAATCCTATGCCAGGTTAGTCTTCGAAGTTGCTCATTTTGTTAGTCTTCAATTATGTATAAACTGGAAGATGATTTCAAATCGTTAGTCTCAGGCTCAAGTCAAATGTTGAACTACACGAGCCAAACTTAATCATTGTTTGAAATAAGTTTTAAACATTAAACAGTATTTGTTTGGTTTTATTAGTTTTAAGATCAACATAAATAAGTTTGTTGTTTGACTCGGTCAGTTGAACTTAATTAAGTGAGTCGATCCCAACTAAAGAGATTCAGATCATGTAAATTTCAACATTTGACTTTAGCCTTACTTTTGTATAATTAGAGAATGGTTGAAAGAAAGCGCAGACAAATTATTGTTATTTTAATCTTTAAAAAACAGATCAAGTAGTGGTGAGTGGTTGGGATTGTTTGAAGCTTGAATACAATGTCAAGTGGCCATTACACATTCTTTTCCAGGAACCTATATTGGATAAGTAAGTTATTTCATTCATTCTAGTGTCACTGCTCTCTCTCCTAATTTTCGAAAAGAAACAATTATAACCATTTAATTTTTCAAGGTACAATGTGATGTTTCGTCATCTTTTAAATGTTAAACGAACCCAACAAGATTTACAGGGAGCTTGGGCAAAACACATGGCATCCAAGAACCAGACCAATGTTTCAAGTCTGACTAGAGTTTGGCTACTGAGGATGCATATGGCTTTTCTGGTTGACAACTTACAGTACTACTTACAGGTAACCACAGATATCAATTAGATAATAATAATTATTTGTCTAATATTTATTTATATATTTCTTCTTGTACCAGGTGGATGTTTTGGAAGCACAGTACACACAACTGATTGATAAAATCAATGATACAAGAGATTTTGAATCCATTCGTTTGGCACATGATAATTTCATTACCACGTTGATGGCACAATCTTTCCTGCTTATGAAACCTGTAAGTCAATAGTTATATGAGATTGCCTCTTTCCTTAGTCAGCTGGTTCAGTATTATTTTATTGTTACTCTTTAACCACAGGTAGCACATTGCCTTGAGGAAATACTATCCTTATGCCAAGCTTACTGCACTCTGTTGTTACAGATTACCGATGTAATATCGGAAAGGATTGAGACACAATTGTATAACATCTCAAAGGTGGGAGTAAATAAAGTAGTTGTGATGGTATGACTGATTTATTCAATTATGTTAATGTCTATTTGTGCTATGCAGAACTATGAACGTCAGTCCAACCTGTTATTCAAGATTCTATCAAGTGTTCGTAGTCATCAAGCCAGCCCACATCTTGCACAACTTCTGCTACGCATTGACTTCAACAAGCAATTCTCATGTGCTTCATCTCCTTCAAGGTATCACTGCTAATATGGTTAAACACCAGATAGCACACAGCTTTTCACTCACTAAAAATCGTAAATTCATTTCAGCTGGAAAGCCGAAGAACCTTCTTCAAATGAACAAGTCTACTGACAGATGGAACAAACAAAGCTGTTTTGATGCAAATACTGTATGTTAATATGATAGAGTGATCACAGTTAATCTTTGAAACACTAAGTACAAATAGTACAAAATAGTGCTAGCTAAACAATAGAAAACCATGAAATTTGCACTAGCAAAACATATCACAACTCTTTTCATCAACATTATTAATGATTTGTTTATTGTTTGAACTGCCCCAACCACTGCTTATTGCTTCCAGAATGGAATAAGCGTTGCTCAATCTCTAAGTTTATAGCTTCTAACACTTGACATTGTGGAAAGATATAAAGGTTAAACTGTCTTCTGGTTATTCTTATAAAAGATGTAAATATTAACTACTTCTTGTAATGATTTACAATGCAATTTAGGATATAAAGCATTAAAACACTATTTACAATTTCAACTTGTATCAATCATTTCTAATATATAATTTCATATTGTTATTTTTTCTAGATTGACAAAAGCTAATAATAAAGTTATTTGTTTTCATTATTTTCTTCTTGCTGTCCTACAGGATAGAAGGGTATTTGTCATAAAACAGCACAATTCTTCATTGGTTCTTCTCTTCCAAATAAATTGATAGTTGATCTGTGGAAGACATAATGGTTTAAAATAAGTAGCCTTGAAATGTTGAATCTGGGGAAATTATTGAGAAGAGAGTAACCTTAAAATCATGAAATTACTGTTAAGAACCCCAGATGAAAACAGAAACTTCACCTGTTATGCTTTAAGTGACTCTGTACAAGCTGTCCTGCAGCAAGTGCAGAAAGTAATGAAAGTTCACCTGCCAATACTGTAGCACATATTATACGACTTAGTTGTGTAGCATTTTGACCAGGTTCCTCATTACAGGCCCCATGTACACCAAGCATCTACAACAGTTTAAAATTATCATTAGCTTCACCACACACTCATGCAGTCCCAACCAGAAACCACAAGTTAATATCACACTCTAGGAAAACATTGGGTTGTTGCTTATAATGGCAATATCTTTACCTGTAAGCATGATGTCTGAGGTGCTAGGATTGTACCACCACCAACAGTTCCTACTTCTAGTGAAGGCATAGTGCAACTGAAACAAAATAATATGATGATAAACAACTGTTATACTTTATTACATCATAAAACCATCCATGTTTACCTTATGTAAAGATCCTGATGATTTGGTCCACATGGCTCTAATAGAGTTATGCAGTTACTGCTTGCCAAGTTCTGTGCAGGATCCTGTAGTAAAGAACCTTATAAATAAAACTGCTGCCCACAGACTCTACAAGTACTAACCTCTTAAATGTGCTTACCTGCCCAGTAGCAATAAACAAAGCAGTAACAATATTTGCTGCATGAGCATTAAAGCCACCAATAGCACCTGCCATTGCTGAACCAACCAGGTTTTTGCTTGTATTCAGTTCTGTCAAAGCTGATACACTCGTTTTTAATACCTAAAAACAAAATATCCATCATTTGAATTGAAATTTTTTCTCTCTTCAAAAACAATGTATGAGAACTAACAATACCTTGGTTACCACATGTGCAGGCACGATAGCTTCACATACTACTGATTTTCCTCTGCCTTCTATCCAATTAATTGCTGTTGCTTTTTTGTCTGTACAGTAGTTTCCACTTAAGCTTAATATTTCCATGCATGGAAACTGGTCCTGAAGTTCTTTAAGTGCCTTCTCAGTACCCTTGCAAAAGGAAACAAAAACAACTTAAATATCTTAAAATGGCACTTTTATGCTTAAACACTATATAATACTGCTCAATTAAGTTACCAGCTCAGTATTTAATACGCTTATTAGAAAAAAATAAAACTGCTCACAACACTGAAACAGCAACTCACACTCATGAACCGATGCCACCAATTACATTAATCCAGGTAATTAGGCTATCGTTATCATGGCGGTATAAATATGACCACTCTGACTTCATTCTTCACTTGACTCTAAAGATGACTTCCACTCAGGTTGTTGAAATGTCAGTCACATCAAACAGTCCTTCTCAGGACTACATTCACCCAGATGATCATAATACTTATACAATACTATACTATACAATATTATATAATACCTTGGACAACATGTTCATTCCCATAGCATCACCAGTAGTTGCAACAAATCTTGCAAACAACAACCGTCCAGCTACTGCACACTTGATTGACTTTAATCTGGCAAACCTGTAAAGCACTTTTTATTTAGTCATACATGTGTTTTCAGCACTCATTGCAAACTACAGCACATGGCTCAGCAAGTTACTTGCCTGCTGGTGCTATCAAATGTTTTTTTGATAGCTGCAAAATTCAGTTGATCTTCTAACCATAACTTGACGTCACTAGAAGACAAGACACATTATAGTTAGCCATTGGACTATTTACTCAGTAAACAAATAACCTGTTAGTACCTTGCTTGCATGGCTGAAGGGAATCGTACCACAGGTCCTCTTGTCATACCATCCCCTATGACAGAACTTCTTACACCACCACTTCCCTAAACAAACACAGAAGCATAACAGTAATCATTCAACAAGCTATCTATAGTAGTATTTTGGTTTCGCCAATATCCTGTAACACTTACAGCTAGTGCTCTACATCCTCTATTAGTACTTGCCACTAAGCAACCTTCTGTCGTTGCCATGGGTACATAATATGTTTTTCCATCTAGGTGGAGAGGTCCTGCCACACCCACTGGGATTGGCATATATCCTATTACATTTTCACAGCAAGCTCCTGAAACCTAAGGGAAGAAGGTTTAATAAAACGTTTGGATGCTTAAACAAGTCTAAAAATAATTACTTACTAATTTGTAGTCATAGTGCTGATATGGGAGGCCTGATAAGGTATCCTGGTCTCTGTTTATATTATGACATGTGATTTTCCGTCTGAAAGAAGGGTTGTAATTAATTGATTTACAGTTTCCAAACATTTTATATTCCAGACTACAGTTAACAACCAACCTGATGTGCACTGCTCTCTGGAAATTCTTTAAAGCTGATTCAAGTTTGTAAAATGGAATGACTTTTTCATCTACTAAGGAACATATTTCTTCATCTGTAAGATCAAATATACCATCCTTGAGGAAAGATCAAAGTATAATGTTAAACACATAAAGATATATCCTTGATGGCTCATACAACCAATTTAGAGAACATACAATAAGCATGTATACACATTATAGTGCACCCAAAGTTGATCAGGGGGTTTGTGCTTAAAGATGATCTAACATTTAGAAATGTTGCGTGGTAAAAGTGATGTAAACAAGAAAGAAGTGTGATGAGAAGCATGGGCTGTAGATATAAGTGTGTTTCACTTCCTTCATGCTATATTACTTAAAGAACCATGTAAAAATATGCTTTGTTTGTTTTGTCAAATATTAAGAAAAAAACAGCTGTGTCATTTTCTGACACCTTCTTTGCTGATTGCAGGTGGTTTGGATCAGCAACCATGCTAAGTTCACTAATAAATCACAGTTTTTGACCACTTGAATACTTACTGGTTCTTTCATTATTTTCTTACACTCTTCTACTGTCCTTACACCATCTCTACAAGTCCTTCTTTCAGCAGCACTTTCAATACATCCAAACATGACAGGTTTCTCAAACAGATCTTGGTGCTCGCTTACTTTAACTGATGGAACATTGAAGTTCAAGTTATCATTGCTGTTATTGCTTTTCTCCAAGGCAGTTACACATCTAGGAGTGTTATCGTTTACGGTGACTCTCAAGCTATCATTGAAAGAATGGCATCGTTTCCATTTTGGTATATGATGAGTGAATGAAAATGATTGGTTCTTGGGTGATTTTTTAGTATCCATTGTATCTTCCAGTGTCCCTTTCAATGTTTTTGTTACTAAACACTGCTCTGATGTTTGTGTGTTTTCATCTAGCATTTCAGTTATTTCTTCATCAATGGAATCATCATCACCACAGGTAAATGTAGCTCTTCTTATCCTTTTCTTTTGCTTTAATCCAATAAATAATCTGTCTTTTTTTGCTTCCTTTACATTGTATGAAGATAAGACTTCTGATGTTGTATCAATCAGCACTCTTGATTCATTTTTTTCAAGATACAAGTACTTTGCAGCTACTAATAAAGCTAATACAAATGCTATAACCTGTTTACAAACAAATAAGAAAATTATTAACTTCTAAAAAAACATACTTTTGTACTACTTATGACCTGAAAATGGATGCTTAGTCTGAAAGCCTGAAAAAATGAAACATTTTGGTTTCACACTTTATTCATTTACTTTTCATGGGAAAATAATTCAAATTCAAGAAACATGATTGGCTGTTTGAGCAGGTGGAGTTATCAGAGACTATTGAGACTACTTTCTTAAATACTGTGTTCTACTTACTTCCTCTGCATTCCCTGCCAAAAACCTAAAAAATCAATGCCAGAATATTTGTCACCAAATTGTTGTAACATGAGATAATGAATTAATTATATAATTAACTGATGATTTGAAAATCAAAAAGTTCTGATGTTTTATGACATGGTAGGAAAAATGAAAAAAACATCATTCATTGTGGAAAAGTGATAACGGTAAAGCACTGGAACCAATATTTAACGTCGGTAGTTCCTTCAGTTGAAATTCAACTGGTATCTATGGAAGCTGACGGATAATATTTATTAATATTTTATTGATGAATCTGATAACTGTTAATCCACTACAGCTGATTTAACATTCAGGTATACTGTACCTTGAAATACTACTGGCAGTTGGTGAACCACTTGTTTTATAGTTGGTATTATTTTCCGAGTTAGTACTGACTATTAACCGGCTGTACATATGAACATACAACAAACCTGCAGACTGTTAAAACAAAAGGTTTTTCAGTATAACAATTTTGGCACAGTTGTAATAAGAAACATCGAGAAGAAATTTAAGAGTTTCTTTGTCTGTGGGAGTCATGATTTTACTACTTTTTTGTTTCATCCACAATTTTTATTTTCATATTCCTGCTCCAAGCTTTCGGGTTACAAACATCGCCAGGGAAAATTTGATCAAAATTACATTCAAAAGACGAAGAAATTTGTTCTTTTATGAGTTTAGAATGTTTCGCTCATCTGACCATCTTCTACAGTGACTGATAATGGTATTGATCAAGTATAATTTAGATCTTTAATACTTTGATTAATCTAGATTCACAACCTAGTTCAGCATAGCTAGCTTACCATAATTATCTTAACATGCTGTAATAACGGATTTGATTTTTGTTGGTGCTCCTCCACATCAAGATCAATGGATGAATCTAACAGCCATGCCGGTTGATTTTGACCTCTGTTACACAACTGTCAATCAAAGCGGGTATATTAATGACTTCATCACTTGATTTATAAGAAAAAGTTTCAGACATACTGGTAACAGAGTCTTCCACTTAATATCCAGCATCAATGCAATCAATCCAACAAGGCAAAGGATCAGCCTCTAGGCTAATATAATTCAGGGTATGTTGAAATCCCAGATTGCATTGGAATTCAGCATATTTAGTTTTGAGGAGGAATGAAAATTGGAGAAAGACCCTTGAATCAAGAAAGAGATGTAACAAAACTCTACTCATGTGTGATGCTAAGTGTTAGAACCCAATACCCCAGAGGTAAGAGCACTACTGCTACACTACCCTCTATTCCCCCAAATTATAAGTGTTTTTAGAGGGTGTACTCCAATGTTTAATGTCCCAAAAATAGCCCACTCCCTAGATATGATTTACTTATCACACACAAAGGTTTGAAAGTGAGGCTACTTGCATAATGATCAGGGATTTGTTTCTGTGTGATGCTGTCTATAATACATGTACTCTTTAATTATGACATTACCTCAAGAAACAAAGAAAGAGATGCAGGAAGGAAGGTCATAAAGATAATATAGTGGGTAACTAGAGCAAGACAACCAAGGTAACTAGCTGTTTCTAATTCCTGTATTCCTGAGAGAGATCCAACTCCAATTACCAAAGCTCCAACTAAAGTATTTAAAGTAACAGATGGACTTAATGTAGCTACACCCTGTGCTATTTTTGATGTTGCCTCTTCCTGAAAAGATTAATGAAAAAGAGCTGTTAGTAAGTTTTGAAGAATACCAGTATATTGATCAATGCATGTATATGTTATATGATGATACTCACACATGATGTTGATAAGAGGGCAAATTTAGTCAGATCAGTGACTGTAACAAAATCACTTAACAGAAAGAAGAAAGGAATCGCCTCTCTGTAATATAACAACAGACTCATAATTAATTTATCTAAGGCTGTGCTCCATAAAGTACAACTCGATGTTTAGTGTGTGTTTGTTTTCAGTTGTCTGTCAGTTTTCATGTGACTGTGAAAAGTTCAGCGCCGTATACTTGCTTTGCCACAACTGTGATATTTTCTAGAATTCTGATCCACTGATTTTTGTACAGTATCGCAATGTGATTTGTCTGGCAGTGCTATGACCTTGATGTGTCTGTTAGCCCTCTGTTTTGGGCATTAATTAATTAAATATTGAGTAAATTATTGTATATACAATGAGATTGGTCCAGTGCACTGTGGCAGTGCCATGTAGCGTCATGACAATTCCCCTGCAGTGAGATTTACACAGTCATAGGAACCACATTTCAAGTGCTTGAGGGATCTTGATAAATAGTTCCCTTTAACAAGCTTGTTGATCAAACTTATTTGTCTTAAGATTAAACATCTTGATCAACTTACCTTAGAATAGATAGTTCACCTCTGAATATGTTTCCAATGATGGATGTATATAGTGCACAGGAAAATATTAGAAATATTCCAACTATGACTGAAATGGAAAAATAGCATGATTTCTCCTTCTAACTATAATATATATTTCTATGTAATTTGTAACAGGAAATATTATATATCTTTATTTTGTCCCTACCAGCTAAATATGTCGATCCAGTATTTAATATCTTTTTGCACTGTAAATATACGCAAAGAAGAGCGAGGAAGTAGCTTGTGGCGCTGATCTGAACATGAATGCTGACAGGGAAGTGATTCTGAAAACAATAACATCCTTAAGCAAATGAGTCAAAGTCTTACTAATCTATTGTTCTTACTTTAGATTTGATATCCAACAAAAGCTCTTGGTAAGAGATAATAGGTGTTTTTCGAATCGCCTAAATCTCTAAACCCGCTCAAAATGTGTAATATGAAGTACTTTACATGTTTGTATATTTTACGAACCTTATTCTGCTTGGTGACTGCAGAAATAAGCGAATCCTGAGCGTGTGTAGCATCATAAATATTAAGAGTTAGCAGACATACTGTGCTAGTTATACATAGTAGTAGTATCTCTACAGGATGAGAGGCACATAAAAAGCCGTGTGTGTAAAATAAGCTCGTAATTCCAGTAGTTTTCATAGCAGTTTTTAGTTATGGTTCTACTTCGTGTAATCGATCGAGAGGTTACTAAGTAAGTGAGTGACGTAACACATCCCAGGTGTCCTTGCGAACCTCAACTATGACGTAATGCTAATCCCAGTCCCCTCTCATCACGTTACCCATAGTCCTGTGTAAGCTGCTGCTTGGATGACTCGTGGTTGACTACAGGAAGAAAGCAAAAAAGACGCTCAACAAGGTAAAAAAAAACTTATTTTTTTGCCTTATTTGAACCGCAAACCATGCCAATTGATACCACTGAAGCATAGAGAAATAAGTTTGCTGTGTTAGGAAACGCATATAAACGTTTATCCTTTATTTGTTATTTGTTTTTTACGGATTTTTCTTCAACATTACCAAACATGTTAAACATGGAAGTCCTGTTTCGTTTCGCGACATTGTCTCTTGTTTCATAAATTTTTACCTTTCTTCAGTATGATTTATTGAATTTCCTACCGTTACATATCATTAATTCTTTAAATAAGGGTGAATAATTTGAGTCATATCTTATCTACATGCACTGGATTAAGGGGTTCAAGATCAACACAGGAGCTAAACACCCGACATTCATACAATGCTTCTTCATCACTTGATCGTGTTCCACAAGGCGAAATTCCATGAAATAGTCAACGGAATTCGATTTATATTCGAAAAATTACTTTCGTTCACCAAATACTCTAGCAATAAGGTCAAGAAGGGTTCTGTCATGCAGCATTCAGATTATCACTTGATAATCTCGGCAAAACATAAACCATTCTTCTTTATTTAATAGTAGGGCAAATAAGCTTTATTTATTGCTGAAGATATAGATAATGAATTCTTCGCTTGATGGTGGTAGATGTTTATTTAAGCATTAAAACAGCAGTTACCCTTTGTGTTAAGCTAAAACCTTGAATGACAGCACATTTTAAACAACCTGCTTTTTAACAGAAACATCGTATCAATATTAGAAAATTCGAAATAATAAATATGTTATTACTCCTGTAAAAATTGTTTTTGGATCTCAAAACTACACCTGTTACATTTTTATTATAGACTGAAAAACATACAGACATGGAGCAACAGCAGCCAAATCAAGGTTACATAAAACAGGAAGAACTTCAACCCACCTCTCAATATGATGAGGGTACCAGTGAAGGTAATAGTACAATAATATTACTTATTGGCCGATTGTTCGTTTTGTTGTAAGGGGGGGGGGGGGGAGTGGCTTGTAATAACAATTTCAAAATACTGGCTCTGAGCTGAGCTTACTGAATAAGGAAGAAGAGGGATCAATATAAATGACATATATTTTCGGGGTTCAAGTTTCTTTTTTCCCAGAACCCCCACCCTGCAAAATAATAAAATGGTCGGTCCCTTACAATGAATGATATCTGCAAAGAGAAAACATTATGAAGGCTGTGAATGAGTGACAACTTGTATAGATACTCTTCACATTGTCAAGCCAAAATGTAATTTTCATATCATTTTATCATATAATTTGTGTACACTAAATGTGATAATATTTCTCATGTAATAGGAGGAGATCAAAGTGGAAGCCTTAAGCGTTCTGCTGAAGGTGATTACAATGGTAATAACAAAAGGTTTAAACAAAGTGGAGGACCAGACGGAGAAACAACTATAAGAATACTTCTACAAAGCAAGGTATTATTGACTGTCATTTTATATTTTAATGAGCTTGTTACTAACGTTGTGTTTGTCTCTATAGGATGCTGGTGGTATTATTGGAAAGGTAAGAGAGCGAAGTATATTGGAAAAGTTTTGTATAATTTAAATATGAATATTAAAGATATTATTTAGTAATCTACACTAAAGTGCCTGGTAGAATTACGATCAAGTCGCCCAAGAGTCAAGTTGCCCGGAGTCATGGTCAAGTCTCCCGCAATATATGGTCAAGTCGCCCAGAGTTTTTTGCTTTAGGGAATTGTCGAACTACACAAACACAAATATATCTTATTTAGCAGTAGTAAAGCTTTATTAAACATTGGTAAGGCATTTTAGATTAGTTTTCGGCAGTTATTACGACGTATGACCCTGATCAAACACTATAACCCTATAAATGGTAATTAACAAGTTACAGGTTTTCAAATATTTCCTTTCATTTCTATAGTCAGGTTCCAACATTAAGCGGCTAAGATCTGAGGTAAGAATAAAAAACGTTTTCTATACTCTTTATATTTTATTTATCTTTAGTCAGGTTTTTATTCTTAATAATATAGAAGTAAAGACTTGTTTAATTTCAATTTATCAGTCAAAATGTTTTTTTATTTTCTTTGAATTATAATTTGCATTTTTACATTTTTTAGGATGGAAAAAATTGTTAACTTACATATAGTATTGCACACATTATATTAAGGATAATGCACAATATTTAATAATAATGGTTATCTTTGATTCCTAAAGCTAAATTTATTCTTTGTCATTCCCTTTTATTCCTTCTCACCCTGACCCTTGCTACACACCCATTGCCCGCCCGTTTGTTTGCCCGTCCAATCGCCCGGCCCTTGGTGACCCTGACTATGAATGACCCAAACAACTATCCTCATCTAAAAGTACAATGCCGTGGTCAATGTTCCCGACACCAATTACTCAGAGCGGTATGTCCCAAACCTCACTTCACTCAGTACTTCCATGTAGTGTGTTTGTCTGTTTAATTGCATTTTTGTTGAGTTTGTATTTAGTTTTTGAAACTGATGTGTTTTAAGAATTAATTTCTGTCAAATTATCACTGATTCTCAAGTGTCATTTGAATGATCTTTCTTCAATTTGACTTGGTTTGATTGTAAGAAATAGATGCTGACAATGTATTTTTACCATAATTTTCCAATTGAATACATTTTGCTGAGAGTTGCTAGATCTTGTGTCCAGTTCCTATTATCTGTATTTAGACTTTCTGTTTGTACCTTGCCTCATAACAGTGTTTTACTAATTATATGTTACTATTATCTTAGTGTTCTTACTATTACTTCATCAACAAACACTGCTTTGGCCATTTTGGGAGAATGTGTACCAAAAATTGGAGAGGTAAGGAATGTTATAAAAAACCTTTTGTTTCAATATGGTATTGTTTACGTGAAGTACTTTCTTTAGCTTGAGGTAACTCTTGAGTGAATTTAGCATTTTTTAACTTGCTGATAAAAATAAATAGACTTTATTTAAGAGCGACTGTCTGTAAAAATCAAACAAAATCAGAAATATGTGGAAAGGCTCAAATTTTCGAATTCACTCTACTTTTGGATTTTAGTAGTGTATGATGAAGTAAGAAACGCTGTGTGGTTAGTTTTGAAAAATACTTTTTTGTTTTCAAGAAATAGGGAAAAATCGGTTTGAGCTCCAGGGACGATTTTCGCTGCCAAAAGATGGCTGAAAATTGCTTACTTTTGCTTGGTCCGTGTATCAAAACTATTGATCCAAATAGCCTTCTAATACTTTCTGCCAAAAGTACAACTCTTATTTGCTAAATTAAGAGTAGTTTCATAAAATTCGAACAACTCTGAATTATTTTACACAATAAAAAGCAAAAGGCACTGAGTTACAATGCTTGTCAGTGCATCTCGAAAACTGCGAGTTTCCCTATGTGCCATCCTTCCAAATCTTATGAGATTACAGTCAACAACTATTGGGAAACTGCTCTTTTGAAAAATGTATTCTTTATTTTGGGGAAATAATTGTGCGCTTTTTGCGAGAGCTTTTATTTTGACTCATTAAATATGTAGAAATCATTGTTTGGTGATTGCGTGACTAAAGACTTCTCGAAATAAATTCCCTTGAAACAGGATTGTTTTTCAAATATAGTCTATACAAATAAAAGAAACCATTAACATACTAACCTTCAACATGAAAAGGTCTTTTCAGTTGCTCCATTCATCGGAGTTATCAAGAAATTAGATTTGGCAACCATGGCGTTGGCTTGTTTTATGCAACCAATTTCTGAAAATACCAAAACTAACCACACAGCGTTTCTTACTTCATCATAAACTACTAAAATCCAAAAGTAGAGCGAATTCGAAAATTTGAGCCTTTCCGCCATATGTTTGATTTTTACAAACAGTCGCTCTTAAGTGTCTAGTCCTTCTAGCTCTTTCACACTAATTAGAGACAGGGTTCACTAACACACACATTACCACTACATTCAATGCACTCACACTTTGATTTTGATGGAGGAAGGATTCTGGAAAACTCATGAAAAAACCCTCTTAGCATAGGAGAAAACAAGGCAACAAACAAACTCAATTAATGTGTGACAAGTGCTCCATTAAAGATGACAAAAGATAAAACTATTGCCTTGTTGACAACACACCTACCCCTAGTATCTTGAATAGTCTTGATATGATCTGTTAACGTTACAGCATTCCCGTGGTGGTGGTAACCCAACACATGATATACAACTTCTTGTTCAACGATCTCAAGTGGGAAGTATTATTGGTAGAGCTGGATACAAAATCAAAGAAATACGTGAAGTGAGTGTTGCGAAGCATAATGAATATAATAATACTGTTGGTTTATTCTCGCTTTCCAAACTTATGGGCATTGCTTTTTATGCAAGAGAAACTAAGCTATGAAATGCAAAAAAAGGGGAGAAAATATATGCATAATCACTAAAAGGTCATAAAAGAAATTGTACCTTGAGAATTTTGATAATTCTTTGTTTGCACATCACGTCCTAGTTGCCATCTTGGTTGAATTTAACAAAAGATTCGTCAATGAATTCTTTTGTCATAAACATGGCCACAGCATCTTCTGTTATTTCACTCCCTTGGGAATAATTGAAAACCAACAATAGAACATGGGTCTAGGACAATGAAAATGTTTCAATAGTACAAGCTATTCTAACTAATAGCTTATAATTATCTACCAGACATAATGACAATTAATGTTTCCGTTATTTTACAAACAGTGAATAGGTCTAACGATAGGTATATTTATCATTTACTCTTATTGATCCACAGCAATCGGGGGCCAACATCAAGGTTTTCTCGGATTGCCTTCCAAACTCAACTGAAAGGGTAGTGGCAATCACAGGTAACTGAAAAAAATTGATGATGATAAGTGTGCGCAGAATGTTACCAACATGAACATTTTAAAATTGTCAAGGTTCATGCTGATTGGTCAATCTAGACCAATTATAAATAATCAACTGAAGTTTTCATGAATCAGAAACAATACATTTTTGTAAACCTTCCCACTTGTTACAGCCACAAGGTTTCAATGTTTAATTATAAGAGAATCCAAGAATCACATTGTCGTGACCCTGTTCTGGAAATAGAGCAATAAAATTTGACAGCATACCAAAACCTTTGGTGTTGGTATTTATATCAAGGTTTTTGATTGGATCCTTGACAAACAATAAGTAAACTGATTTTAGACATGCCGTTTTAAACATATTTTTTCCTACCCATTAATAGTGTGTAGTTATTAAAATTCTTAGTCCCTTCACTTGGCTTAGATGGTGAATGGCTGCATAATATACAATATTATGTTTTCTGTAGTGTAAATTGTTTTTATTTTCACAGGGACCATAGACACAGTTGTTAAATGTGTAGAGATTATTTATGAGACTCTGGAATCGGTAGGAATATATTTTTATTGTACTTGGCATAGTGATTGACTAACTATAGATGAATGTGAATATTTACTTTTATTTTATTTTTTGACTGTTTTAGACTCCTCTTAAAGGACAGGTCATTCTGTATGATCCATCAATGCAGGGTGGATATGATGACTGGGGCTATGGATATGATGGACCAGATGGACGGGGTGGAGCTATGGGTGGCCGTGGAGGCCAAGGTAGAAATGTTAGAGGTGGTTCAAGAGGAGGTGGTAGAGGCTCAATGAATAGAAGTGGTAGAGGAGGAAGAGGAGGAAGAGGAGGATTCAGTGCAGGAGGTGGACAAGGAGGCATGTTTGGTGGTAGTGGTGATTTCTCACAGGACATCGTAAGTTTACTTGATTTCTGTTTATAAAATTTTCTCTCTCATAATAGCTTAATATTTTTATTTTATTTCTTTTTTAGGGAGGATTTAATGAAGGCTCAAACTTTGGAGGTAATAACTTGGTTCATACCATTGTTTTTAAGTATTATACTTGGTATTTTTCAACATATTCTTGTTTCATGTAGGAGGGATGAATCAATGGAATCAAGGGCAAGGGTCAGGAGATCAGCCCACTACATCAACACAAGTTACTATCCCTAAAGATGTAAGGCTTTTACAACCAAATATGAACTGAAATACCAGTTTGTTTACTGCTAAATTTCATTTCATGTCTTTTCAAATAGGAAGCCCCATCCATATTATCTGGGAATCATGGGTGGTGTAGTGGTGAGAGCGCTTGGCTCTCACCAATGCGACCCGGGTGAGAGTCCCACTGAGCTCGGTGTTGTGAGTAGAGTTGCTTGTTAGTTCTCTCCTGTGCTTCAAGGGTTTTCCTGGTTCTCCGGCTTTCCTCCCTCCACAAAAATCAATTTCTAAATTTCAATTAGAATCCAGTAGAAGAAGAGCCACTTTTTATACCACTGTTAATGCCATTATTTTATTAGAAGAAGAGCCACTTTTTATACCACTGTTAATCCCATTATTATTTATTATATACTTCTATCTCATGGAATCAAACCTATTGATTCAGCTATTTAAAAGCAAATTCAAATATATCATTACATTCTAAGACTTAAATGAAGACCTTAAAGCATAAAGTCCATTCAAAAAGTTAATGTTGCCTTAAGCCTAGGCTGGACCAAAAGGAAGCATTGTTAGACTGAATATCAAATTAGATAGTGATTTCTACTCATACTCCATTTAGGCCCATTCACATAGGTTGAAGCTGGTCAGTGACAAGGTTTTTTGAATTACTCTATATTCTGGCATAACAGTTATTTGTTGTTTTTCAGCTTGCTGGTTCTATTATTGGAAAAGGAGGAGAGAGAATAAGAAGCATCAGGTATTAAAATTACTTAGCAAATTCATGAATATTAATAAGGTGATTTGACCAATGGCGTCCTTGATTTACATCACAGTGGCAAGTTTTTTATACCCCGCTAAAACAGATTAAGTCGGGGTTTTGAATTTTTCAGGGGAGTTCGGGGCTGATAATGAATACACAATGTATTAAACATTAGTGGTCTATCACATTTAAAACACTCATGTTTATATTCATGAGTGTTCTAAATCTGATAGACCACTGATATTCAATGCATAATACTAATTTGCTCTTGAGGCGTGTCAAGATTTTGTAGCGTTTCTTTTGCATTGAAATTGAAGCTACTTTCTTCCAATGCAGCAATGCGGTTCGTTCTTGCCATCTGCCATTCCTTGAATAGTTTTACAGACCATTTGGTAGCTGCTCTTGTCTTGCTTGGAATTGCTGCGGAAACGCACTGCACCTCTTCTAAGGGAGTTTTTGGTTGTTTGAAACGACTTTGCGTAGACATTGCTCCGTTCGTAGCGTGAACCAAATGTTAATTTTCACCAAACTTACTCAATACTTAAACCGATCCCCAAGGACTTTGTAGTTTTTGAATACCTTTACAGTATTTATACCAATTGATGCCATTTTACTCTTGTTCAATCAAGGCGGTATTTGTGTAGAGTGGTCGTTACCAATAAATCAAAGTGCGGTAATTAGAGTGGAACAGATCGTAATACTCTTGTAGAGATTATAAAATACAGTGGAGCAAAAATGTAATTGTGCTGAATTCCCAAAAGAATGTTTCTATATTGTATGCTATGTTTGTGTTGATTTAATGCGACAATCAAACCTAATCAGTTCACTCTTGCATTGGAATGTATTCTCTAACTTAAAAATTGCAAGCAAACATTGGGCAAACAAGAAACCAACAACTTCGATGTTAAAATGCTTTATCTTTTTGTGTTCAACCACTCGAAACTTTTTTGTTCTTGAAGGTTATAGAAATACATGAATTTGCTAAGATGTTCAGAATACTCGAGACCATGTTTTATCGGCTAGAAAACTCTCGCCTCCGTCTCGAGTTTCATATGCCGATAAAACACGCTCTCTCGTTTTCTAAACATTACATAAAGCCACTCGTATCATTTCACATCAGTATAAGATCACATACTGTAACACTATTAACATTTGAAAACCCTAAATCATGAACCACAGAAACAAATGCAGAGCTACAATAAAGATAGATGACCCATTGCCTGGAGCTGATGATAGAATTATAACTATCACTGGCACACAAGATGAAATCAATTATGCACAATACTTGCTGCAACAAAGGTAACTCAATAATGTTATCTTGCTAAGTCTCCTTCTCATTTACTAATCTTATGTGTGCTCAATTTTCAGTGTTCGACAGTTTTCAGGAAAGAAGTTCTAATGGGATTTTTTGAGATGTACTGAATGAACCACTGTAGTAAGGCTTACATTACCAATATATATATATATATATTACATATGTTTTCCCCTTGTAACTAATAGACAAACATAAGATTATTTTGTAGAGATTACCCTGTTCATGCTTACGATGGTAATATTGTTTATTTAATTAGTACACAAATCAGTTAGAGGTTTCAATAGATACATAGTTAGATACCTGTTTAACAGAATGTTTTTACTCAGTTAAGCAACACAAAGTTTTATGTTATTCATTTTATTGATACAAAAACATGTAAGGCAATTAACTATTTCATAGTTTAGAGTTCAAATAAAGGAGGAAAGTAATCCTTAGGGGAAAAGAGTCCCTTGTTTATTTCTAAACCTTTGAAATGTACGTAATAGATACATAGTTAGATACCTGTTTAACAGAATGTTTTTACTCAGTTAAGCAACACAAAGTTTTATGTTATTCATTTTATTGATACAAAAACATGTAAGGCAATTAACTATTTCATAGTTTAGAGTTCAAATAAAGGAGGAAAGTAATCCTTAGGGGAAAAGAGTCCCTTGTTTATTTCTAAACCTTTGAAATGTACGTAATTTTGACGATATTAAAGAAATTGATAACTGACTGGTTGATTCACTTTATTGGTGTTCCTTGAATAATACTACGTATTCTTTTAGCATCTGCTGTCAAGCTTTCATTTTTCTGATCAAGTTTGAGTCCTTCTTCATAATCTCGAAGGGCTGAAATTCCAATACAATAAAGAGCTTATGTAAATTTGGACTTAACAGTATGAGTGAAGGTATTTAACCCGTGAAATAAAAAAGGACTGTCTATGTGCATTGGTCAAATAGACACACAGGAAAACAATGAAATGAGGGTCTACTAATGCTATTAGTCTATCTATTCATGAGTGGAAAGTGAGTTTCATAAACCTATGAAATGAATGTTAGCAAAATAATCAAAGTGATACACAGTCAAATGTTCACTGAATACTAATTGTCCCACTAATAACTGCTATAACACAGTGTGCGTTGCAGTGCATTTCACATTACTTTACTGCGGCGAATGGGGAGGTTTGTTCGGAAGTTCCCAAGTTGGCAACAAACTTTGGAACTTCAAGTGAACATCCAACTTGGATATTAAGCTTGAAAAGCATTTCCAATGAGTTTCTGAATTCAAGATATTATGAATAACAAAGAGCAGAATTTCATTTTGAAGTTACGAAGTTCGTTGGCAGCTTGGGAACTTCGAAATGAATTAATTTCCTTTTATACATTTTAAAATTTACCTTCAGCATACTCATTCAAATGAAAAAATGCTGTTCCCCTCCTTATGTGTGCTCTACACCTAGAGGATGCATTGGCTTGTACTGGTGGAGTTAGTAGGTCCAGAGCCTGTTAAAAGATAAAGCCATGTACAATTCAATTACTGCCAAATAGTGCAATATTTATACAATAAATGTTGCACAATTTTTTTTGCTTAGGTATATTAGACTATATAATCCACTATAGATGTATGTATAGAGTGGTTTTACTTAACTTCAATAATTAAAAGCAGTCAGTAATTATTAAGAGATCTTATTTCCACATAATTTTTCTTTCAAGGATTAAGTAAAATCACTCTATTGCAAACTCAATTCTGTTTACTCACACAAGTACAGTCTTGTATACACTCTCTATACTGCTTCATGTGCAGATGACAAGCAGCGCGATTAGAATACAAACTAATGATGTGTTAAGGGTTTATTAGATTGAAGTAGATTAAGGACGATTTTATTTCAATTTGGATGATTGTGGTGGTTTGGTATTTGGTTTTGATAAGAATAAATTTCCCAGTACTATGGATTTCATTGGAATGTGGCACGCATTAAAAAATTCATCTGCGAATTTGCAATTTGCTGTGACTCCGCCCACTTGGAGGTGTGATTTTGTCTGCATTCCTTTCTCGTAAAATGCACAATGGACATCGGAGAACTTGGTCGTGTTTACAGTAAGGGAAGAGCATATGTAGTTATTTGAGTTTTCTCGTCATAGATGAGATTGTTGAAAATGGTAAGATTATCATAACATGTTTCTTTCCTGGAAAATTTGCAGAAATTTCTTGAAAACTTCCCCTGCCTCTGTACTCAACTTTAAACTCGCACCTTCTACTCCCCGCCATAATTTCGAATTGAACGTTGCATGGGAATAGCCAAGAAAGAAATGCAGACAATATCGCACCTCCAAGTGGGTGGAGTCAGCTTCTCGTAGGATTATTCGCATATGAATATTTTAATACATGCCACGCTTCAATGAAATCTGTAGTAAAATAAATATGAAACCTGCAATTTAATGCCATTAAGCTTTATTATGGGCAAAATGGTAAAATGCATGTTGCATGGCATTCAAGTTTCTCCTAATGTCACTTGCGTGCTTATTAGTTACATAAGGATACGAAGGTATGTTTCCATCTAGAACAATAGCTGCAGTAAAAGCATTAATTGCTGCAACATAGTTTTCTGCCTTATAAAATCCTCTGAAAGACAGTAAAAATGACCATGAAAATTACTCAACTGAGAAAAGATCTCTGATAATGGTTTTTTTTTTAACTACTTACATTCCCTTTTCCTTCAGCCAAAGAGGATTCATTTCCTCCATATCCACTGCATCTGGGTTGTCTTTTAGTGATGTTTTGTTGCGACTGGCTTCTGCAACCTTCTTTAACCACTATCCAAAGAGAAAATAAAAGTTTTGACTTTTTAAACTCCTATCAGGACCTAAATCCACTAAACCATGAAATACCTCTTCCTCTTCAGGAGCCTTTGATTCTCTGGCAGCAGTTTTGAATGATCTTGGAGTAAATGACACTGGAATACAACCTGCTTCCCTTGGTGCTGGCAAAGGTTCAAAAAGTTCTTCCTTACTGCCTGAAAATTGATGCATTAGAAATAAGGAAATACATCATAATGCTAAAATCCTTTTAAAACAAATTACTTTGGTATAATGGTAGATTACCTGTAGGTTGCTGATATTTCTTTGGTATATGTGGATGAAGTTAATATCGAATTAGAAGATAAATTCGAATTACGACTGCTTTTGCTGATGTTTTCATGTAAAATTGTATTGTCTTTAATACTTTCATTGGTTTCTCTGCCTTCTGTCTCTTCCATTCTGATAATTTCATGGTCACTTTCATCATCATCACTATCAAGACCTTTTAATGATGCTTTTACAGACTTTTGGTAAGATTTGTTCAACTTTTCAATAGCTTTTGCTGCTTTTTTTCTTTCTTGCTCTTTAACTGCTTCAACTCTGTTTCTTTCATCTTCCTCTATCTAATTTAATATTAAAAACGAATTAATTGAAAGCGTACAGCCAAGAATCGTTGTTTGTGTATCATGTCAATACCTTCATCTGTTGCTTTAAAGCATATCTTTCTTGTTCTCTCTTTTCATTTTCTTTGATTCTTGCTATTTCCAGAGCTTCTTTCGTGTGCCATCTTTATGGATTCATCTCTTTTTCTTTTCTTGAATTCCTTATCTTCAGCTTGAGGTGCTTGCAAACTACTCCACATTCCTGCTTCTTTCTTAATGAGACTGAATACCACGGCTCCATTACCAACAGTCGCTTTTCCCTTCACATCTTCTACTGGAGCAAACAAGAAACACTCGAACAAGTATGGAGGATAGCTGACCTAAAACCAAGGACATGTTTATTATGAACGATGGAAAAATGTAAATGAACATATTATTCGATGATACCTTTATGTATTCTTCAGTGGAGAAGATGTCGAGCTTGTTGGATTGAGCTCCTTTTAGTGGTACAGTGATGATCACTGATAAGTCTGTTTCTTCCCATAAATAATCCTTTACAAGAAGTGGCATTTTCGTTTATATATTTTCTCGCTAGAAATTACGACTAAACACGCATTTTCCTACGCGTTTTTCAGCTGTTTTTTGTTCTTTATTTAATGTCCGTTTCTTGACAACTTACAGGCGTTCCTTTCGTAACCAAGTGGAACTCAGTCTTACTCTTTCACTGACATAGAGAAGATACTAGACACCACAAGTTTTGGCGCAATATTCGAGGTAATAAAATGAACAAGAAAGAACACACAATAAGGGTTGGGGTCGGTGTTGGGGTATTTATAACTAGTCCTGATCATCCAGGATGTGTCCTGCTTGGTAAAAGGAAAGGATCGTCGGGTAGTGGAACATATGGTCTACCTGGAGGACATTTAGAATTCAGGTGATTGAGTACCATTATTCATCATTTATCAGGAGGCAAGGGCATTGGGATTCGTTTGGCAAGAAATCTGATCCCTCTCTGTTATTACACCTACTTGCAAGAACGTTGTCGTACGATATTAGAACATTAGTAATTTAGTGAGAATGGAATACTCAAACAGGGCTGTCAACCCCCAAGATATTCAAATCTGGAGAATATTGATAGGGGACATGACGTCACAGTGGAAAAAAGCGTGCGAAAAAGACGTCATTCACTTTCTAACATTTGATGTGATTGGTTTATTTTTGACCAATTAGATTATTGCTTATATTACAATTGCCTGCTTGTGAGAACAGTTTGAGGAATGTTTTGATTTTGTTAGCGATGTAAAATAACAAAAAACAACACAAAAATAATTTGAATTTAATTGTTGTGAAAGTCAAGTCTCACATGAAATGGTCAGCTTCGGGGATTATCCGGGAGATTTGAGACTCTACTCTGGAGACCGGGAGATACGGTCCAAAATCTGGAGAATTGACAGCCCTGTACAAAAGAAAAAGTTCAGCTCCAGTGATCTTCTTTTGTTTTTTAATATGATTCTTATCCCACTAAATCACTAATGTTCTATTTTCGTATGACAATGTTCTTGCAAGTAGGTGTACATATAAAATGGACTTCCATTGCACCCACTGTTGATCCATATGTTTAGTGACTCCCCCTCCCCCCAAAAATAACACCCACTTTCCCTGGTAAAATAATGAACGGTTCCTTAGTAGAATTTAAAAATTGATATATTATCATGGGTTTATTGCAGGAACTCTAAGAGTAAAGAATCACTAAAAGGCAGGGATTAATATTTAATTTTTCTCTTTCCTTTAAAGTGAAGAATGGCATGACTGTGCATCAAGAGAAACATTAGAAGAAACTGGATTATGTATCACAAACATATCATTTGGTACAGTGGTTAACTCAGTTTTGAAGGAAGAGGATTACCACTATATAACAATATTTATGAAGGCTGAGGTGGATAGAAAGAGTCAAGTAACAGAACCTATGAACAAAGAACCAGAAAAATGTGAAGGTATTTGTTGGTTTTCTTTCATTTAACCATTTTAGGGGAGTAACTTGATAAACTATTTTGAAAAATTAAATGGCTATTCCAAGACACTATTCTTATGATAAATATAATATCAGGTATTTCTCACAGGATGGGGTTGGTGTGAATGGCATTCCAGTACTTTTCCATCTCCACTTTTTGATCCATTGAAAAAAGCAAGACAACAAGGCTATGATCCTTTTGAAGATGATATGTATGGTCATAAAAACTCTTCTTTATTCAAGAAATGTGAAGCAAAAAAGTAATGAAAAGCTAATGTGCAAAAATAATAGAACTTTGTTTATTGCACTCCAACATCAGCTGGAACTATGTTATCCATACATTAAGATAAAATAAAAAATAACAGTCATTGCTTAATGGTCTTTGTAAGTTGATTAATTAAAATAATGACAAATTAGTCTTTGGTTGATGTCATCCCGCCATATGGAAGATGTGTAAGATCTACATCTTGGCCTGTAATGTTGGACATTTCTCTGGACAACAGTTCATGGAGAGATACCTGGTCACGCTTGTATACCCATTTATTATCAACAAAATCATATCTTTTAGGGCCCACTGTTGGTAAAAATCAGAGTTAAATAGTGCATATTGCCATAGAATATTTGTATGAAAAAAATAATTTCCTTTATATCATTGTTGCTCTAAAATTTAAAATTTGAAACCTGTCTTTCCCTACCTTTTAGGAGATGACAGCCAAATTTGTTGGTTTGGAGTTTGTTTGTTAATAACATAAGTACCAACTTGTCCTGACACATGAAAGAAAATACTGTTTTGTTACTGACTTTCTTAAAGTAAAGGCAAAGGCCTTAATTATTTAATGTCACTGCTGCCTCAGCTATAAGCTAATCTTACAGGGAGCTACTCCACCTCTCACCATCAATGCTCTGTTTTAAGAGTAGTGAATTTATAGCTGAAGCTACATGGAGCTACATTAAGAGACTATCATAAAAGAAGTGGGTAAGATCACAGGAATTGAACTATGGACTTCTTGCTTACCACCAATTTCATAACTATGCACCGCCTTGCATTTTGAACTTTGCACTTGGTTTTCAAACATTAAAAAAGCTGCAATCAGCATGTTTGATAATATTGATTGACAGAAGATTATTGCTTCTTTTGGTCATGGGTGTATAGCAATAAAATCAGTGGTAACAGGCAGTGCACTTGCCAACTTGCTCCTTAAATGTTCAACAAAAAGCTTCATCCCATACCTCCAAACTTGACTGTTAGAACTCCATCCTGCAATTAAAGTTTTAAAACATCAAATCATTAGTTGATAATTTGATTAGGATTGGTCATGCAGATGGTCTAATACATAGAGCTTTGATAAATAAGTATACTATACTATTACCCCAAACTGTACATCATAGCCATCAAGGGACGGTAAGATATAATGATCACTCAGATCGTCGAAAAAGTCTGATAAACCTTCAAGTGTTTCATCTGTGACGTTGTGAAAAGACAAGACAGTCTGGAAACTTAAAACACAATAGATAACGTTAGATATTAGGCTAAAAAGGTAGACAGGGTAAAAGTTTATTAATCCCTAAATACCCTGTAAGACTTCTTTTAAATGTTACTATTGACTGAAAACTAGCGATGTTCTGAAAACAAAAACAAAAAACAATGTTAACAAGGCGATGAAAATGTGAGATATGCAATTTTTCAGAGCTGAAATTCTTACAAACCTTAACATTTTGTTGACTGTATTTTATAGATATTTTTTTAATATTGTTATTTAAGTAATTTTTCCTACACATAGTTGTGCAAATGGCTCTCAAGCCAGCGTTATTTTTTATGTACCAATTCCTTCGTGCACCTCAACATCATTAGTACATCACTATTCACTATTACAGAGAGAACACGGAAACAGGCAGGCAGTTCCTTGAACATAAACCACAGGTAATCCAAGGCTAGCTAAGCTATAACTTTTTCATAGTTTTGAAGACTTGAAACATTTGCAACATAACATTTGAAATTATTAAGATATTGCTATATAGGAATAACAGAAAAAGATGTTGATTTTAGTAGCCTTCATTTAGTTTAGATATTTTTAGTCATGTGTTATGTTGGGCTTCCTGTGTGGTAGGAAGGAGGACAGACTGGGCTAAAAGCAGCGCCATTTTCGATCGTGTTAAAAACTTAGTTTGGGATGAAAGTCAAAATAAAACGTAAGCGATTAATACAGTTCCATATGTAAAACGGTTCATATAATAACTTTATGTCATTATTTTAATGAGTTATTTCATTTTAACCAATTTTTCCTCGTGGTGGACGACTTTATTATTAGGGTAAGTGGATTAATACTCAATCATCAAACGTCTTTATATATTGTAAGGCTTAATTAAATCTCATTATTTGTTTTACTCTCTATTTCAGATGGGTTGGCGTAGCCACTTGGCGATGGGTTGCTAATGATGACAGCTGTGGTATTTGTCGAATGGCTTTCGATGGTTGCTGTCCTGATTGCAAGATCCCTGGAGATGACTGTCCACTAGGTAGGTTTGAATAACAGTCTTTTTTGCAGAATGGATCGATGGACAGCCAATGAATTAGGTCTTCATGTCTTTGACCTTGGATAGAAGGGGGGATTGAGAAGTCTCATTAAGTGTAAAGGGTCATGTGACCTATTAGTTTGCACATAGATTGGTTTACGTAAAGCCATGAAAAACACTTTAGCCTAATTAGTACTATAGCTTGATAGTCTCCCCCACAGCCATTTCTATTGTCGTCGCTAGGACTAGGTTGGGAGTGAGTCCTGCTTGATGACACTAAAAATGACTGAGGGCTGGACACTGTATATATATACTATACTATATATATGACTCTAATTGCCCTATTTCACTATAACGTCACTGCTTGTTTATGAGGGGGATAGAATTGTCAAATTCAATAGAAAATTCAGCAAAATTTGCTCCTAGAGAAACAGTTTAATCTAAAATGGCCTGGTATTCAGATATAATATGCATTAATATATGTACTAAATAATATTCTGACAATTGCTGGCTATTCTAATTCTCTTCGTGGAATGATTTTAGGGTTTTAGAACAATTTTCAGTGACTTTGGGTTGATTTGACCCTCCAATGACCATGATCCTTTGCGTAAAACAATAGAGTGTTTTGATGTAATGTCCTATTGAAATTGGGCAATTCTTTGTGTTCATCTGACAATTACCATATAATTAGCACTGTTTGCTCGGCATGGGTTAACAAAAAACACACTATTTGGTGAAGCAACACTACATAACATAGTATGGCTGTTCTATTTGCCATGTTGATGCTTAGATGGGCACTAGTACATGAAACATGATGGCTAGACTGGGACAGGACCATATAATCTGAACACCTTCTGTCCAAACTTCTCCTGGCCTATCTTAGAATAATAAGATATAAATAGCTAAAAACTTAGTGTGAAAAAAACTATTTTATAATAATACTTTATTTGAATAATACATGACAATGTTTGAAAAGGTGGGCCTTGAAGTTAGCCCTAAATACAAGTTCTCTTTAATACAAAATAAAAATAAATAAAATTACAGAATATTAATACCTCATGTCTGAACATTCAGCCTACACTTCTCTGCACCCACCTTCCTTTAAACTACTGAAAGGTCCATGCAAGATAACACTTTGTTAACACAATTTTATCTTCTCATAGTGTGGGGTAAGTGTTCCCATGTGTTCCATATGCACTGCATCTTAAAATGGCTCAATTCTCAACTTCATCAACAATTATGCCCAATGTGTCGTCAAGAATGGCAATTCAAAGAATGAAAACAACAAGAAGAGCAGTCATACAGACATTGCCATGTATCAAAAAATATCTTACTCAATACTATGTAAATACTGTGTAAATGGATGGTCTTTATTTTGATTCATTGGATGTATTCATAGTCATGAATACTGTAAACACATAATATCTGAAAATATCTGCTTATACTTAGTCGTACTTCAACCAGAATTATGAGTAGGTAATGTACAAAAACAAAAACAATATAATCACAAGTAAATCATTCTTCATTTATTGAAAGGATATGGTGTAAAACTTGATTTCTATGAGCTAAAGACTGAAATATTAAATTACAATAGCAAAACATTTACATGCTGTCACAAGGCATAATCTGTACACTTTGACATCATTTACATCCTGAACTCATAAAGCAATATATTTTTTTGATTGAAACCCAAGGGAAGGAAGACAAAAACACATGAAAGGGCTTGTCGTATACTATCATAAGCATTATCATATATGTTGCCTTTCTCTTTAATACTACTTTTAACACACTCCTAGGTGCCTTTACAATCACTCTGTGGAGACTCCATGCAATGGAGTTAAGACTTGTTAGCATTAGACCAGAATGGCCCTGGATAAGAGCCCTGATGTCCACCCTTATTTTGGGATTGTTTGGAGAGTTGACTTTGCTGTCCTCTTTGTGACATGCCAGTCTGCCCAACATCCTGGTGAGGTACAGGGTGGTGATGAAATAATGAATGTGGGTGTTGTTGTTGGGTGGGTAACATAGACACAAATGGGGTGGTGTGTCCTGGGAAGTTACCAAGATGACTGTGCTGTCCTTGTACTGATAGGTTTAGAGCTGGTGGTGGAGTACCTCCTAAAAACCCTTTGCTTTCACCATACTGTTGAATATAAGACATAGAACAGTTAAAAATCTTCTATTCTATTTACTTTGGTGGTTTACAGGAGCACACAGCATGCATGCACACTTTTAGTTGCATCATTCCTATCCAAGACATCTTTTTGTGATAAGCATTGTAAAGAAATAAAAAAAACTCACACTTGGGGATTGGCAGAACACTCATGAAGTGTTGAGAATCACTCTGTTATACATAACTGCACAGAGCATATAAAAGTTTTCTATTTCTTCAATGAAGACACCACTACACCATAACATTTTTTGGTTCATACCTTCCCAATTTGTGTCTTGTATGATGATCCTCCTCCAAGGTCTGTTGAAGTACTAACAACTAAAAATCAAAGAAAACATGTTTATTGAAATAAGGGATTTCACTTGTGTAAAAACTGCTTTTACACTGTTAGTAACACTGTCATGGGTATGCATTTGAATAATACCTTACTGCTATGTTAGCAACATTTACCAAGAACTTACAGATCAATAACCAATACCTCACAAATCAATATTACCAACACCTTACCAATCAGTAACTTTCCACTTACTGTTTAATTAGCAACCACTTACTAACACCTTACCAACCATATACCAAGACCTTACAAACCCACTTACTGACCACTTGCCATCACCTTACTTAGCATTTACAAAAACGTTTCTAACCACTTATCAAGACTGTACTGTACAGTGTGAGTTTACTGCAATAGCCATACCATTTAAAATTGTAATTAACAATTTACCTGAGGTTGATTTACTTTGAGTCTGAGAGACAGAATGATAGGGAGATTTACCAAAGTCATGTCCAACATTTAGATCATCATAACCTGAATTGACAAAGACGTTTACATGAATAACACTGTCATTTAACAAGACCATTGTGATGAAAAATCTACCAGGTCATAAATTCAAGTCATAAATTGGTTTGAGGTAAATGACATGATTGTATGAAGTCATGATTACACCATTGAACAAGAAAAATCTTGTTAAAAAGGCTTAATAATATTTGAACAATTGAAAGAATACTAAACACAGTCCAAAAACATATGTTATACATCCACATAGCAATAGTGGTAACCTAGTAACCAAATATGTTAAACCCCCCTTAATTATGATAAAGGATATTGTACAGTAATACTGGCAAATACCAGGAAGACGCATAGTAGGCAGACACACACCTGAAGAGTAATGATGACTACCATGTTGACTACCATATGCAGGCTGGTACTGTGATACATTACCATGCGTTTTGGGAGCCATTTGCTGTGAAAGGACAAAAAATAAATAAATAAAAATAGAGGCAAATCTATGGTTTTAACATCATCGACACAGCTATGTCATTGAACGTGATATGTAAAGTTGGTTCAATTTTTAAAATGTTGTCAACCAACTCAGACCCTTCACTGGAGAGTGAGTGGATGGTGTTGAACAAAAAGTTTTAATGCCTTTATATTTTCAAAATTGTGAACTGAATCATAACTAATTTGTTTTTCTTTGGTCAAACCCAAAGAGATGACATTTAATGGGTTGTTGCTTGCAACTATAATCTCACTAGTAGCAGAAACATTTCTTCAGAACAAATATTTAACCTCTTCAGCATTTTTTATCCATATTCCAATTTGGTCAAGTCTCATAGGCTCGAGCTTGAATTGACTATATTATGTACCTGATACATTTGAGGACCAGAGTATGTTGGGAATCCACCAGGCATAACCCCACCAGGATAAAAAGCAAGACCACCATATCCATAAGGTGGACATAGTACCAGTATTCAGATATGCTTGTTGCTGTTGCTGTAGGTGATGCTGTCCTTGATTAGCTTGATTCATTGTTGTCTGCACAGGGGAAGATGCATCACTGCGACCAAATTTCTGCTGATCAGCTTGGTATGTCCCTTGAAGGTTATCTCTACCTTGTAAAGGAGCTTGTGCCTGCATCATGTCATAGTAAGCAGCCATCTGCATTTGTCTCTGTAATTCCTCATAGTTGAAAGGCATAGAATAAGCAGGCATCATGCCTGGCTGTTGAATCCCATACAGTGTACTCATTGGAAGAACACCAGGGGGTAAAGATGGCTTACCTATGAAGACAAATAACAATGATAAATAGTAACAGTACTTGATGCTTGGACAATGAACAGTGTTTTTTTTGACATACCAGAATGCTGTGCAGGTCTATTAGAGCTAGATACTGTAGCAGTAGACAGACCCAGAGAAGATGTAGCTTGTTGTGTGGTACTGTGTGGTACTCCAACTCCAGGGGGTGGTTGTATGGTGTGTGAACTGCTGCTCTCACTTCTCTGAGATGACGTTACCATTGTTGACCCTCCTAGGGTACTATGATGAGCAAGATTACTTGATGATAACTGATCCTTACTTGACAAGGGCTGGCTACAAACGTGCTTCACAAAGAAAAACAAAGATTCATTATAAAAACAGGTAAGGTGTCAATAACATATAAGAAATACATTCAAAGCATACACCCTATAACCATTTATGATTCTAGTATTCAAATATTAACTTCATCATATACTCTTATGTTCCATTATATAAATAAGGATTCAAACTTAAAGATGAATTATCTTCTTGTGTGTTTATTCAATTCATTGAATAAATCATTTGAAAGTGGAAAAACCTCCCCAGAAAGGCCACTATGAAGTTCAATAATTGACCACTTATAGTTTTACTCATGATATATGTGAAGTTTGGAGAAATTTATTAATGAAAACCCAAAGTGATAATTAACTCCATATTCAAATAATGAAATAATTGATTGAGGCTATTCTAGGTGGTATGCTTACATCTATTTTCATAAACATGCGACCTGGGTGCTCTGAGTTGCATGCTGAAATTTGCTTTCTAGCTGCTGTCAGTCAAAAATATGAAAGTTACCAACTGATTAGGTTTGATTGACGGCAGCAGAAAATCAAATTTCAGGGTGTAACTCAAGAGCACTGAGGTTGTATGTTTATGAAAATAGCTGTAAGCTGTTTGGACTGTAAGTATTATTATTACTTGATTCACTTGGTACACTCTTGAATCCAAAGCAGATTCCTTAGCAAGACTTGAAACAAGTTGAGACTGTAAAGTAGCTGATGAGATGGGTAGGCTGCGTGTTACTGCACCAAGAGAGGAATTATCATTACTGGCTGAAACAGCTGGAGGTGTTCTAGACCTGTCTGGTACTTGTGTTGGAAGAGTATCTTCTGATAAATCCCTTGGCTGTTTAAGAAATGCAATTTGCTCAGGTTTCATCTTTAATGAATTGAGATGAAAAAATTTCAATATACTGTGTACCAACGTTATCATCAACATAATAAGGCAAATATTAAGTCAATAATCCAATAATAATGTTTAAAAGCAAGAAATGATTTGCAACTATTGATTTGCATTAAGGACTTACTTGTGATTTACGTTCCCGTGGTGATGCATGCTGGTAATGTCTGGGGGAACTGTCTTCCAAGCTGGTTAGACTTGAAGTGGCAGATGTAGTTGAAGCAATTGTGATTGGAACACTTCTTGACAATGTGGATGGCAGGTTTGAAATGCTTTCCGCTTCAACAGGTATGCTCACTGGCAAATCACTGAAGAAGTGATTACAGTTTCATCTTAATGTCTTAAATTAAATTTTAGTTATATGACTATTTTACTATTACTACAAGGTCTTACTTTTGCTTTGAGACCAGATGCTCCTCACTGCTAAAAGTGACTGCACTTTCCTGTGGAATCGGAAATGATAATGATAACAAGTTAGCATAACAACGACCTGCTACAATGTTAAGTTCTTAAGTAAATTTGTTTAACTCACCTTGGACTGTCCTTTTCCTGGGCTTCCACCAAAATCTCCACCAAATTCAAGATTCCCAAACTGAAACAAAGTTTTATGATTAAAGATTTGTTTGAAGTAAAATGCTGGTACAGATGTAAAAAGAAACATTCTTCTTACCTGGACATCAAGCTCATCCATCATAGAATCTGGCATTTCCACTGGCTTTTGAGGAATCTATAGCCAAACAGAAAATATAAATATCTTATAATAAGTCCAGACATACAACATACCTGCTCACTAATTACTCAATTTAGAATGCATGCTATTCTTTTCAGGTTAAGGTTATTTGATATTAATTGAAAGACATCTTGCCAATAACTTTGTTTTGAAACTTTGAACATTCATAATGTAATGAACATTTAAAAACTGCAATAAAAAAAGAGTGTCACAATTGTTGTATTTCACACAAGATGCTCTACATGATATACATGTATTTTTTGTTATAGAGAAGTACTTTGAATGATCATTCAGTTTTCTTGGCGGTCAATAGTACGAGACATTCCCATCCCTTACTGTATAATTATTTTATGGAGTGTAATACCTGAGACTTTTGTGACTTCCTTGTTCTGTTCTGTTTAGACTGTCTTTGTGGCTGGGCTGAAGCCACATTTGATACAGACAAGGTAGGTTGTTGGGGCAGGCTAGCAGCAGATACATTATCCAACAGCTTGCTAATTGGTCCGAGATGATTGTGGTTGACAGCAGGTAATGGAATACGAATCATAGGCATATCTGTATCACTCTGGGACTGTTCACTTGTTCTTGATGGACTCTGAGCAATTTTGGAATGGATTATTGCCATATCCACACTACAGGTTGCAAATTTTAAGACGATTAATGAAACATATTGTTAAATACAATAAAGTCATTATCTCAGAAGGTAACTTTGTCAGAAAAAAAAAGACACAGGTATTCAAAGATAATAAATCACAATTTTTATCATACCTTTCAGGTGCAAAGGGTGTGTTCTCTGTAGACTGTTCTCTTGTGGTTCTCACTAATGGACCATTACTGCCTGTAACAGTAGCAGAGACTGAATCACTGTTACCCCAAGATGACACCTCTTTAGCATCATTATTACTCCAACTATTGGACTGCTGTACTGATGAGCTGAACAGTGAAGACATACTAACAGGAGCAACTGGCTGTAGGAAACATAACTGTGTTAATTGGTAAACCTATCTCACCCATAAAAGCAGCATATTACTGTACCTCTTTGACGGTAGCAGAAGGGAGGTGTATATAATCCTCTGTACCCCAGTTGTCTGAAGGTTTTGCAGAATCTTCCCAGGCTAAAATGAAAACATTAGAATATACCAGATGTTTATGGAGAAAAGTAGATGAAAAGCCACTTGATGTAATATAAATGGCAAATACAAGTATCTAATAATAATCAGAATGTTCTTTTACAAGGGTTAAAAAAATTTCAACTTACATTCTGTTTTGTTTTATATCATCATTTGGATCAGGAATGTCCCACATTTCTGTGCCTGGAATACAATTACTGGTACATTAATATAATAAGTTATTGTTTTCATGTTAAATAAAGTTGGTTGTTAATAAAAAAACACGAATAAAAATACAGTGAACTAACCATTTTCTGTAGGTCCATTATTCATTGGCTGAGTAGATGAAATACCATTCCTCCCTATTTTTCCACCCCTTCCTCTTGATGATGAACGTCTAGAGTAAGGTGTAAATTCATGATCATAATTATTAGGAAGCTAATCATACAAACATTTATTGTATCATGTAACAACTTTACAGACTAATTAGGTCCCATAGCAAAGAGATATTACATGGTCTTAGGGTTTAAAGTGAATACGAAACAAAAACATTTAATGTCAAAAATGCATAGTTTATTTGTTTAAAAAATGTATTTCTCTAGAAATTCAAGCACATTTTGCACAAGTTGTGATGTCATTTTGTTTACAGGTCTCCAGATTTAGATGCAAATACATGAAATATGTTTGAATGTAGAATCTTAATTTCAGGTAGTACACTTTCAGTTTCCCAACATTTGAAGAGTACTATGTAATCTATCAAATGAAACCCAATAGAATATGCCTTTTGTTGTTATCTTATAAGAATTCACAATTTATATTTAGTTCATTACTACCAAATCTAGAGTGTGTTAACAAAATGATGTCACAAATTAGGCTTAATTTTCTCACATATCTTGAGAAATAAGCTTTTGAAACAAATTTTATTACAATATATTTATTATTACTAACTTAAATGACATTTTTCAATGTCGTATACATTAAACATTTAAAAAAAAAATTAATTCTAAAAACCCAATTGGGATGAATTAATAAAATGTACTGTATTAAATAATTACCCTCTGCTTCCTCCTCTTCCTCGTCTTGATAGTCCTCCTACAACAACAAATAGCAATTTACAATTTTTGCTGAATATATTTAGTTAATGCTGTTACATTGTCACATTTGTATGCTGATTTGCATAAATGGGAAAAAGTTATAATATTCTATAACTATATATTAAAACTACCTCTTCCTCCAGATGGTTTTCGATCTGCAGATCTGTCATCACGCATCCCTCTTCCTCGTCCACTTTCTGGGGGTTTATTTTCATCATTATCCTTTTGGTCTGACTCCCAGTTTTTCTCAGATGTTCTGTTTCTCCCTTTAAACAAAAATGACTACTTTTTTAGTTTGATGATATGATCTAAAATGTTTTGGTGAAGTGCTTTTGATATTTTTAATATCCAGTCATTTCTATCAACTTTACTGTTCAATACTTTAAGATGAACATTACACATGAACACACCTCCCCTTCCCCCTCTGGATTGTCTCTGTCCCTCTCTTGTTGACTGTCCAGAACTGATGATGTTATCAACACCTTGTCCAGTAACCTGATGTTTCTTTTTGCGACTACTTGAAGTTATCCATTCATTCTGTTGACAACAAATAGTTTATGCTTAAACAAATATAGTAAAATGTTGCCATCATTTCCAGGGTTTTGACATTGATCACTTGGAATCCAGCATCAAAATGCATAATCCTGTGAGGTGTGCATATAAAAGAATTCTACCTTGTCTGCACTGCCTTCGAGTAATGTGTTGATGGCTTGTTCTGTGTCATAGTTGCAGTCATGCAAAGCTACTGAAACCTCATCAGAGGATCTCCCTGTAAAATCTGCTACCTACAAGTAAGAACCATGTTATATATTGAGTAAAATAGCACATACCATCATTTAATATATGATAGCAATTAATCAAAACAAATTAATATCAATGACATACCTGTTTGATCTGGTCTTGTACAACTTTCAAATCTTCATTGTTCAGTAGTTGTGCATACCGTATCTGTTCTGCAGTGGGCTATTTTAAAGACAAATACATAAATATAATAGTCTAAAGACTTTAAATACAGTTAATATTTCAGATTTCACAAATCATTAGATAAATATCTTCCATATTTCATGAATATATCATAAGACCTAGTGACCTAATAATTATTGGTAACATAAAAGAAAAGGCCTTCCATTTAGATTATACATATTAGACTCAGGTAAAAAGAAGGATTCAAACCTTTTTGATGTTGGATGTGTCCGTCTGTGAAGTTTGTTGTGTTTGTGTCGTCCCTCCTTTCATCGTAACTATCTTAACAATCTATATTACAAACTATATACAATGATCCTAAAAAAAGAATAATAATAATAATTCAGTTTGTATAAGAGAAAGTTTTCTCATTGCGCGCATTAGGCATATAATTATCACAAAGCCTAAAGCTTTGGTTAGCATACCACCACATAATTTGTTAATCATGAAATATTCTAACATGAGAATGTACAACATGAAGAGCTTACAGCATATGTTTCCTTGTAAAATACAATGCAGTGCAAATATACAATACCACAACTGTAAATCAAAGCAATAGTAAACTATAAAGTTGGTTATTTATAAACAATAGCTTTGCATATTATGATCTATGCATTCTAGCTCATTATTCAGTTCAATTTATAATTTTAATTTTTCAAATTATAATTGTCAATAAAAACCAATAAAACAAAAGAAAGTGATGTTAATTAAATTCGTGTTAATATAGATAAATCTAAGAATGCACATGCATACATGCAAATACCAGTTATATTAATATAAAGAGTAGAATATAATGCCCACCAAATAAACAAAGGAAACAAATGCAAAAAGGATGGATAAGAAACCCTTACAGTATGTGCTAAACCATACATATAAAGAGGAAAAAATACAAACTTTAAATACTTTCTACATAATTAAGGAGGAAAATAGCCATTAGAAAGTAAATTTAAACATGACATTCAAATGAATTTAAATGTTTTTTTTTTAATGTTCACACATTCCTCATGGCAAAGTAGTCTAATACATTCGCTGTACGATTTTTCAAATCTATTATTCGCTACTTTAAATTTCACTATGTTAGCAAATAATATAGACCGCAGGAAAACTAAAATCCAAAAATATACAACAAGCATGGCTGATTAAGACAGAAAACACAAAACTGAGAAAGACAGAATCTTGAGTCGATGAGTCACCTAACGGAAATGGCAACCACGACACATTGACATAAGGAGTGAAGAAAACCACTTTCTCTTCGATATCTATGGTATAGTAGTGTTTCAGCCAGTCGATTTATCCTTCTAGACTAAAAGAGAATATTTGAAGGCTTTTCCAGGACTTGACCAGTTACATCTTAATCGTACAAAGTGTAAAGGAAGCGGTATTTGCCAAAATAATGTTGAAAGAGGTCTGTATCATGGTGATATTAGTCTCTCTCCCCTATCACAGGCAAACAGATATCATGGCTTCCAGTAAATAAAACAATAAGTTACCAATATATACACATCTCCAGTGATCTTGTCTACATCCACCTCAGAAAGAAATTTGTCGTTTTAATAGTAATTTTTATCGGTGTCCTTGACCTTTTACAGAACTGCGATGTCTTCCAAAAGAGGACCAAAATTTTCGCTTCCGTTGAACCAATCATGTTATAAACATCGAGAATCGTTGCTAAAAGAAATAATCTTTTACTCCACGATGTCAAACGCAGCGAAAAATAAGTAATACTTACGTATATTTAGGAAGAAAGTCGAAAAACCAAGTAATGCTACACCAATGCATGTGAGCACAATACATGCGTTGAACGAATATGCGGTCACGTGCCAGCGGTTGGCGCGCTAGACGCGGGAAACTGGGTGCTTGTACCCATGACTACACAATTATAGAAAACTAAAGGTAACCCATAATTTGTTTAAAAAAAGGTATAACTAGCTAAAACTAGTGTGAGCTGCGTCGGTGTTTCTAATGAAACAGTAATGATGAAAAGGTAAATTATACACCGTGAAAAAGATGAAAAAACTTACTGACGTTTCGGACGCTAGTCCTTCGTCGGAGTAAAAGACCAGGCTGATAGCGTGCGTCATATCAGGAATATCTTCGTAAATATATATTTATTTACGAAGAAAATTCCGGATGTGACGCAGCTACCAGGCTGACTGAAAAAGTAAGATCACAACTCGGTGGGTACTCTGCCAGAATTTGGGTAGGGGTGTTCCACTGGGATTCTGAAAGGGGTATTCTGTTTATGACAAAAAAACTCAAATTTGTGGACACTGTTTATGACCAGATGACAAAAGATATGACAAAAGACATAATTTATTGCACTGAGTTCCTGTTTCAATTATCATGTCAGCTTGCATATTGTTTTTTGATGACCATAATAACCAGTTTCGGTCAATACGAAAGTAGAATCCCTGAATATGACAGGAAACTCAGGAAGAACTTGGAACTTGAGTGAAATTGCATACCCTGTTTATGACGAGAAGCTTGGCAATCTAATACGCTGTTCGGCAGCATCCCCGTATAATCCATATGAGGGAGTAACTTCCCCTGCCCCCCCGGGATCACAATCAGTCAATCAAGCAAGCAAGCAAGAGTGAGGATGTGTGCATCTGCAAAAAGGTGACTTTTATTCTTAAGAATTTCTGAAAGATTTTCTCATGTCCTTCTAATAATGTTCTGGCCTTGTAAGGAATCTTCCTACTTCCCTCCCCACTTGAAACTCATTTTTACTAACTTTTAAAGAGTTTCAACCCCTTTAATACATGGGGAATGAAGAAAGTTTGAGCTGCCTTGACGTCACAGCAAGGGGTCTGTAAGTTCCTTCTGCATGTACATAAACCTCAGTGCAGTGTCGTGCATGTATTCAGTTTGTTAACTTCATTCTCTCATATATTATTACTTGGGGTCTTTTGTTGTGGCTATTGTATTATGTAAACTGTGTCGAGTACCAGAAGAAGGATCGAGCCCTGTAAATTTACATCGTACACAAAAATAAGTAATAATGCAATCCAGGGCTGTCAACTCTCCCGGATTAACCGGGAGTCTCCAGATTTTGGACCGTATCTCACGGGCTCCAGATCAGAGAGTCAAATCCCCCCGTAAATCCCCGAAGCTGACCATTTCTTGTGAGACTCAACTTTCACAACCATAAATTTCCAATTATTTTATGTTGTTTTTGTGAACCGTTTTTGTTATTTTACATCGCTAAAAAAATCAAAACGTTCCTCATGGCTGTTCTTGCAAGCAGGCCATTGTAATATAAGCGATAATCTGATTGGTCAGAAATAAACCAATCACATCAAATGTAACAAAGCGAAAGACATGCGCTTTTTGACGCACTGTGAACGTCATGTCTCAATTCTCCAGATTTGAATATCTCGGGGGTTGACAGCCCTGGCAATCATTAACAAATGTTAACAAATGTTTTATTGACCATTGTATTTATTAAAGTCAAAGTATCATGTATATTTTTTTGATTATTAAGTTTCAATCAGACTCAGAAAAAACAGAGTAAAGTAGAAATTATGCGTTCAGTGTGTATATAATGAAGTAGAGAAACAGAAAACAAAGAAGAGGTAATCTAGAATAATTAGTTTGTATTTCTTGAGATGCATGCATCTTGTCATAATTTAGCAGCCATGTTGGTTTACTATAAAAAAGCATTCCTCATTATGTCCTATTTATATCTTGAGGGATTTTGAGTCATGTGGTTGCACACCATGCATAAGAACTTAGGATCCAGTGATTATTGCCTAAAAGGGAAGGGGGTCTTGAATAATTTAGGAGGAATCACATGGATTCTTGAAATTTAATGGAGGAGGGAGAATATAATGATTAAAATTTACAAGTATGATCAATAGGTTGTTCCAGGAGAAAGATTATTGCTTGGAACCCCCCTCCTTTCCAAGGCAAGTAATAATGACTGGAGTCCCTAATAATATTTGCCTCAATGTAATGCACCAGTCGCTTGACATCCATCGCACCCCCCATCGCACCAATGGCTTAGAAAAACCTAATTATTAAATGCAATGAAAATCTTTGGTTGGGCTTCACGAATTTGCAACGTCCCCTGTGACTGGTTAGGTTTAGGGGCGGGGTTGGGAAAAGGTCATTGCTTTTTATTGTTCTACGCATGAGTGCCCTCCAATAGGATCATATTCTTGCAAATTCGTGAAAGACGACCCAAGAATCTTACCGTCTTCATTTCGCATTATGACTACGTAAACTCACATAAGGAACTCACTCTGTCCCAGTCCCCAAAACGGAAAAGTGCAGTCCCCGGTCAGACTCCGCTTTGCAGCCAAAGGCTGTGTATTGAAGCGCTTTCTCCGACCTCCAGGGAACCAAATGTACTTGAAAATGGGGTGAAATCCTAGCTATGCCCCCGGGTATGCCTCAGTGGGGGGTGCGAATGTCAAATGACTGGTGCATAAATTAGTAGCAGAAATAATAGTCAGATTACAGATAATACTGCAGTTTCATGATTTTGAAATAATATTGTTATGGAATTGACAGGTACTTGAGTAATATATCAATATCATTCAATATTGACATGACAGTTAACATTAAACCCCTTTTGCTATTTTTACTGAAAATAATACTATTATTAATAATAATAATAAAAGGTTACTGGCTTGTCTACAAATACACTGAAAAAATACTTAAAACATTTATACAAAATAATAGTATATACTAGTAACATTTTATGATTAACCTTAATAACTTAACATTAATAAGAGCACAGCTCTTTTTCTTACACTTATGAGTTAATGATAAGGCGTCAATTAATGGACAAACTAACAATATATTATATATTTATTCAAATGGATGATAAACATTTATTGATCATCACAAGGGAAGGTACATTTTTAGGGGGAGGGGGAGAGCTGGGGGATTCACAGCTGTAAACTTTTTAAAGGTTTGTTTTAGTTTAATTCCCATTTCGTTTAAAAAGAAAATCATGACCCTCCTATTAATTAGGTCAACAAGCTAACGAACTAGCTTTCGTCAAAATATAAAGGTTTGACCCTGTTTTTGAATGATGACCCTCCCCTTTGAAGCCCCAGTCCACCTCCCAATAAAAATGTACCTTACCTAACTCAAAGATTTATACTTCTATCAAAATACCAATTATGATAGACTAGCTATCATGTATTATATCCCTAGCTGGCAAGATCCAGCACCAAACAGCCTTTTTGGGTTTATCCCTGGCTTATCAATTCAGGAAGTAAAAGAAATGGATATATAGTTATAGTTTTAAGTCAGTTAAAAGTCTAAGGACATCACTAAGTTTGGCCTCGATCACTGCATATTCTGAATTTGAATGAATCATGAGATGACATATTCTCTCAAATTACACTGTTCTATCTTCAATGTAGCTATTTAAAGGTTGAGGAAAAAACTGTATTGAGTTGGCATTGCAGTTTAATGCGAGACTCATCATAGAAGACATATTTTCAAGATGGTATCTAGCTAATGCCTATGGTCCAACTCAACACAGTTTTTTCCTCCACCCTGGAATGGCTCATTAGGTATAAGATTAGTGGGGCCGTTCAGTAGAACCATGATAGCCTTATCCTTTAAAATATACTTTTAGAGGTCCAGCCTTCAATAATCTTGTACCTATCTATATATGGTTAGGGGGCCTTGCTGCATTTTTACTCACCTACACCAAATGTTTTACCTAGGCTATTTATCTGTTAATTAAAGTGTATTATGACAAGAAAAAAATTCATTGTTTAAGATGTACAGTTTCTTAGTGATATTAAATATATCGTATTGAAATTTGTTTCAAAAGCTTATTTCTTGAGATATTTGAGAAAATTAAAGCCCAATTTGTGACGTCATTTTGTTGACACATATTCTAGATTCGGTAGTAACACACTAATAAAATAAATATTGTAATTTGTGTAAAATAACAACAAAAGGCATATTCTATTGGGTTTATTTGATGGCTTACGTTATACTCTCCAAATGTTGAGAAACTGAAAAGTGTACTTAACCTGAAATTAAGATTGTTGCAACTAAATCTGGAGACTTGTAAACAAAATGACGTCACAACTTGTGCTAGATTTTCTTGAATTTTTAGAGAAATACGTTTTTGAAACTAATTTAACCGTGATATTTAAATAAACTACAAATTTTTAACATTAAAATTTTTTCATGTCATATGCACTTTAAACCACACATTTATCTAGTAAACACTCCATGATTTATACAATGGCTATGATTTCTCATGTTAAAAACCTATTAGAGTTATTTCTTGTTAATTAATAATGATAATAATATTATTATCATTATTATCATTAACTTAATTTCAATATTTAATAATAATTACAAAGAGATTGAATTTAATAATTAATTACAAAGAGATTGAATAATAGGTATATGATTACATATCAGATGGTATATTATAATAAGACTGCATGCAGTGCACAGAAAAGATGAGTTGCTTTAGGAAATTCCTGTGGACGTTTAGATTGGAGTAGCCTACTCAGGTAACCATTCATTTCGTCCACGGACCATTTTGCCCATGCCAATTCGCCCATGCATAAAATATTGATTATGCATTTGTCATGCCATGGCGTATAAAAAGTTCACGTTTTGAAGTCTTGAGCTTTAGCGTCAAGTATGGTTGGTAAATCGAATCATGAACTACTTTTTTTGTCATGGTAACATATTTCTTAAAGTGATTCTACACATGGGCGAATAGGCATGGGCAAAATGGTCTGTGGGTGAAATTACTGTAAACCCCTACTCAGCTTCAATGATTCCACCGCATCAACTGGAATCCTATAAAACATGTCTTGACTCTGAGTATGAAGAGAAAATTGGGACTGATCAGAGTCTAAAATATATTCTTGTAAGCTAACAGCATGAATATCATAACTATAAATTAATATTTACGATGAATGATTTTTTTGAAGACTGAGGTATGATAACCAATGAGTGATAAAAATCAACTAAGAAATTCAATGCATGTATAATATAAAGTTTGTGTGTGGAGTATTCTAAATATTAATTAATTAATATATATACAGATATTACCTTACCTAAAATATATATTTATATCTGATGCTAAAATATAAATTGTGATTGATCATGACATATTTAGAATATCTAGATGTGATACTTCAGGGCCTGGTTGTACGAAGCCTGGATAGCTAGAGCTGTGCAACAGATAAATCTCATCCAGTGGTAAATTTATTTGATAACACTATAGATTTATCCACTAGATAAGGATTTATCTACTGGATAGCACTATTCAGCCTGGCCCATATCTTTTGTATGTTTCCCAAGAAGCATGACAATCATAATAAGCTTAAGACAATCTGAACTCTAAAAGAAGTGAAGGTTAAGTCTGAATATCATATATCATATTTCCAAATCATATATCAATCTAAAATAGTAATAAATCTTGAGACTAGATGGCTAGCTTAACATTAGGTGCAAGCGAGACCACAAAAAAAGGATGGGCTTTACCATTCATGACACATATCATAAGGATACAACTCATTAACTCAATTTAGGTCTCCCCTATTAGTAGAGTACATACTTGTACCCATCTAGAAGTTTGAGATGTTAATAAAGTCCTTATTATTATTATATGACCATTAGGAACCTGATTTCGTTTGGAAGGCCAATCTATTGTCATTTAATCTCATATAATCATATTTTTTCAAACCAATCATTGGAATGGCTTCAGTAATATTTTTTTTCATATGCTGTACATTTTTGTGGTAACTTTTTGGGGTAGGGACACTGTAACTTTCAAAAGAATTTATTTACTAGTACATCTGTTCCTTTTTAAAAAACGGTTTTTGTAACATGAATTTGAGCTTGGTTTATGATAGTTATCCAGGATTCTTTGATCAAACATAATTGGCAAAAGAATGAAATTTTCCTCAATTGTCAGATCCAACTACTTTAAATACCTTTAAATTTGTTTGAAATAGGCATTGTAAACAGTTATTATATCCTTACCTTTAAAAATGTTTGATTTTATGACCAATACACAAACCCATTTTCAACCGCTTTTGATACCTAATTTACCATATTTTTATAACATTAAAACCTGACTTGATAGTTTATATTATTATGATAATCATAAAATATCAGAACATTTGGAAGTCATTTTTTTGATACTTCTATATTATGTCTGAATGTATGTCATATTTGCAAGATATACATCTACTTGCAAGAAAATTTGTCATACAAAAATAGAACATTAGCAATTTAGTGAGATAGGAATTATATTAAAAAACAAAAGATAACTGAAGCTGAACTTTTCCTTATGTCTTTTAATATATTCCTTTCTCACTAAAAATTACTAATGTTCTAATATTGTATAACGTTCTTGCAATAAGGTGTATCATAATTATAAGGATAGGTCATCCATCCTTGATTTCAATTGCATGTATATTTTTAATGCACAAGAAGAAATGGTTATTGTAATTATGGATGTATATTGAAGAGTGTTGGTAGATGCAAGAGAAATGCAATGTAACATGGCTTAGAATATTTCTAGCTACTGAAGGGCTACAAATTTGGTCAATAACCAGAGAAATGTCCAGCCAGAATTTGAACTTGCCTGGTCAAATCTTTTCCTTGACCTGCCGCCATTATTTGGAGCCCTGTACTGAACTCTTAAATGATAAAATGAATGTTTTGTATCAATGAGTACATTCACAATAACTAGTGGCATGGTCATTTCCCATCAGATTATTAAACATGATTAATAATCATTCAATCTGTCAGTGCAACGTACATCTCATAATAAACATTTCCTTGCATTAAATACATTTGTATATTAATTGTCCCTGACTATCTTAAATCTATTAAATTACCAATATATATTTAAATAAAAGATTTTTAATTGCATAGAGCCTATAGCTGCAAAAAAAATGAAAATAATATTAATATTTTACAGTAAAATACAATTTAGCTAATGTATGCCTCCTGTAATTATCATGATTTAAAACTTTAAATACAAGTTTCAGAGTCAAATATTAAAAAGTTATACGTGTAATATCAAGGCAAGGTTAGGACTCGAAGGAAAAACATTATCACATTTATCACTTTCTATATAAAGAACCAAATCTTTAATACTATAAATTTGTAATAGCCATAATATTTTATGGATAAGGTGTTTAAAGGATAACTTTTTAGGTATTGACTCTGAAAGCTAGTTGACACTTGAAACACAAGCACATTGACATATCTTTGTTGTGGTCGCAGCTGCAATTTTGTCTGATGCTTATGCTTGTGGTACTAGTGTGGGTCCAATTAAAAACAAAGCTTATCTTGAGTATACTAAAGCAGCCAAGGTTCCAATGCCTAATGTTGTAATAAATACACCTTTCCACCAAGAACTATCATTTGTTTTATCTCTGAATTGCTTGTTTAGGCCCTCCTACAAAAAAAGAGAATAGGATTATAATGAATATGATAATATCATTACTTAAAATTCAATAGCCAGTGGAAACATGCAGCTGCTTTCCTTAGAGACTTTGTTTTAATTTTCACCATCATTAAAGTATTTTACTGTGTGCTGTCGAAATTGCTGACTCACATAAAATAATTGTTGATTTATTTAGTTGTCATGACAATTATAGTTGATAGCAACAGGGTGAATTGTTACTGAGGTTAGTACTTATAAATATTTTGACCAATCAAACAGCAGTGGCAGGGGTGGATCTAGGATTTTTCCTGATCAGTGCCACTTCTCAAATCCATCTATTCCAAATCTTCAATAGTGTAATTTTTACTTCTTGTGTATAATGGAAGTAGCTAATAATGACTGTGAAATCATATGGAGAATAATCCCCCTTTCAAAAGGTTGGTTCTCCACGAGTAATACAAGCCATGCTTTGTAATTGATCTGCCTGTAAATAACGTGTATACTTGTAATCTTTGGTCACACTACGTCGACTAGCATCTTTTTTACCAGTGCCGACTAGTGCCAACCACATAAGTAGCCAATAGCAAGCGACTTTGACTAGTGCCAAAAAACAAAGCTAAATGGTGCCAGCCAATGGGATGAGCGTTTGACCAGTGCCACATATCAATGCCGTGACAACCATGACAGTACAATTGAAAGCAATACATTCCCGTGGGCCCGACCCTAATACACAAATTTTGTCTCAAGAATATTTGTTTCCGGAAAGAACGACCAGAAGTGCAGGCATTTTCGTGGGATTAAAAATGTCGAAAGATTTTTTGTATGAATTTCGCTTATGATTTATTTAAAAAGTATTAATTTCTTCTTTTTTCAAAAACTTTGACTAGTTCCATGGAACTAGTGGCACTAGTCTGGATCCACCCCTGAGTGGCCAATAGATATATTATTGCATGTTTGCATTAAACATACAAGAACACCAATTATTCGATTATTAACATATTGCAGTAATATCTTTGATCTTAGACATGCAAAGTAACACTAAACTCAATTATCAGTGATAAAATGCTTGCCATACATCATTCTTAAAGTATCCTGACAAGAATGAACTTGTCTCTCATTTGTTTGAATATTATGGTAATATGCAGCCCGTAAAGCCCTCCACTGCAATGTAAAGCGCATTGAGACAATGTGATAATGCACTATTATAAGAACCCCATTATTATTATTTATTTATTTAATATAAGGCAACAACAATATAATTATTATATATTGAAAAAACAAAACTTTCATAACTGTCATATTTAGAGAAAAGAAAAGAAATTATCAATGCAAAAACAGTGACCAAAACTTTTAAAAAATTTCAGAAATTCATAAATTGCAGAAAAATTAAGGAATCAAGAATAAATTGCCCACTTTTAATCAAATTTAAGAAATTAAACTATTTTGTTTGTTTTCATGGCATTTGAGGTAGTTGGGTAAACCATCTCTTTTAAAAATAAATGATTTGACTAGTTATAGAGAGGAAGTCTATACCAACTAGAAACTGAAAGTGTTCTTCCTTCAAATTCATTATTTATTCAAATAACTGAAATTCTAGAGATTTTTTTGACATTTTCCTCCTACTTAGTTTTTGCCAACATTGTACATTTCAGGGTTATAATAGGAATTTGTAACGCACAAATTTTATAAAAACAAGTGGCAAAGTAGTATACATTGTGTAATAATGAATTCTTACCCATCCACCATCATTGTAAATCCATTCACTTAATCCAGCAACGTACTTAGCAATCCAGTCGGTCACTAGATCAACCAAGTCTTTCATGTTATGTTGTTCACAGTAAACAGCAAGTCTTCCACCAAATGCATAAAGTACAACTATTCTTCCCCAGTTTACTCCATCGGCGAAGACTTCTCCGGCGATTTCAACAAACGTAGTGTAAGCCGTGCTTCTAGAAAAGTTTAGTTTGTGGCATAAGTGATTTAACAGTGCCGGGTATTGCTCCTCGATCTTATCTGCCAATTTTCTCAAAGTTTCCGCAACGGTGTTAGGTGGTTTATGGTTCTTACCAAGTCTATAAGCAATAATATCCTTTGCTAGAAGTTCTGATTGTTTTACAACCTCTGGATAGCATGTCCTTGGATCGTCTGAATTGAGTTCCATGGGTTTCTTGATTTTTAGTGAATATTTGAAAATATTTTTGATCAAAGACCACTCAGTATTTCACTTCTAGTCAGCTCACATTAGTTCACACGGCCATTTTTCGACGATTTGTTTATGAAAATAACGTGGTCAGACATTAAAATAAATCAAAACTGAAGTACGACACAAACTAAACATCGCTGCATGCTCAACGTTAGATTCGAAAGGAAAGAGAAGCTGTTGATGGCAAAGAAGAGCTTTTCCCACACACAGTTGTTGCAAGCTTGACGATGGAAGCCAGCGAGAGAGCCAGTAGTTATTAATATTCATGACATTGAAGTGACGCTCTCTGATTGGTTCAAAAGTGTAAAATTAGTGTTTAATATTAGACTTTTATTCCAAATTTCCATTTTGTGCTTGCCTCCTTGCACTAATAAATAGCCCAATGTCTTTATAAAAAATTTTAAATTTCAATCGTATTTTCAGGAAAATTTCATGTAATGATATTGAGCATTTACTGTCATATAAAATCTTGTTTCTTATGACGTAACTCGCCGGCTGTTCACGCATGCGTAGTGTTGTTCATAGATGAGTCAGTGCAAGTCCAATCGAGTCCCGAATACTAATATCTGATTCGTGGAAATAACATGACGTACTTCTATATTTAGAGAACGCATTTTTCTGAGGAAAAATTTTGTTCGAGCAAAATAGAAACAAACATTGCGCGGCAGAAGAGGCGAGTTTGAACAAAGTAAATATAATTTGTCATCCACAAGGAGAAAAGATCAAAAGCATCTTCTATCATAGCTTTCTACGACCTTTTCATCGGATACCAAATACACTCACTGTTTTTTCGAGACCAAGGTGCAGACCTGAGTTGCCTGTGTTGTTGATTTTCTACCAGAGCTAAAGGAAATTGGATTTTCCTCTCTCCTCAACGAAGTAGAACATTGAGGGTAACAGAAAGTAATATTTAACAACGAATATTGTTTTAACTTTCAATGTAAAAGTTTAAGCGCAGTTTTCTGGAATTTGAAGATATATTCATATCACTTAAAGGAATCAAGGCAGGCCCATTTTAGAGCAACTCGTGTATCATCACCTTCGAAACATAATTTCATTTAACCGAATGGATGGTTTACGAGTCTTTGCCGAGAGAGAAAGGCAAAGGACTAGTAACATTATACCAAGAGACAATGCCAGGGATGAAATCCATGGAGTGGAAGTTGTACAAGGAACTGAGATTGTTAACCAAATAAATAGTGCTACTCAAATGACGCACCAAAATATAGTTGATCTTCTCAGCTCAAACAATAACAACGATCTGGGTCCACGTGAAGTAGGTTTGATTTTGAGAGCTATAGGAGATGATTTAAATATGAGGGCATTTGTTCGTCATAGCCCTACAGGATAAGGTCCAGAAATCCCTGTCGTCGAAGCTGTTACCGTTGACAAGATTATTCTAAAGCTCCACCATTTTTCTGATCATGAGAAGCAATCGGCGAACGACCGATCACCGCTTCATTTGGCGTCTGTTCTACAAGATCCTATGTTCACAGAGACCCATTTAGTTGAAAACTTCATAAGCCATGAATCATCAAAACTCAGATCTTTGTAAACATGAATATTTTCTTTTGATTCGCGGATTTTCGTTTGTATCAAGCTTGCTGTGGGAATGATCATTAGTCCTGGCAAGTCCTCATTCCTGTAGGGCAAGCTCTCTCCCATAATTCCACCTTCAACTATCGAAAACAAAGATGCTAACAACAATTTTGATTCCTTGGAATCAATGTACATTTTCAAGCAGTTTTATGCTTGTTGTTTTGCCACGCGTAAAACATATTCCATGTCAATCTAATTGAAGCAAAGCTACCTTGTAAATACTTCTACATTTTTGATACCGTTTAGAGCTATATATATATATTACGTAGCTTTGTAAATACTTCATAGGTAAAAGCCAAAGACCGCTTCCAAGCTTCTAGAGAAATGGGATTATTTAAGCAAAATTTGTAAATAAAATATCCCATAAGAGCGCAACTTAATGGTGTATTTATGAGTTGAAAGTGACATTAAACGTTTTGTTCGCTTATTTGTTTATTTATGCTAATTATTATTACGTACTTTGATCCAAAAGGAGGGGTTTGGTATGGTGGCAAACTTTCTCTACTATAATGCTTAAAATTTACTTAACTTGTTTCTGTTTTGGCAGGACAGACTTTCCAGGTTAGAAATTCAACTCACGTACGTACTTCCTATTCAGAGGAATTTTTTTAGTTTCGTAGGTGAATTTTAAAGAATTTGGAATTTGAACAATTGCCTTCATGCGTCTCATCTGATGTACACAGTGCCACGCGACAGACACGTGCCTGGTCGCACTGCATAATTAGAGTCACATCAAACACAACATTACATCATTACTCCAGAAGTTTCTTTTGCTGCAAGAATGTATCTTGAAATGTGAAAAAGGGGAAAACGTTTTATTATCATCACATTAATATTTTATATAATCGAGAAACGCACATTAACTGATTTTTTTTAAATCACATGATCGCATTTAGCAGATTAAAGTCAAAATTTAAATTCTTGAATAACATTTAAAAAATAATTAGAATCTGCTAAAAAAACACGAAGTACTTTCATTTTCTTTACATATCAGTTTTAAATGGTCCTCTCAGCCTTACTGCCACTTCGATACAGCACCCCGTTCCTTTTTAGCCTCGTTCATCAGGTCCCCTCCCTCCCCTGTTCTCTGTCTGGCATCTTGATAGAGTTCGTGTTCTATGACCAATTGGTGTGATCAATGTCACGTTATTAGTCACGTATATATGCAGCCCGCTTGATGATGCATTGAGTCGGTCGCTTCCCGGATTCGTGATCATTTGATAATCCGCACTTTTATTTTCGGATATATGCGCAACGAAGACGCTACATGACCCATAAAACCCAAACTTGAGAAAAATATTAATTTCAAACAAACTTTTTAAAGATATATATATATATATATAAAGACATTGCAATTTTGAGCCGCCAATAGGCGGTTTATTCGTTTATTCATAGTCGTCATCGTCAAGAAGAGTTCCGTTGAGATCACTCGCTAGTTGAGTCTTGTTGATAATTAGGCGCCAATGACTAAAACTGTAATGATAAAAAGGTAAATTGACTAAAATGGCTAAAACTGTATTTCCCCACCTGGTTTTCTCCCGAGGACGTCTATTAGTTTGCACACAGGGTAGGTCAGAGCCCAAGCTATCAAATGAGTATTTTTAACATGACTAACTGTTTTTTGTTTTTATTACATAATTGGGGAAGGTTTAGTCTTTCTCTAACAAATTTTGAGCATACGTACAAGAAATGTGACCCTCTTCTCCGTTGTGCTTATTGTGCATTAAATAATGGGCTTCACTTGTTTTCCATTCTGGTGAAACCATAAGGTCCCTTAATTACCCATGTCAAATAGATACTCGTTTAAACCAGTTTTATTTTAGTTTTATTGCTTTCATGACTGCTCATATTTCAGACTTGCAGGATCCAATGGCCTGTGACGTATCATGACGTATTGAGCAGGGGAATGACAAGCTGATCAGCCAGATTCTTGTACGCTTCGAATCAAATATCATTATTAAGTTGTGCTTATGAAAACATTTAATAACTTAGTTGAACATTGAGGTAGGCATTTATCTTCTGTGCTGGAAAAGGGGCGACAATTTGTCTAAGTTTGTTATAGTCAATTGAAGAATTGATATCACATGTCAGGTTATATTAATGACACCGCTCTATAGCTAGAAGTTGGTAACTAGCGATCTCGTCATGAAGGGGCATAGCATTTTATTGCTCATCTTTATGCTCTTTAACTCATATTTTTGCCGACCAGAGGATCCAGAATACAAACGTAAGTATTTTACTTTCGTCTCGTATGAAACAACTGGTAAATAAGACCATTTTTTCCGTAAAATCTTATTCAGACCTTTGTAGGTTGTGAGAACTGATTATCAACATGGAGTCAAAAAGAATGCGCCAAGTGTTTGCATCAAGTTTAAATTTATAAATTATTGAACAAAGAGGAAGGCTGACCAAATATCTGCTCTTAATTTCAGTATGTGAACTCAAAGCTCACCCAGTTTTTGGAAAGAAGGAAAAAGTGCATATTTTAAAAGGATATGGAGGAACATGTAAAGGATGTGACCTATTAAAAAACTGTACCACTTTTGATGGAAGTATTCAGATCCAAGGTTTTCACGTACTCAACGGTGATTTGAAGAAAGAACTGCACTTTCCAAAGCTTACTGAAATAACTGGGCATTTATTAATCTCTCTGCTGTATAAAGTTAGAGATTTAGAGGGTATATTTCCCAATCTTGCTGTTATTCGAGGAAACCATTTGTTTCTAGACTACGCTTTGGTGATCTACCAAAATGATGGCCTCAACCAAATCAACTTGCCTTCACTCACAACTATCTTGAGTGGCGGAATTCGTATCGAGAAAAACATAAACCTATGCTATGCCAAAACAATAAGATGGAAGTCTATCATGAAAATGAATTCAGAAGATCCTTATTCATTAGTAACTACTTCGAATAACAACGACTGTTATGATTTGTGCTACAAAGGCAAATGTTTCCCTCCCGCTGGACACGGCGACTCGGGGAACCAGTATTGTTGGGGGTCAGGAACTGTCCATGATTACTCCTGCCAAAGATGTAAGTAGAATACATACTATCATGGCTACTTTACGCCTCTAATGACTATAAAATAAAACAAAATGAAATATAATTCTAATCGACCAGTTGATCGCCTTGACTTGTGATAATATGCGCAACGTTAGCCGATAGTGCATATTTTGTTCCACGTTTTCCAGTATGCTAGTAAATTGTCAAATACCATCAGACTTTGATATAATATTAATAATTGTTTCTTTTTTTGTGATATTCAATATTTTTGATTATGACTCAGATTCGTCGTTTTTTAAGCAATTATAACAGGAATTAGCAAAATACAACTTGACCTAGTAAAGGTTATATTCGACCGCTCACGTTATTGCATTTTAGAGTCTACATTTTATTGATGTTTTTTGGTGTTGTTGCTGCAAAAGATAATTCTGGTGGCGTTTTTCGTTCTATCCCTAGGCATCGCGTTCATAATTTCCGATTTGAACGTAATTTATGAATATCAGAAATACTGATTATTTTTATTTCTGTTTTTGTCATTTTCATGCGTAACGCTTTTGATATATTGGCTTCACAGCTACGATCGAAACAAAGAAACGATTGGTAATACTTCACCGCAAACAATATAAACCCAAAGAACGTTATTAATTAACTATGATAAAATAGGTAAATATGTTAATGATCGTCGTCTTGCTCAGATAAGAATATTTGTGCTACTCTTTTCTGAATTTTTTGTCAGTTATGAGCAATTTACCTCAGGAAATAATAAATCAATTTCATGCTCACTAGTTTGACACCTATTTTTTCCTCTCTTTCCATAACCACCTACTCAATGTTTTTCATGTAGTTTCTAAAAACATTCCAGTCCTTAGTCAAATATTGATGTCATTAAGAGGAAATATCAATCGGGAATCTAAAGCGGTCGTGTCAATAGTGACATCTTATTTGTCAAAATAAAAGGTCTTTGTATAAATATGCAAGATAAACAACAAAGTTCTGTCATCGTGTTTTTTAAGATAGGCATACAATTGTTTCCCCTTGACTAAAACATTATTGGAAATAGTAGTTTACAAACTTTATTAAAAAGGAAATTTGTTTCCAGAGCCAGAACATCTCATCTTTTAAGCTGTTTCGATACAGTTCTGTGATCACCAAACCGAACTTTTCTCAATCATTGCCTTGACAATGTTCTGTTTGCTGGATCATTTTAGAATTCATATCAGCTGTTGCTCTTGGTTTGAAGTTTTTACTAATGCATATTTATTAAAATCAAAGTCTTCAAAGCAAGGAAAATCGAGAAAAACCCAAAATTGGAAAAAAGAAAAGTGTGCGCGATTCAGATGTGCTGTAGAAAAACTGTTAACTCCTAAGGCCTGATCCATAAGTTGCGCTTTTCATGTGCCGAACCTAATAGTATCTGATTGGCACATGAAAGGCTCGACATATGAATCAATTAAGTTCGGCACGACAGGATTAGCTTCGACACGGTACTGAGCTCAACCGCGCCAGTCGAGTCGCACTGCAAAAGTTCAACACTGATTCAAATGTCAAGCTCCTGTTGTGCAGAATCAAATGCATACATTCAAATTAGGTGAGGCCGGACCTAAAAAGCAGCGGTATTTGGTAATGAGTATGTACGATACGTTTTTTTTGTTTTTTTTGAATCTTCTGTTGGTGTACTAAGTCCAAACCCTCTCCCACCACCTGGCATTTCTTGAAAGGCGGCAACACAATTTTGAAATGGTCCCCGAAGTGTAAACACCATTTTTTAAGGAAAGAAGCAACAGCATTAAAGCGAAACTAGCTATATGTCTTCTACTGCTAACAAGTAACAGCATAGACTGCATGATATTTTGCTTTCTTGCCCTTGCATGTCGAATAGCAAGGATATAAAGTAGTCTTTTTTGATCGTCCGCCATGTTTTTTTATTTGAATTGTTTCAATTTACCATATTTCTGCTGACTGATTTTACTGCCTACTCATGCTCAGAGTATTTGGCTCAACACCTTAGGTGCGACATATGAATCAACGTCGATTCTATTGTAATTGTGTCGACCCAAATAGGATATTAGGTTCGGCACATGAAAGTGCGACATATGAATCGGTCCTAAGAATCCCCAATTCATAACAAACAAAATATCGAGGAATTAAAGAAATTCTTATGTTAGATTGGGAGAATATCACATTTCATACTCTCAGTTTTGTTTATCTCTTTTGCGCAGTCGGTTTAAAAAATTACTATTGAATAAAATTATTCAATAGTATAAAATTGATAAAATTATTCAATAGCATCCTAAAATGTTGATGTTGCTCTTGTTTTTAAACTGTTTGAGTTTGGTCAACTAATTTCTTGCTGGTCTTGAGAACGATTTTTTTTCCAAAGATTGTTTTTAATTAAACGATTTTTTATAAACGGCTCCTATGATTGTTTTTTAAATTTAGCTACGCCTTCTCAAGGTTATATGATCTGTACCTGCAGTGGATGATTTTTTACTTATTTGGACCTTTCTGCTACTGCCTTCTATTTAGGAGACTAATAAACTAAGAACGGCTAGTGAGAGTAGAGGCCACAATAATATGGATGCATCCCCCAGTAAATAATTAATATTATTATTATTATTATTATCAGTGAAAGAATATGTTGTATATGAAAATCAGACCGGGGGCCTGATAGCTGCTGGCTTATTCTGAAAGCCCTGTTCTGTAATGATTTCTAATTAAAATATACTTTGTTCCCTTTTAGTGTGTGACATGAAATGTGGAGATGCTGGATGTGTGAAAGGACAGAATAACTTATGTTGTCATCCACAATGCCTTGGGGGCTGCTCCAAGATAAACTCTCCTTTGCACTGTTATGCCTGTAAGAATTTGCGTTTGAATACTGGAAAATGTGTCAGTAAATGTCCACCTGAATTACTGGAGGTAATACAGCAATGAGAATAATAAAAATATATTTTTTGCAATCACTACTATTTAACAAGAAATTCCCAGATCTAGTGTTTTGTGTGAGTAGAGTTGGTTGTTGGTTCTGTTTTTGTCTTCAAGGGTTTTTATCAGGATTTTCTGGTTTTCCTCCCTCTATGAAAATCAACTTCTAAATCCCAATAGACCTATCCTGAATTTGCTTGACTGATAACGAAACAATAGTTTGAAGTTGAGACTGAACTTGAAAATTATTCTTTTATTCATCAAGTTCAACCTCGAATTGAAACTATTTGTTTCGTGACCAGTCAAGCGAATTCGGGAAAGGTCTATTGGAATATGGAACAAGGGACATAGGTTTATTTGCTAATCTTGTAAAACAAAAACTGTTTACTAAAAGCTAACAGAGAGAACTTACTTCCAAGAGGAGTTCATATTCAGTGGACATGGTATATAAATGAGGGGTTTTAAAGAGGAAATAGTTTTAAAAAATAGGTTTTCTAACCTTCCATTGTCATAATAGGTTGATAATTTCAGGTGTATTCCTCCTCCTTGTCCGAAACTTTATAACAAGCTTGATGGAAGCTGTGTTAAAGAATGTCCTGCAGGATATGCAAAAGAAGGGAATGTCTGTGAAAAGTGTCTTGAGCAACGGTGCCCAAGAGGTTTGTATTTTTTAATATGAAATAGATGACCTTTTCCAAATTTCCTTATTGACCACGAAACAATAGCTCCAGCTTGAGGTTGGACCTGATGTGTAATTCTCATGATGTACCTTGACTCGGAACCATTGTCTTATGATCACTCAAGGGAACGTCAATCAAGGCTTTTCCATGACATCCTATAGACATGTGCCCTTATAGCTTTGTGTTTTCGGACAATGTTATGGAAATGCCTTGTGATTGACGTCCACCAAAGCCTTCTTCATCAGGACAGAAGCAATCGCTAGAAAGCGGGTGTGATTGAGAATGGCTGTAAGAAGGTTTTGACCCCACATCAAAAATGGTCTATGAGTCAATAGCCAATGAGGCTGGACTTGAAGATCATGAGGGAGAGTGGTCTAATTGTTTTAGTATAAACCTCCTATTGGTTAAATATAGATGCAACAATTTGAAATTAGTTTGAAATAATTCTATTTTTGCATTGTTTTGGTTACAATAACCAGCAGTTATCACTACTAATGGTCTATCACTAATAACCACTAGTAGCTTAGCAAATCAGAGTGCATGATTTCAATAGACCATTAGCAGGTTTTTACTAATGCCTGTTATTTGTATACTTTTATTTGATTACAGTCTGTAGTGTGAAACAATCAGCAATAAATAGTGATGAAGGAAAACCAATAATTGACTCCCTGAATTCATTGAGAGAATATAAAGGCTGTACAGAAATAGATGGAACTCTCGAAATCAGAATAAGAGGAGGTGGTGGTAAGTAGTGGAGAACAAGCCTATACCGCTTCGAAAGCGATGATGTTTCGGCCCGTTATCTATTTATTGTGTGGCATTGCTGAAAAGAATTTTGGTCTTGGCAGACGAGCGATCTCGCGGTACGCTTTTACGTTGCAAAGTGTTACGCAAATTTCGACGGAAACATTTGTTTTAAAATTCTCTTGGACGAAACACATCGTAATTAAGTTTTTTTGAGATTTTAGTGGTTCTTGCTTTGAAACATCGTAGTGTTTTGGGGAAAAACATATATGTACATCGTACAACGTCTTGCCGAACGAACGAGAGATCCGACAATAGATATAACAATGACTGAGTATCGCAGAGAGCAGAGTACTTGGTGTAAAATATTTTGGCACATGAGCATTACTGTATGCGCTATGTTGAATGTAGGATACTTTTAAACCTTCATTCTGCTTTTTGACATTTATGGTAAATGTATTTAGCTCTTATGTCATAGCTTAAAGACAATGCGAAAGTCTCAATTCAAACGAAAAGATACAAGGCTTGTCTTTGACCTGTGCGCCGTCACCAATCTACTCAAAATTTACATCTTTTGGTGCTTCAAAAATTTACATATTTTGGTGCTTCAAAAATATTACCGAATCCAAGAAATAATACTTTAAATCAGAGTATTAATAAATGAAAACTGATGATTTCAGACTTCTATCTTTAAAGATGTAAAGTACGCACTGTTTGTCTGTGGGACCTAGTTTAAATAATAGCTGATACCAAAAACATGTCCTCAGATGCGCACGAAGCTACAACATATCGGAAGCTTGCTTCACAAAATGTATATGCATCAACTGTTAGTTACATAGATAAACTTCACAAGTTTTCTCATCTTATGCTCACAGACAGCTGAGACTGGCAAGTTGCCTTGATTTGCCGCACAATCACAAAAGCTTTTGGATAACTTTTCAATAACTTACTTGGCGACTTGGACCTAGATACTAACTTAGGAATAAAATGCGCATTGTCGTAGGGTTAATCAATAATATATTTTTTTCCAAAAAATGGCGTCATGCGAAAAAGTATAATATAGTCTACACAGAGAAGATTCACCGCAACTCTTTGAAATACTCCGCATGGTGAAATGTTTTACATTTTCCCATTGCTTATGATGGAAACAGCATATGATTGGATTAGGTCCAAAACTCTGACAGCTAAATGACACGCACGGAGACTATTATGGGCCGGCAAACCAAATGTAGTGACTGTTTCGGCCTGAGGGCCGAAACAAAAACTCACAACAACACTGAATTAATTGAATCTTTATTTACAAGTATTATGTATTACAAGTATTATTTGTTCAGTGATCAATCTATTGGCTATTGTGATCAATCTGCACCATATGGTAAGGTGTCGCTAAGTAGTTGGTAAGTGGTTAAGTGACATCTTAATGTACACCTTCCCATACAGTGTGGTTTGATCTAAAAACTAGTGTGAGCTGCGTCAGTGTTTCTAATGAAACAGTAAGGTAAATTATACAATGTGAAAAGATGAAAAAACTTAATGACATTTCGGATGCTAGTCCTTCATGTAAAAGAGAAAGAGGAGGTAGAAAGAAGTGTTTATATGATAGAATAAGACAAACGAAACCAATGAGAACAAGGTAGGCACAATAGCCATCTTTCTTTTTACAATTTTCTTGCAGCAACAATCTACAGGGATCTAGAAGAAAATCTTGGCATGATAGAAAAAGTTAAGGGATATGTCTTGATTCGACAGTCGTTGTCTTTGGTGTCTTTAAAGTTTCTTAAAAACTTAAAGATTATTGAACCCAGAAAGACATTCAGCATTACAGAGAAGAAAATGGTTCCCTTCTTGTATAATAACAGGTTAGTTTACACACAATCTTCAATTTTCAGTGGATGACTTTATTTGTAAACAGGGAAGGCTACCCTCTCTATTCACACAGTCCCTATACATTGCTCATGATGCATTCTGGAGATTGAACTGTCAGCAATTTAAGTTTAACCAGTTAAAAAAAGATGTCTTCCATTGGTCTGACATACAATTTTATATATTGACAGATATGCATTGACAATCATGGAGAACCCAAAACTGGAAGCCATGTGGGATTACTTTCCTAATTTTACTATTAAACATGGAGGTTTATTGGTGCGCATGAATCCTAGGCTTTGTACAAATAAGATTGAACCTTTGATTAATGTCTTGAAATGGAACAACTCAAGTAATGGACAAAATATTGATGTATCTCAGACAACTAATGGCAATGATGTAGCTTGTGAGTATGATATAGTTCACTCATATGCATGATTAAACCAATACAACAGCAACGATATTATATTTTTATTTTTAGAAAGTTGCTTGATCCCCCAACCCCCTCGTATTTATTGGTACAATTTCACAGAGTTTAAAATGATGTTGGGGTTCATACATATTTTATATTTCAAATTGTAATCTCTGTAATGGCTGTAACAGCAGTTCTGTGTCATCATTGGTTTCAGGTGAAGTAGAGACAATAAACATGACAGTGAGAGAGATCATAAAGCCTTCATTCATGCAGCGATGCTCACATATTTGCATAGAAGTAAAATGGAATGAAGTGAGAATTGATGAAGATTATCGTAATGTGCTGTTTTACACCATATCCTATAGAGAAGCGTAAGTCTATGCCAAATATACCACAAGTATTTAGTATTATTTTAAAATATTATGGAAAGCATAATTCATCTACCTCTCACCTAGGTTTGTGGCAGGAGGCCCGTGTTCGAGTCCCCTCACCACCAAAGAGTTTGTTTGATGTTCTTTCTTATGCTAGAAGGGCTTTGCTCAGGTTTTCCTTGGCTCCCTTCATAACAATATTAGTTGAGTTGAGTTGTGTGTGAGTTGAGTGTGAGTTAGTTTTTATGTGAGTTGAGTGTTGTGTGAATGATGAAGTGTCCCCAATTAGTAAAAAGTGCTAGAATGACTAAAGCCTCTTTAAAAAAAGAGATTTATCAAAAATTATAATAAGCATAAATCTTGGGAAGCACACATGGACTGTAGCAGTGAGAGCTCTCACCAAGGCTACCCATGTCCAATTCTGGACTTGTTGTCATATGACTTGTGTGTTCTAGACTGAAGTTCTTGTTGGTACTTTCCTGTGATTCAAAGGCTTTTGTCCAGGTTTTCCTTCAATTTTTTCCTCCCTGTGCAAAAATTAACTTCTTAATTCCAATTGGAATTCAGTGGACAAAAAGCCTTTCCTGTTGAAGCACTTTTAATTCCCATTTATTGATTTGTTTTATTGATTTATTTGTTTCTTATTTTATCTATATAATGATAATCATCATATGGTACTTTTTATAACTGCAGGCCAAACACAGAGATTACTCAATTTGATGATGTTGGTGCTTGTAGCAACCAAGATGTGTAAGCTCATTCAAATTTTTTTCCTGTCATTTCAATTAGTCAAGATAACTGCAAATAACTGTCCAAAAACAATAGTCTTGCCAAAAGAAAATATGTTGGTTTGCTTGCCTGAAATGTTAGAAAATAAGTTAGCTTGTTGATTTAATGCTCATAGACAAAATGGCAAAATAAAATAGCCCAAACAGCTTCAGCATTGGCATCCAGAACCTTTTTGCTTGCTTGCTTGCTTGCTTGCTTGCTTGCAACTAACAAAATAATCACAATGTTTTGCTTAAACTATCTATCAATGCTCATTATCTTCTTGTGCATAAAAATATGTAGGCTTGTACTTCATTATTTTACAGGATAAACAAATAATAACTAAAACCAAACACGTTCCCTTTTTCTCATTGGTAAATTTAGGTGGAAAAGAGTTGATGTCTCTGTCAGAGCCCAAGAAATGTAAGTATCCAGGTTTTCTAGTTGGTGAAGTTGGTATTTTGAATATTAAATATGGTATATTATTGTTCCAGGATAAATGCAAGTGGCAACAACTATGGTTCATTTCGAGACCACAGTAGAGTTATTAGTACCCTGAAGCCATATACGCTCTATGCTTTTTATGTGGAGGTTGTAACGCTGAATAAGAAAGGAGCAAGAAGCAGCCTAAAGTTCCTGAAAACCCGGGAAATGGGTAAGATTGGTATTAAAGAAGCATTGATTCAGGAATATGAAAAACAGGGCTTGGAAAAATTTGGTTTTATGATGAATCTCATACCTGCAAAATATGATCAATGATATATAATTATGAGGTTTCGAGGTATTCTCCCAAAGTTACTCTAACAACTTAGGCAATATTGCTATTAAAGCAATGATTTTTGCATATTTCATTTCTCATTTTTGTTTTAAGGAGTGTACTTTATGAGAATGGTTGGAAAACTTATGTGCGAGTCAATATTGTGTGGTGTGGGGTGAGGATTTCTTTTTCTTCACTAGGTTTCATTCCTTTGAGCACTAAAATGGTTGATTCTCTCTAGCGAAGGTTATATACATATAAATGTATTATTATTGTTACAAAACTAGGTTTGGAAACTCTACTGAAGAATTTGCTCTCTTTCATTAAGCTGCTGCCACTTAGGAATGTGGGCACAAACACATCTTACTACCCCATAGTCAACTTTGTTAAAATCATGTGACATCAGTGTTGTATTTCATTAGATGTTTGACAATATATTATGACAGCCAGTTAACACCAATCACAAATAGTATGGGTTAGCAAATTAGCAAACTGAATACAGCTGTAGTACAGTACAGTTTCATCCTGAGGACTGATACAAAGATATGGTTTCTGGAAAGGAGGTTTCCTGCATTCTGTGGATATTTAGGACTTAAAGTATTTAAAATTTTCCATACTTAATGAGGGGGCCCATGTTGTTTGGTTCAGAAATAACATTTAAAACCACAGAAAAAGTAAGGTTATTGTATAGATGTTACCAGACTGATGATGTGTAGAAAGTAGTATTGGGTTTAAATAAACAATATAGGCAACTTCCACTGATGACAAAAGACTTCCCATTAATATATAGCAAGCAGGGTTCTTCCACTGGGTTTGATTTATCGTACAACAATCAATATTGTTCATTGTATTACAGTTCCTTCAGCTGTTGTTGGTTTAGAAGCCAGTTACTTGGATCCTCACTCACTTCTCGTAAAATGGCAGCCACCTCTCTTCCCTAATGGTAACATAACCAAGTATGTGATTAAGTATCAAGAGAGTCAATACTCTGTGTGGGAACAAGGAAACATTGATTGGTGTATCAGGCAGGTATTACCAAGTAGGAGAGTTAGAGATGAAGATAAGAAGAAAGATGAAAACAATGAAGGTATATATAATTTTTGAAAAGTGATCTAAAAGCTTCAACATTCATAGTTGGGTGTAGTATCATTTTGGAGAAGTCATGTGTAACATCTGCTACTCAAATATTACAATATGTATTTTCATCTTGATATTTGAACAGGAAAATGTAACATCACTTGTGACTGTAACAAAGAGAAAGAAGTTGTTCGACCAGAAAAGCAAGCTGCTATTTTTGCTAAGGAATTCCAAGATGCATTATTCAGGACGATCTTTACTAAGGATAAAGATGACAATCCCTCACCAACAACCAACAGGACTACAATAATACCAACCACAGAAATGTTATTACTGAATAGAACAAATTGTTCAAGGGAACAACGGGTTTGTAACGCACCTATCTTAAAAATACTTGTATTTTGTCCTTAACTAGTTGTGCACCGCGTTATAGGTTGCTCGTATTTGATATAATAAAAGCAAATGCAAAGTTCAAAGATGGTTCAAACTTGAAAAGATAATTATTATCTTTTCAAGTTTGAACCATCTCTGAACTTCGCTGGAATATATAGGAAAAAATTAGTAAATATGTTTTGTCTGTTTTCTCTATATCATTACAGGAAAGTGGTCTGTGTGGCACTTCAACATCTCCTACTTCTAGTGCAAACACAGCATCTGGTGTATCAACCAGCTCACTGGTTTCACCCACTGGTAATCTAACCACCACTGATGCTGGAGGTGGTGGTGAGGTGACCTTTGTTACTCCTACTACAGCTATACCAATATTGATAGAAGTGGTGGATGGATCCAAGGCAGAGCTACGTTTAACTGGACTGAGGCATTTTACAGATTACACCATCATGGTATTAATGATGCCACTGATGTTGCTGACCAATTATCTAAATATTGCAACTAATAGAATCATGATATCTGTACTTTATTAGGTCTGTGCTTGTACTAAGGTACAATGTGCTCAAGACACTGCTTGTTCAAGTACTAAGGGTCGTACTGGAAGGAAAGGTATGAATTGTTTAATAGGCTTTAGCCATAGGGGTAAGGATTCTAACTGGGTTTATCCTTGTCATTTCAGCTTTTGCAGATAATCTCGGGGGACCAGCAACAGTGATAGTTCAAAATAACACAAAAAGGGTAATCAACTGGAATATAAGTTTCAAATGTATTTGTAACCTGATTGTCTCAATCAATTATTATTACATTTGTTAAAGTGAGTTGATGTGAATAAACTTTGATTTAATTGTTGTTTGTTTGTCTCATGTTTCTTTCCTGGTCATTATTTCAGTACAACATATCATGGATTGCACCCAAAGGACCCTAACTCTGTGGTGCTGAAATACGACATTGAAATATTCCAAGTAAGTAGAGTAGTTTACTGACTGTCATTGCAATAATTTCTCTAATTTCCCTTCTCATTTTTAAAGAATTCCATCTCTTTTGCCTGTATAGCCATCCCGAGAAAAGCCAGAAGTAGCTTGTCAGCTTGCAAAACAACCAACATGGATTGAAAGAGTTGGTATTGTGGGTAACTACAGTGCACGTATGAGGGCTATAACACCCGCTGGCAATGGATCTTGGAGTAATACTGTGTATTTTGCTATTTCTGAGGAAACAAAAGAAAGTGAGTTCAGTCTTTGATAGTTACAAGTACTAATAGAGTTCTTAAAAATATATTACTGGCTAGAGAAAGTAACTTTCTTGATAACTTTTCTTTCCTTTTTCAGTTAATAAAAATGCATTAGTAGAGAAGAGCACAAATGTTGGAGTGATAATAGGAGCAAGCTTAGCTGTCTGTAGTTTTATAATTCTAGCATGTGGACTTGTTATTTGGTACATTACACAGAAAAGGTAAATACTATCCATGGCAGAAGTCAAATGTACTTAATCATACATCATCATCAATTTGTTCATCTCTTGATTTCATTTAGATATAAGGCTAAGCAAACCCATACTGTACTTTATGCATCAGTCAACCCAGAATATTTGAATTCTACTGACGGTAAGTACCACAAACTATCCTCAACTGCATGTTTTTATCAGTAAGAAAGCTTTAAGACTGTGCTGTTGTGCATGTAATATTGTAAAGGTAATCATTAACAGTGCGACTGAAATATGAAACAGAAATTGATTATCAGGTTGTTTGGTGTCATTGCATGTGTGTGCAAAACAGAATACATATTGTAGAGCTGTGTGTGGAAGAAAGTAAATACAAAACAAACGGAATTCTACCAAAGTCTGGAGTACAAGCCAGTAACAATAATACTTGTCATCAATGCTCTTGCCTTGTTCTCGCATTGGCCATTTCCTAGAGACATAAAATAACAAGACATGGTGGCTATATTGAATGATATCACAAATATACTGTGAGTATGCACAAAGTAAGTACCTCACACATTTTAGTACTTTATATTTTTAGTGTATATCGCTGATGAATGGGAAGTTCCTCGAGAAAAAATAAGATTGATCAGAGAGCTTGGTCAAGGGTCGTTTGGGATGGTGTTCGAAGGAGAAGCACTGGATATTGTGAAAGACAAACCTAAGTGTCGAGTAGCAGTTAAGGTATATTGATATTCTACATCAATCAAAACGATAAATATTATAACTGACTATTGCTGTTTTGTAACACATTCAGACTGTTAGTGAAAATGCCTCAGTAAGAGACAGGATTGATTTTCTACAGGAAGCCTCCATCATGAAGTAAGTAATTCTATGTTGTCATATAGTGATTCTAGATTTGAATACAGCTAGGACTGATTGACATGATCTGTGTGATTGGTTGTTAGGGCATTTCATTGCCATCACGTGGTTGAGTTACTTGGTGTTGTGTCTGACGGACAACCAACTCTGGTCATCATGGAACTTATGCATAATGGTGACCTAAAAAACCACTTGCGATCAAGAAGACCAGAGGTATGTTAAACTGATCTATATTGACACAAAAAAATCTATAGACATAAATTCCAACCATCATCTCTGTGTTTTGTAGGAAGGTGGTGAACTGCCTCCACCAACGCTGCCAGAAATGTTACAAATGGCAGGAGAAATAGCAGATGGGATGGCTTATCTTGCTTCACGAAAGTTTGTGCACAGGTAGGTTTGATATCATTATTTTATTGATCATTAATTATTTTTACTATAATTGTGCATTGATATAAATATGTAAATGTTTAAACCCAGGGATCTTGCTGCTCGTAACTGCATGGTAAACGAAAACCTGACGGTTAAGATTGGAGGTAAAAAATACATGCATGTTTGTTTTTGTCAAACTACAGTAGTAATTGGCTTCAATATGGAATAACCATAACCTATATTATTTTACAATTCAATATGGTTTTTTTCTCTTCAAGATTTTGGAATGACCCGTGATATCTACGAGACAGACTATTACAGAAAAGGAGGCAAAGGTTAGTATTGTTTTGTTTTGATAACATTAGGGTTTTTTTTCAATATAAACATGACATTATTTCTTGCAGGCTTATTACCTGTACGTTGGATGGCTCCTGAATCCCTTAAGGATGGTATTTTCTCGTCTCCATCAGATGTCTGGTATGAATCAAAAATCAAAAATTACATCATTAACTATATTTTATGTTCTTGTAATTTTTATTTCATATCTATTTTTGACAGGTCATATGGTGTAGTATTGTGGGAGATGGCAACTCTTGCTTCCCAACCCTACCCTGGCAAGTCCAATGAAGAAGTGTTGAAGTTTGTTGTTGACGGTGGTGTAATGGATAAACCAATGGATGCTCCAAATGAATTGTAAGCATAAATCTTAAATCTCTTTTATTGTCAAATGGATATTTAAATGGATGTTCAACTGCTAAAGTTGAATTTATGGTTTTGAATTTTTGATCATTTTAGATATGATTTGATGACATTATGCTGGCAACATAGCCCCAAAGCAAGACCAACATTTCTCACTATCATTCACATGATAGAAGACAGCTTGTCCAATGAATTCAAGACCAAATCATTTTACTCCAATCTTTCTCGCGACCACTTACAGGAAATGTTGAAATTTAGGAGTTTTCATATCCCAAGACAAAGAGCAGAAACCATCCAAACCGAGGCTGAATCAAGTGCATAAATGCTGAATCAAGTGCATAGTTGCTGAATACTCCATTTTACAGGTTCATCCAGTAACAACAAAGAAAAGTTCAAGTCAAGGTTGGAGTTGTCACGCATTTCAAAACTATGGTTTATCATGCATGGCAACTCCAACCTCAACTTGGAACTATTATTCCTGGTCCCTGAAAGGAACTGTAAATTGGAGTATTGAATGATTTCAGATAATTCATTTATAACTGACCATTTCAGTCACATGTATTAGAACATAATCAATCGATTTGTTCTATATCAGCTGTGACATAATGGTCAGTGCCCTCTGTTTATGCTGTATTACTGCAGCCACATTTGTCTTCATATGTTTATGCTGAATTGTATCAAAGAATATTGAAATCATTTTGACTGAAGACGATCATCTGGGTTCCTTCCCTATGTAGAGATGTGTTAACAGAAATGCAATGAATGTTACTATTTGGGTGTGGGAGAATATATGGATGAACAACCAATCAGGATTTATGAAGTTTGGCACACATGCATGTATATTTTTGCTTGTTGTCCATAGTTTCCATTGATATCACTCGTCATTTGATTGATTGAGTACTGAAATTAAAATCTTTTGATTTCATCACCACTATATTTAGAATTTGTTAAGAAATATACATCATAATATTTTTTTCTTGATCTCTTGATCCATAAATTATAAGAAATTGAGACATTCTATTGTTTGTACATTACTGCATGTGAAAATATACAAACAAAGCCAATTAATACAGGCTTAGTTGTGCTCACCTGATAAGAAACATATTCAATTTTACTTGCATTGATAGATCATAAACTTATTATATCCTATATACAGTAACGATCCATTCTTCTTCCCAGGAGTGCTTATAATTATTTCCTCCTCTGCCAGTGTTTTATTGAAGTGTTAACATGTTTGGACAGCACAGAATGAGTAGGGACTGGTGACTGTCACTAGAATTTACCAGTCAATAATGAGAGTATCATATTTTAAGATTACATTATGGATTTGAAAGATTCCATGATTTGAATTGGAAGTTGTACATTTTAAAATTTAAGGTTGCTAAGCAATATCAAATTAATGTATGCATATTTGTACATTATAATACAACTCTAGAATAAAATAGATCTTGTTTATGTCAAATGATCATGTGATGTGTATTTCATTCTCATGTAATAATAAAGAAATAGAAAATTATAAGGCACATGGGGATTTGCAGAACCTAAGAGAAGTGTTAGATTAAGCACAACGATCCACTTTTGTTCTTTGGCTTCCTGTGAAGAGCAGTTTAAACAGAGAGGGTCCATTTTAGCAAGTTTTATAAAAATTCAAGGTATATTTAGAGACTGGTCATAAAGTATGGGGGTGTGGGGGGGGGGGGCAAAATCAGGGGGTTGGTCACAATTTTAAACTCCTTCAAAGGGTTGGTTGTTGGTAAAATTTGACAACTAAGAAGGGTTGGCCATTACAAAATAGAGTATTATAATAACAATCAATATATATATATATATTAGAGTATTACAATAACCATTATTGTCTTCATCAGAATTTCTCAAGGAAATTTGCAGTTGCAGAGGATCTGGTTAGGAAGCATGTAGAACATCTGCAGTACCTTTGAATTAAAAGAATTAAAAGGCAATTGAAAAAAAAATTAGGAAGAAAAGAAACTTAAAGCATATGAAGACTGTGACTGGAAAGACATACAACAAAGCAGAATGCTTAAGAAGCAGAGAGTTGCAGTCTTGGACCTTGTTCAAGTGCAAACAAAAGTGAGAAAGTCCAAGTAATAAATGCTGGGCTGTCTACGCAGCTTTTAAATACTACGACAAGAACAACAGAGGAAGAGCATGAAGAAGATGGTACTTCACATGAGTGAGAGCACTGATGAGGATACTGAATATTTGGATAGCGACAAAGAAACTGACAATGTTACTCATTAAATAGTAATTACTGATAGTGAGGAAGACAATGACAGACAGAAAGAAGAATCTGAAACAGTCAATGTTACAGTGGTAGCTGTGTGCAACCAAGAAAATTCTTTTGGGATTTAGATTGAATACAGGTTAATCTGATCAGCGGATCCTTTTTTCAGGGGTGGGTCATCTGCAATTTTGCTTCTAAACTGGGGTTACATCACACATGGGCCATGAAGAAAAAAACACTGATTCTATTCTGATTTTGCACCCCCACCAACCCCCCCCCCCCCCCCAATACTTTGTATGACCAGTCCCTCTAGTGAGTCGTGGCTTGAGTGATCATGACGGTTTGAATTTTTTGCATGATTTGGCGAATCACCCTCTAATTCCCATGGTCACTGTCCGTCTGTCTGTCCGTCTCGATTGGCCGAGGAAGATTGGTTATGAGTCAAAAGTCCCTGGGGAGGGGGCTGGGGAGGAAAGGACGAAGGAAAATATGCGCCGGAAATATTGTACTAGTACTGTATTTCCCGTGCACCGAAACCGTCGTAGATCAACCAGCATGCAGCCCAGAAATGCGCACAATTGCATGGCAGCCCAAGTAAACGCTCATTAAAGGGTCTAGTTCAAATTTTTTTGCTGGATTACTAAAGTTTTATCAAAGGTAAGCACGCCACGACTGTTTGTTGCATAAGGCCTTAGGATCGAGGTCGTTTTCGCAACGTTTAAATCAAAGTGTCATAAAAGGGTCAAGCCGATGTGGATAAACCGGTTTTTGGAATGAAGTGAACCAGCCAATGAGAAGCTGAAATGAGGGTTAATCTCGTACGACTTGTTTTTAAACCTGTTGGTCATGACCGACCAGTTATCAGATAAGGAGTGTACGTGCTTCCAACCACGGACATTGTTTGCACGTTAGTTCAACGGTGACCAGGTAGCAGAGCGCTTCGTCTTTTCTCTTTCTTAAAACTCCTCTCCGAAATGCCTTCGGTAAGTTTAAAACACTTATTTTACTTCAATTTTAACTTTACTTTGACGCTTTATCATGACATGTGAATTTGTATTAAATTTCTATGGTTTATTAGAAACGTGGTTTTCTTGAAAGACTTGATGCTGGCGAAGTTGTCATTGGAGATGGCGGCTTCGTGTTCGCGTTGGAGAAAAGAGGATACGTAAAAGCCGGACCTTGGACACCAGAAGCAATAGTCGAGCATCCTGAAGCAGGTATAAAAGTATTACTAGCTATACACGACAGGTTTTCGTATTGCTATTTTAATGGGTTCGAAACCATAAAAAGATGATAGTATTGCGCCTGTTGTAAGCAGGTATAGTGACCTTGAACAAAAGTGAAGTTTAAGTTTTAGATGTAGAAGACACGTTTTGGTTTATTCCATGGTCTTGACCCTGGATAACTTGGTGCATGTTGCATGAGCAGAAAAAGGCGTTCGAGGCACGTGGAGCATTGTGGGTTAAAATGTCATGTTTCATTTGCGTTTGACCGTCGTTGTGCTAACATCTCCTGGCGAAAAAGTATTATGAATGCCAAATACACAGTTTACCAAGCGCGGTAACTCCAACCTCTGCTGGGAACTGTTATTCATGGCCACTGAATGGAACTTTAAAAAGGAGTATAAGCAGCTCAGCATTATGCATTTACAATATTATCTTTTGATGTGTAACGTCCGTAACAAAATTGTGTAGCGTCCGCAACGTTACAATTATTTTTCTGCAACTTTAAGGACGGTGCCTACTAATTGCGAGCCATTTTTATTTTTTCAAATTGTGCCAGTCATTTTAAATCACCCAAGACAAGGGTGCCAGGATAGACGGATTGAACTTTAGGTGTATGTGTGATTATTTCAGTTATTCTAATTGAATTGATATACATTTGTTTCTAAATGGATACTAAATAGTGTTCACTTATCTTTTAAAAATAAACGACATTTCTAACCAACAGTTTTTCTGGTTTGAATCAGCCATACGATATGAATATATTTACCAAGTCCTCCAACGGTCGTCTTTCTGGTTTGAATCGGCTGTACGCTCGGAGTATTTACCGCTGCACTATCCGTGCCAAGCAGCGCCGGCGTCGCTTTGTTAGCGATTATTCTCCTTTAATAAGTTAATCCAATTTACCTTCCGTACAGTAAAATAGACCGGGGTAGGAAAGCAAGAGCGGTTCTTTTGTGCTCTCGTCTGCCAATGACAGATGGCTTTGGCGAATGCAAAACAAAGCCTGAACCACGGTTCGTTCTTCGTAATACGACACTGTCAAATCAAATGGGAAATCGAATGCAATTCCTGCTAGAGAAAAAGTTTGTACTTAGACAGGAACCGACACAATAATCGACATTCCCTAGTGTAGAGAAAGTTAGATGACAATACATATTTAACTATATCACAGATTATATATCATCTCGATCGGTGGTGGGCTTTAAGTGGGCCAAAATGGGGCATTTAGTTCTTAAGAATCTAAAAATATTTAGCAGGCATTTATTTTGTTATTCATTTTGAAGATATTTCAGGAACCCACTACCTTAACAATGACTATGACCCTACGAACTGCACCATAACACACTTTGTAAATTGAGCACAATGTTTTGCAACACTTGATAACGTAAAATGAATATTGATATTGCTTGTTACTTTTTTGTTTGTACTATAGTTGTACTTATAATAATGAGGTTTACATACCAAAGCAAATCGAAAGAGACTGCCATCTTGTTTTGCATAGATTATGGATTGCTATATAGCATAAACGAGAGGATATGTGTATATAAATTTATGTAACCCCAATAACTGGCATATATCATTGTTACTAGTTATAATAATTACTGAATGTTATAATGAAAAACACTTAACCATGCATTGAGTGTTAGTATTAACATAGTTCTAGAAAATGTATTTTTTTACATCGATGAGATACATTATTTAATGTGCTTTATTTGAAGGCACTTTCTTATTTTTGCCACAGTGACATTCTAGTGAAGGAAAAATTAGTAAAACTATTAAATTTACTTTTATTTGACTCAGTAAGACAACTTCACCGAGAGTTTTTACGTGCTGGGTCTGATGTGATGCAAACCTTTACCTTCTATGCCAGTGAAGATAAGCTAGAAAACCGTGGCAATAAGGCTGCTAAGACTCATGGGGTATGTAAATGTACATTAACTGTTGGGGAAATTAGGTTGGAAAATAAGATAACTATGCAAATGTTCAAAGTAGGGTGGCTTGAATTGAAAACACTCGGTTAATACTGTTCAGAAAGAAGATAGTGTAAGGGCTACAACCCCTCCGGCCCATAACTTCCTAGTCCCATTTGTATATCAACTTTTTTACCATCATTATGAAGATGATGACACTTGGCAACAAGATGTTTTAAGACAAAATTCACTTGCAAAAAGTTCAGTGTCTGGAGAAAAGCACTATGGTACAATCTTTTGGATGAAGATAAAAATTACAAAATTCATTGTTAGGTTTCAGCAATCAATGAAGCTGCATGTGACATAGCTCGCGAAGTGGCAGATGAAGGTGACTGTCTTGTGGCTGGTGGAGTGTGTCAGACACCCACTTACCTTAGCGGTAAAGGCAAAGAAGCTTGTCAGGTTGAATTCAAGAAGCAACTTGAAGTGTTCATGAAAAAAAATGTTGATTTTCTTATTGCAGAGGTATGTATAATCTATAGCAGTTTATTTTGTGCAGATGTACCATAATTATTATCATAGTTTCTCATTTTAATAGTGGGTGAAAAAAAGCAAGTACTAGGATACAACTTTGTGAGTCAGATATGGTATTGTTTGTGCACTATTTTCTACTTGGTCTAATATGAAAGAGGCTTGGGAAGACTGGGTTAACAAACAATGATAATGTGTCTAACGTGGCCCTTGAAAATAGTCTGTTCATGAACAATATTGTTAATGGCTACATAAACACTATATAGTGAATTACTCTAAATATGAATGGCAGATGAACTTTATAGAATGAGAAATCCTAGGAAATGAATAAATAGCAAAACAACTATTTTCAGAAATTAAAATCCTAGATGGAGAGCATACTTTTAAAACTCTCAACAGCTAGATATTTATTTTCATTTCATATTTATAATAATCAGTTTAGGATTTTGCATCAACAAAACTCTACTCCTACTACCATTTTGCTTTGCATATTTTCTTTATTAAATTCGTATTCCCTCATGAGAATTGTAAGATAATTGGTGCAAGGGAGTCTGGTAGTAGAGGTCAATGATGCCATCATGCAAATGTCCTATTACTATCATTCTATTCAAATATTTTCTAAGCCAGATTATAAGCTTCAAAATGCAATAAAATGTGATTGATCAAAAGATGAAAGTATTAACAGTATACAACTATTTCAAAAAACATAACATTATTTGGCTAGCAACATGTTAGCAATGAAACAAGTGAAGACTAATGGACATACAGTCAATTAAAAAAAATGTTGCAAACTGGCTCAAGCCTATGTGACTGGACCAAAAAGGAATATGGGTAGAATCACTAAAGCGGTTAAATATTCTCTTTGAATTAATTATTACCACTGATAATAAGATAATAATGGCGAGAAACAATCCATTAAATGTATGTCTTTGGGTTTAGGGAAAGAAAAAAAAAGTAGTTATGATTCAGTTCACAATTTCGAAAATATGGAGGCATTGAAAAAACATCTCCTCAACTTCCCACTCACCTACGAATGTTTGTGCTGTAAACCAAGCATAAATAGTCAGATAAAATTATGAAATTATGGAGTCAACTTGGCTTCAATGATTGCTACCCAGAGTTCCTTTAAGTCCAGGTGCGTAGGCTTGAGTTGGTTGTTGACAGCTTTTTTTGAATTGACTGTATATATTGTATCATGTATTAGTATTATGAACATGTGGAGGAGGCAGAGTGGGCTGTTGAAGTCTGTAAGGCAACAGGAAAACCAACAGCTTGCAGTTTGTGTATTGGACCAGAGGGGGATTTGCATGGTGTCTCAGCAGGCGACTGTGCAGTAAGATTGGTTAAAGCAGGTATATTTTTTTTTTACCGGGAAACATAAACCAAGAAACTACCATAATCTCCATTATAATTTTTCCAATAGTTTGTATACAGGCTTATTTGACTTGTATACCAAAAGATAAATTTGTTGTGCAGTAGGTGTAGCATATAATTAAAGGCCAGGGTATACAGTATTTGCATTAATTATTTTACTACTATTATCATTGAAGTACAATCCGTGAAGTTTGCCGACTAACGGTTCAACGACCATTGATCAAAGAACTGAAATTTAAAAAACTATCATTAGGGATATTTAAACTGAATAAAAGATTTTAACCCTCTAATCCTCTAAAATCTTTCAATATATTGTTTTTTTAATTCATCCTTGATCGATAGTCATCAAAATGCTAGGTTGTGAACAAGGCTTTGTACTTAGTGGTTGCACTTCAATGGTATTGGTAGTAATGCCATGACCTGAATGGGCTTATGAGTTGATAACTCGCAAGCTGCATCTTAATGGCCAGGCTTTGGGTTATGAATTCCATGAAGACTAAAGGGTCTATCTATTTTAGAATGAACAGACCTGATAGACTGTGCCATCCCTGTGAGTAATATTTTTCTTGTCCCCAAAAATAATTTCATTTTTCAAGGAAATAAATTGGTATAAAATTGGAGAACAATAGCCTCAAGATAAAAAAATGTTTATTGCTCAATTCTAAAATACTTATAATCATCACTAGCATTGTATGACTTTTACTAGTTTATGAGGATTTTAATTAAACTAATAATGGCTGGAGTGCTCTTTTCTGGGTATCTGTTTGTCCAGCAAATCAATTGTATGACTTAACACCAGGGCTGGGTTGTTCAAAGCTGGATTAGTGCTAATCCAGAATTAACTCTGTAGGTCCTATTAAGAGTTAACCCAGGATTAGCACTAATTGGGCTTTGAACAACTGGGCCCAGGGTTGTTGTTGGTATTGGGTTCAACAGCACTAATGTGGATGTGGAGTGTAATAAAAATGTGAATGGTAGGTAGGTCAGAAGTAAAGGGAAGACAATTAACATTTCACTGTACTTTGCTCATACATTCTCATTGCAAATGAAACCAGCTTTTTACAATGCGTACATTCTCATTTTCGTTATTGAATCCAAATGAATCTATATAACATCACACATCTTAAAATGTTACTAAACAAAGCTTGACTGTCCAATGTTCAAACCTTCTACATAGAAAGTCATTGAATAAATTATATTCTCTACATAGAAAGTCATTGAATAAATTATATTCTCTACATAGAAAGTCATTGAATAAATTATATTCTCTACATAGAAAGTCATTGAATAAATTATATTCTCTACATAGAAAGTCATTGAATAAATCATATCTGATTTTCACATCAATTTACAGGTGCAGATGTTGTTGGCGTTAATTGCCATTTTGGACCTATTAAATCCCTGGAGTCAATGCGTCTGATGAAAGCAGCACTTGATGCTGCAGGTTTGAAATGCCATCTTATGATTCAGCCTCTTGGTTTCCATACACCTGACTGTGGAAAGCAAGGATTCATTGATCTGCCTGAGTTTCCTTTTGGTGAGTTGCTTACCAAAATTATTTTTTCTAAAGGACAGTTAATTGAGTGCTATTTAATTATAACTGCAACATTTGAAAACCTTTCCTATTCTTCGTTTGCAACCACGTGGTTCCAATCAAAGAAACAATCCTTATGGCCATGTAGAGCTACATATAATACAACGCTAAACAAAAAATTGGAGCATTAGATAATTTCTAAGACGAGCTATGAGCGAACCAAGTTTTAGTGTAAATGTATGGTGAAAACTTGGCCAAAATTTCAAAATAATATTTAATGACAAAAATCCATCAAATTCACTTCAAACATGTGTCAAATATAATGTATAAACTTGTACAACACCAAAAGAGTTTGATTTGGGGAAAATATATGTATTTCTTTGACTTTTAAGACATGTATTGAGGCTAAGGTGAGGATTACCAATATGCCTGAAGCGAGATGACGTTTTACCCCCTTCTCTATACCATAATAGTTTTTAAAATTCTTTCATATTAAAATTTTTGATTCATTAGAGAATACAGGAACAATACTCATAATTAAAGAACAAAAGCTGTGAAAAGGATTATGGTCTAGAGACGGGGGTAAAACGTCATCTCACTTCAGGCTTATTAGAAAATAATCCTTTCCTACATTGTGTGAAAAACGCTTGCAGATTGAGTTATTCAAGATGAAGTTGTAGCCGTTTCAATGTGGCAAGGTGTGCCAGGCCAAAACTACCCAGAGCATCCTTAACTTTATGTTGTTATTTTCTTGGTCTATGTCACGTGCAATCTAAGAATCTCCTCCTCCTCAGTCTGAGCTTAATATTTGTTATTGTGATTGACAGGTCTTGAGCCTCGTATATGCACCAGGTGGGATATGCACAAGTATGCACGTGATGCATATGAAATTGGTATACGCTTTATAGGTGGATGTTGTGGCTTTGAACCTTACCATATCCGGGCTATCAGTGAAGAGGTAAAGAATTGAAGTATCTGGTACTCATCACATGGTAATAAGACATAGCCTAAAACTGCTTTATGTTACTTCTGTTGCCATCAGTTTGCCAAAGAAAGAAATAAGCTTCCAACTTGCCAGTGAAAAACATGGAATGTGGGGAGATGGTCTAAAACAGCACACAAAACCCTGGGTTAGGGCAAGGTAAGAATAGTCACATTCAAGTAATAATATACTATAGAGTGACCACAGTATATCCTTGAAACTTTAGTGATACTAAATAGCACAATTTCATACAAATTCCATTGTTTTCTATTGTTTAATTAGCACCATTTAGTAATTAGGTGTTTCACGGATAATTGTTTGTACTCTAATAGAGTGCACGCACTAAAACCGTGAACATTAAATAGTACTAATTAGTACTATTTCATTCCGAATCCTTTGTTTCCTATTGTTTAATTATCACTATTTAGTGCTAAAAATTAGTATTTGTTTCACGGATTTAGTGGGAGCAATCTAGTACTGCTAATCATAATCCCAATTAAGTGCACACCATACTCGTTCATATGTGTATTGTAACGTTCCTTGAATAGGGCTTGCCGTGAATACTGGGAGAACTTGAAGCCAGCTAGTGGTCGACCATACAGCAGTTCTTTGTCAACCCCATCAGGATGGGGTGTAACAGCCGGTGACAAATTGCTGGAGCAACATGCTGACGTTACGACCAACACTGAAATGAATGAAGTGTTTGAAAAAGCTAAAAGTCTTGAAAATAGACCTATACCAAATGCTTAATTGGTATTTGATGTAATAGCACATTGGGAGCTTGAAAAGCTAATCTAACAAATAAAGATAGTTCTGATATCACTATACTTGCCTATGTGGTTTGTTATTTCTAGGAATCCTTTAGGTGACTGTCTACTTTTGGAAATTTATTTAAACTTTTTTTAAAACTTCGATTTTCCGAATTGAAATTTAATGCTGATTCTAAATCTGGAAAGAAAAATAGGGTGTCCCGAGCTCGTTTTCGAGATAATCAGCATTTAATAGAAGCCTACGCACGAGCTTTTGGAGTAAAAATTGCGCCACCGGAAGTGATTAGGAAAAAAATTAAGATTCATAAGATAATAGCTATTTGCAGACTGTATAATTGCATGAATGAAGGCTAGTCAATCATTCTTCGATAATACATAGATATTTTGAACAAAAAGACAAAGAGATACATTGATTTGTCATATTTTGTACTTTGGGTGCTCTTAAATAATCTCATAAAGTCGAACAAAAATCCCTACAAAAATCTATTTTTTTCATGTGTTGCTGATTTAAACGTTTTCTAAAATGTTGATATAACGGAGATCTTTAGGAGTTTTTTCAAATGAGCTATTAAAAAATAGAGTCCCGTGCAAAATTTGAGGGTTTTGCCCTGTTAAAGCTCAAAACCCGTATGGGTTCTTCAATAAAATCTTGTAGGTTTGTCAGCGGTTTTTGAGCTCAAATCGAACGTTCAAAAGTAGGCATCCAACTTTATGATCTGTAATCTTATTTTTATAGACGTCACAATCTTTCAAGTCTCGAATATTTTATTCAAATGTTTTCAAGAGTGCTCCCTCAACAAACAACTGTTAGTACACGAGTTTTCCAAAATAAATCAGATGATAGTGTGACTCCAAGGTGTTTATGGGTCATGATCAGCAATTGATCGAGTAATGTAGAGTTTTTGTTGTAGGAGCAAGATGTTGGTCTTTTAGCTCTGGTGATTCGCATACATTTGTATTTCTCGGCATTAATTTTCAGAGGCCATTTGTTGCACCAAGCAGAGATACGTGATAATTTTTTTTCGGAGACATCAGATGGTTTGCTAGAGTTGAATAATAGTGTGTCGTCTGCAAACATTTCACTGGCACATGTTAGGTTCTCTGGTATATCATTTACGTACAACAAAAACAGCATCGGTCCAACAATAATTCTCTGAGGCACTCCAGGCGAAACCTTCCAGTTTGAACTTTCGAACTCTATTGTTTTCTTTGTCTATTTGAATATTACACGATGACATGCTGTGTGCGGTTATAAAAGCATGTGGGGTTGGCATAGATACAAGAAGTATTTGACATGAAGTGTAGCGGTGTGCTTTTCTACTCTTGGGTGAAGTGTTTCCATAAATTTAGCACGAATTTGTTTAATTTGATGCGCGCGCACATATGCCATTGTTTAATCGCGTTTTTCTTTGTCAATTGTACCGTATTTCATTTCCCTGAGGATGGACAAGTAGGCCGAAAGCTCGGGTTTATTAAATTTATGTTTGATAAAACAATTATGAATGTTATTATTTTTTTATATAACACAAATTAGATAAGCCGTTATTTTAAACACGAACTAGAGCGATTACTCGGGCTATGATTCATGTCCCATGATTCATATCGGCCCCAGTAGGTAAATACCAAGTATCAGCAATGAGTTGATAGCGTGACATTAGGTTTACTTATTCGCAGGAAAAAAGCTGTTAAAAGCAAATTTGATAGTTGTATGGTATGAGTATCACAGTAAGGTTTAGTGTTGTTACGTTTATAGATCAGAATACTACGGTATTCGTGTTAGGTTCAATCACTGAACTTGGGCGTTGGAAGAAAACAGACAAGGTGAACTTGAAGCAAAGTCCCATAACTTTCCGTCTTCAACCAGGACTTGAACCTTCATTTTGGTATCAAGATGTCAAAATATCGTTTGGAGACAAGCAAAGTTTAAATTTCGAGTACAAATTTGCAAGAAAGCAAGATGGCCATGCATTGGAATGGGAAGGTGAAGGTGCAAGTCACAACCGCAAACACATATTGAGTTTGGAAGACAAGACGTCAAGTGAACTTCTTGTCAATGGAATTTATTATCTTCCTGTTGGGATTTGGATTGAGAAAGCTGGACAAGAGGATGAATTCAAGCATACTTCTAGGTTTTTTAGCCATGTCCAACAAGAGAAAATTCTCCACACAAGTCAAATTATGGATAATATTTGGTTGGGTTCGTGTCCACAAAAGCGCTTACACATATTGGAACTGAAGACTCTTGGCATATCAGCTGTTATCAACCTACAAAGCACGGAGGATGTACAAAGACTGTGCTCTAGATTCTATCCACATTTAGAAGATATTCCTCGTGCTCTTAAGGTAGTGTACAAAGAGGAAGGTCTAGCTTACATCTGGGTTCATGTCAAGGATCTTTGCTCTGAAGCACGGGTAGAAATGTTACCACAAGTGGTCTACTTGTTGCATGGGATGTTGAAAGCAGGCCATAAGGTATATGTACATTGTAATGGCGGTGTCGGAAGATCCGTAGCTGCTGTAGCAGGGTATCTCATGTATGTCTTGAAATGGAGCCCAGCAAAGGTAGCATTTCATATGTGTTCCAAGAGACCTGTATCTTACATCGATGGAAGAGCACTATCTATAGCAGAAAAGGACTTCAAGCTAAAATTTGGTGAAGTCTCTTAACTTTGATATCATTATGTTAATTAGGTAATAATTGCCCAGAGAATAGGCCAACTAGAGGGCAATAAGACTACTAATAGGCCATTTGCATTATGGCGTCATTTTACTACCACTACCAAAATGCTTCGTGAATTTTCTTTCTTATTCAAATTTGTAGTTCCTCATGGGAATAGTGAGACAATTGGTGCTAATTAGCAGAACAAAAGACAGTGTGCACTGGAGTCTGGTAGTGGTAGTAAATGACGCCATAATGCAAATGGCCTATTGGATGACTTATTCAAAGGACAGATTCAGGGTAAGGGGGCCTAAACCTTAACTCCAAGTTTCAGCCATATATAGGTTTGTTTGGTCAAAGAATAAAAAGCATATTTTTAAAAACGTTTCAGAGTTCTTTAGTGTTATTCCCAAAATTAGGTCAAGCCTCCCCTTTATATTTTTGGTTGGACTCACCCCAGACTTCTCTCTGTTGCATCCATCCTCCCTGAGGATATTGATTGAGAGAGAGGGTAACAGGAAGGTTGGGTTAACATGTTCAAAGCATCAACTAAAAGGATCAATGATTGACACAGACAGACAAGGCATTGGTCCAGGTGGGAACATGGGAAATGTGAAGTGCTCCTCTCACTGTTGTAGTCATGTGTGAGTAGAGTTCATTTAGGTTTTCTTAAGAGTATCAACAGCTCTATAGTTGAGGGGAATTTAATATGGTTCAGTAATGCTAATGTTAAGCTTTATTTGAGACTGTTACTTCCTGATTGCCTGATAGTTGTGATTCAAAAGTAAGCTTCAATAGTATTTTTTAGGTTTGAATCATCATGGTTGCAGGCCCAGCCTAAATATCTAGCATGGCATGTTTTTAGGTTTGGTAGAAATAGAAGCTTTGCACCATGACCACAGCTGTTAGATGGCAGGAACAATACGATCGTTTGACATGAGAAAGAATTCAATTGCCAAGAGCAAAGGGATTTTATTGTTCTGCCGTCCAAGCACAGGAAGTCCAAGCTGTATTTCTGGCGCCAGCATGCATATGATGGTGTAAAGCCTCTAAAGTGTTGTCACCAGCCTTTAATGAAGTTAGCCTTTTCCCTTCTATTAATGATTGTCTAAGTATCCCTGTCAATAATCCAAACAAATTTATCTAAATTTCCCTAAATCTTGATATATATCTAAATTTTTACTCTAAAAGATTGCTTTATCTAAAAAACAAATTTGTTTTAAGCTTAAGAGAGCCCAAGAAGTAATAGATTCAACAGTACATTGTTTTTGCATACTTTACCTGTATACTTACCTGTTCACCTTTCACTTTCTTCCCTTATTGTATTACTGTCACTTGGGTTTAAGAATTACATATGAAACATGAGAGGTTCTTGTTAGTTATATCTCCAAGCAAATGTTTAATTTCAGAGCCGATAACAGAATACTAAGTGCAACAGGAAAATTCCATGAGCTCAAGAACGTCCTTACAGATCATAAAGTATCTATGAATACACGCAGAAAACTCTTGGAATCCTGTATCAGATCCAGACTTACTTACTGTACTGAGGCTGAACTACCAAATGAAGATGAACTAAAAAAGCTTGAATCCTGTTGGTTTGGTCTACTAAGAAGAATGGTACGGAATGGCTGGAAAAGGAAAATGAACAGTGACGGAGAAGAAACGTTTGCCTTTAAATATAGGAACTCAGACCTGGAGAGAATAGTGGGAACCCTGGCACTTCGTGATTTTATATACATACGCTACTTGAAGTACATTGCACATGTTTGTAGGAGACCAAATTCAAATTTAACGAAACAGTTGCTGTTTGCAATTCCATCTGCTAAATATGTTAGAGATCCATGGATCAAAATTAGTCAACTACTTAATGTTGATAAACACCAAGCTAAGAAATCTACACAAGACAGAAAAGTTCTAAAAGGACTACTACATCAGAACTTTGGCTCTGTGTAGACTATATAGTCCCTGCTGATCAACTTATAGTTGGAAATAGCGGAATAACACTGATACTGATACTGATACTGAGGTGCTTTATAACAAAAAACTAACTTTTGGCTAAATTTTGCTGGTTAAAGTCTTGCCTTTGCTATTATAATTGTTTAATCATAAACTTTGCCTTGACACAATAAGAAAAAGCAAATCCACAAAAAACGCTTTGCCAAAAACATTAAAAAGAATAACGAGAACTTGATCAATCCAAAGTAATACAAACTGTAAAGTAGAGCAGTACAAACTGCAAGAAATATTATGTAAGAAGGATATATCATAACATCTAAAGTCAATCCATTGTAAAGGTAGAGTGTATGCCCTATATCTGTAAAACAAAGCCAAACTATGATGCAGTCTGATTAAAGTTGTGTTATATTAAGATATATTGGATATCAGTGCAGAAGAACTTTGGAAACTAAAGTAAAGACCTCTCTATATGTTTTTGTTTGGTTAACAACCAAATAGCTGATAACTAAATGCATAGTGTTTCATAGCTAGTAACTGTTTTACAGATCAATATGGCATGCATCCTATATGTTAGTCCTCTTCTTAAACATTAGTCTTTCATAGATTATATAATACAGATAGGCTAATGAACAATATTAGATCTACAGCCCATATGGCTCTGAGTCAATGCCTATGGGGCTGAAGGTTGAATTGGCTATTGAATGTAGATAAGGGAATAAAACAACTTACTATGGATTCAAACTATTTTTAAAATTAGGTTAAAATTTTTCTGCATTGTTTTGATTTTGAGAACCAGCCTTTTTTTCTACTAGTGGTCTGTCACTAAAAATAAATACTAACCTATTTATTTGTATTACAGTGCAAAAGGAGATATAAGAAGTTTAACCTATCGAGAATATCTCCTAACATTGATTTGGATTTTAGAAGTTGATTTTCCCAGAGGGAGGAAAACTAGAGAACCTGAGAAAAAACCCCAAGGCATTAGCAAACCATGCCACCTGTGCTTCCCAGTAGACCACTAGTAGCTCAGCCAATCAGAGCACAATATTTCTGATAGACCACTAGTAGCTGTGCCAGTTGTGATGTAGGCTTCTACTATCAACTCATTGAATGGGTGTCTTGCAATCTCTCTAACTCTTAATATATGTTTATATATTGTTTTTATTAGAGCGCAATCATTAACCAATGCAAAATCAATATTGTTTTTGTATATCAACAAATAAGTAAATAACATTCAACCACAAAATCAATTTTATTGTATGCATGAAGGCATTGAACCAGCACATCCCTGATATACTTTCATCACTATATTTTCTGGGGAATTGCACGTAATCAAGGTTTATTCAAGTGCCATTAAACATGAACCAGCACCTGATATACTTTAATCACTTTATTTTCTGAGGGAATTACACGTAATCAAGGTTTATTCAAGTGCCATTAAACATGAATGCATGGTTCATGGTAAATATTCATGTGTGAATTCTGAATCAGCATGTTATTTTTCATTTTGCATTAAGCTCTAACTAATTTGATTATGTTGTATAGGGATAACGACTGCACTTTAAGCCCCTAAATTTGGAAGAAGATTTATATTTTCATTGGTTATAAAATGTTTTCAATTAATTGTTGAATAATATAATATGTTATGTCACAGTAATATATTAACATAACAAAAGAATACAGTTAACTATAACCAGCTGCGCCAGATTAGTGCTTATCCTGGATTGAATAAAAGACTTTGGTAATGTTCGTTATTAACTCTGGAGAAGCACAAACTTACCCGGACCATCATACTCAGACATTCTTTTATGACGGTCATATTGTCACATAAAATTTATGTTTTGAAAATTTGCATGGCAACCCAAAGGATTTCTGCGTAGAAGGTTAACACTGACCAGGTACCCCATTCATCAAAAGGCCTTATTGCTAATCTATCTATCCAGCCACCAAGCCAGTATTGGATGTCTTAGCTTCATCACTGCTTCAGTAATCACAGGGCATGGCAGATATTGGTACGAACAGATCACTTGTTCGAATCCTACAACAAAAGGAAAGTTAGTATGGTGTTTTTATGTACTAGCACAAGCTGTAGTCATTGTGTCCTTGTGGAGCATGGTATTCTGGAATAATCATTGAATAACCATAAGGAAATAATGGAACAGTATTGAACTTACCAATTTTCTGATGACACATTGATTCTAGAATCAGAGTTGGTATCACTTGACTGAGATAATTGATTTGCTGAGTTCTGTTTTACATAAGGTTTTCCAATCTTTAAAATGCCTGCACATAAAAAGCGCCCCATTTCTTCATGTTCACGTGTACCAATATGGTAGCCCTGTAATAAGCAAAGCAATAAAAAGAAATACATTTGTGTTACTCTTTTAGCATAGGAGGTTTTGAGGAAATTGTGTGAAAACTAAGTGACAGTTAGTAGGCACTGTCAGTTTACCTTATACGGGCCTTGATCACACCCACAATAAGTACTCTCCATTGTATAGCTTCTTATGACGCCAATTTCTCGCCAAACAACCACACGTGCTGTAGAGTCTTTTGACGGCTCTACGAGAAAACTACAACTACCCATGCTGAATGCTGGTGCAATGCTATGAAGAACTCTTGGCAATGACTGATAAGAAAGAGTATGACACAATGAATAAGGCTATCAATGACTGACAGTTAACTACTAAACGATATTGTACTACATCCAGAGAACCAATCGCATCTTGTAAGAGGTTACTTCAACTTCACATTACAGCATGTCACACTAAATCTATTGCGATGCTTAAGTGTTTCATTACCCTGTATTCTGCATCTTCAAGTACATCACTAGCATCCATACTGCTTGATGAATCTGTCTCAGACATTTGTAGGCCACCTCGTTCCGTATTCCTGTTGCCTGGTTCTACTTCTACTGAAGAACTTGAAGATGATGGTAAGGCTCCTGCATTATTACAACCATACATAAAGACATTCTTTTTCCTAGAGTGGCCATGAAAATCACAGTAAACCTGCAAACCATAAGTAAAAGGTTACATGATAATGAAGTGCTTACGAGATTTAATGCCAGACTATACTTACAATAGGCGGTTTGTTGATATTCTTCAAGTACTGCAATAACCCCTTGGTATGGTATATAATAGGATGCAAGATCATACTGGGGTTTAACCATTGTCGGTTCAGATCATCTCCTGATAACGAACAACGATGACTAGGAAAAAAGAAAAACTGCACTCTTCAGTAACTCGCTCAGTGCCCCCATACAATTCACCAAGACCATGACCATGATTCAAATGTTATTATTAGAGTGCAAACAATATAACCGTGAAACTTTAGTAATACTAAACAGCATAACATCTCATGCAAATTCCATTGTTTTCTATTGTTTAACTAGCACTATTTTTTACTACTTAGTAATTATTGTTTCACAGGATTAATTGTTTGCACTCTAGCACAAAATATGGGTCACGAAGGCCAACTGCTTACCTTCCATTGACCACCCCGTCTATATTCAGCATTGGTACTATCTTGAAGATAAATCTGTCCCTTAAATTCTTGGCCGTGTAGTAATCACTGGTTAGAAAATCCAACACACCTAAACACCAATTAACACTAGTCAATCCTGGCTGTACCAATGAATATGTGTTATAATGGTTATGTGATACAGCTACTCACCTTTCATTACCCAACTAGAGTTGGTCTCACTGGGATGTACACGAGATGTCAGAAAAACATAAGGCCGGTCTCCTACAAAGATAAAATAATCAACATAAATCATAACGGTATCCTGACTCCTGGCAGATAATATTTTGATAAGAACTTACGAAATGCCTTCAGTGACAGATCATCCCTAGAGCGAGGTGCTGCTGTAATGGTAATTACATTACATGGGTTACCAGCCAGGGTGTGGCATAAAGTGGCACGATGGAAGAATATATCACTGTCAACAGATGCCTCCAGATGAGATAAGTGTTCCTATGATAAAGACATAAGATTTATTATCATGATACAACTTGCCGTATAGTATGCTATCTATTTACATATAATAGTAATACAGACTGTACCTGTAGCATGGTATAGGAGTATGGGTAATGGTAAGCCAGATAGCATGTGTCTTCAGAGTAAGGAAATTGTATAGTAAAAGTTGTAGTAAAGTAAGTTTTGCCTCCATGGTTGTCTCCAATGCGACAGTATTGATTCCTGTAGTAACAAATATTTGTTCCTGTTCTTATCCATCCTGGTCGTCCAGCTAATGCTTCCTGGGTGCTGTACATTACTGGCTGCATTCCTGTACAAAGAGGTAGATATGATTTACATGCCAAGGAATTTTATTCCTCTTTCACTACAAGACGTCCTTGCATATCAAGTCAGTGAAGGAAGAAAGACAGAACATGAAATTCTTACCAAAATTAAATTGGCTGTTGACTTTAAAACAATTGAGAATGTTGAATTTGTAGGGAACATCAGCTTCCATGTTACTGACCTGAACATTAAGAATATATGAGGTTAGAAGGGGCAAGGGAAAGTAATGGTTTCTAACATCATGTTAGCATACCTCAAAATAGAACCATTGATGATATCTTCGATTATTGATGTCAGAACTCAGGATCAGGTCATATTCATGCTCTCTCACCTGACAACAAAGAATAAATGAATTAAATATTAAAGATGCTGCAAAATGATTGGTTGTTTCATCTACTCACCTGAATTGCTTTTCGTAAATTGCCACATTCGAATCTCGACTCGAACCTTAAGGACCTGCTTCCATCAACACTTGACGTTCTGTCCAATTCTGATGCGCTGATGGAAAAATGACACTTTAAGACTACAGATATCTATTAGCAATAATCAATCTATTATTGCTAATAGCTAACCTTGAGCTGCTACTTGTGCTGCCTTTCCTTGACAAGTTTTCCCTGGTTTTGGTTGATTCTTTTAGGTTGGTATTTGATTCCGCTCCATTCTCCTTTAATAACTCATCCAAATCAAACACCACTCTTTCCAGTACTTTTTTTGGTTGAATCAGTCTTTCAATGTCCTGCAAAATCATTGTCCTGGAAACAAAAGATTGCTTTAGCTTTGAGTATCTTTATATTTTATTTTGAAGCATGTTTACATGGGTTTTAGTATGAAACCCTACCTTTGAAGACTACTTTTCTTTGGTCTAAGTGGTTCTTGTTCAGTAGGTGGATAATGGCCGTATATTCCAGGGGAAGCCTGTTTAACGATGGGTAGAACACTGTGAAGATTTTCAGCAGCAGATGAGCTTCGACTTGTGATGTGTGACTGGTTACCAAGCTTCTCTTGACTTGTGCATTCTCGAGGCGACTGAGAAGAACTAAAAATGACAAACATTAAATTGTCATGTCTTGTCAACGGGTTTTGATTAAACTGAAGGGTTTTGAGGATACTTATATAATTACTTAATACCTTGAACCACCATCTTGTAGCACACTGTTTGAAAAGGAATCTGGACCCGAATATAAATTAGAAAGACTTGACAAAGGACTTAGCGGATCATCAGAAGCAGTTGGGATCATGATAGGATCACCTAAAGTAGAATGACTGTACATGGAATCATCATTTACAACCTGCAAACAACAATGAACCTAAGTTACGTGGACCACCAATTAACAGTCAGTATGGGATTCCAGCCGGTAATTTTAAACTGAGCAGCATAAGTATACAAACCTGATATTCCACTTGCTCAGGGAAGAACTTCTCATACATCTGCAAATCATCTCGTCCCTTCTGTTTTCCCTCTAGTTGTATGCTCTCTTCATCTCCATTTTGAACCTTACTGGATGTTTCCTCTTTGTCTTCTTTAGCAGAACTACTCAACTCGTCTTCAGATTCCACATCTGATGACTCGTCTTCCTCTTCTCCACTGTCCCCTTCAGCATCATCTTCTGCTTCCACTGTATGGTTAAGTGCACTGTCTAAATCCAGTAGGGGGAATGACAGCGGAGAGGAATAGCAGGGAATGGGAAGTTTGTTGACAGGGAAACATCGTCTGAGAATTTGGCTGCAGATAGTGTTGATACCATCAAGTTCATGACCTGGAGAAATAGATCAAGACCACATACATACAATATATCACATGCTGATAACATAGATCAAGACCATATATATACATATCTATCACATGCTGATGATGGCACATTTATCATGTAAAGAAATACTTACTCTCAAGAGATTCTAATGATAAGGAGTATAATATCTTGATCCCATCTGATTGGATTAACGCTTTCTTGCCTGACTCTGTGAAAAAAATTTTTAAGTTTGAACAAATGAACCAGACTTTATGACCTTTGGCATAGTGAAAAAGTGTGAATGCAGATCGAGCTGAAGATGGGTGGATAGATGGGGTAATCAATGGATGGATGAAGAAGAATGGATGAAGATGGATAGATGAAGATGGATGGGTATTCTTACTTGTCATGGTGATACTTTTCAAGACGCTGATGATGCATTTCCTCACAGCAGTTTGTCTGTTATGGTGATCAGTACGATGCCAGTCACAGAACATTTGTAGTAAGATTGGTACAGCACCATACTTAACAGCCTTGAAGGCACTGCTCTCTGACGAGTTAATCATTCAAACATGTCGGTTATGTCTTACTCACATGGGCAGGGGGTGGCCAATTGTCTCTATCATATGGATAGAACTGATTAGTTTAGTAGGGAAAAGAAACTGCAAGCCTACAACTTACTTGATTTCACAAGTGATGAGAGTACTTCCAGTACTAGCCTAGAATAGAACAAGTAACTACAAGGTCAACAAGAGTATCAGTAATAGTAATATCTTTACATCAACGAATTCCCACCAGGATAACAATGGTTGAGGAAGTGATGGCCAATAAATGTGAATGTATGCTTAAAGTACATGTCTGGCCTAAGAAAGTCAGGAAAAGAAAGCTGCTGGATACTGATGTTACAAGGAAAACAAATAATATATATGATATATATGAAGCCTTGAAACAAATTGATGAGATTAAATAACCCTAAAAAAGACAAGAATGCAATATAGTAAGGAGCGTTTACCTCAAACAGGTGATTCTTTTATGTCCACAAGCCACGACAATCTTGAACAGAACTGCAACAGCTCCATCCTTGCTAAGGGTATTACAATTCACAGCTAAAAGAAAAATAGTACAGAAACTGATGGCACACGAATAAAAAATATTGTCATTGAGAAACACCCCTACCCAAGCCAGATCAACACATACAACTTGGACTATATGTGTAGAATTGAATTCCTTTCAAATATGAAGCTTAAAAAAACAAGTTTTTGTATCCATGATATAGGGGAACATCTTGCTCACTACTAAGTTAGTATTATCAGGCAAGTGATGGATAGATGGTTGATAATATGGGCAAACATCTTGCTCACTACTAAGTTAGTATTATCAGGCAAGTGATGGATAGACGGTTGATAATACGGGCAAACATCTTGGTTACTACTAAGTATCATCAGGAAATACAAAAATATTCTCCTATGGGCTAATTACACTGTACTTCTATGGTTATCAATATCATACTGCCCTAAATATTTACAAAATTCATTTTTAAAAGTACCTAGTGATTTTAGTTTCTTAATGTTTAATGGTAAATATTCCAATCACCAAACTGAACAGCACACTGTCATCGTCTTTTGCCTCTATTCATGAATCTTTGACATGTCTGAGCTGAGGCAGAGTAGTTTGTAGCTCATTGCAGCTCACTTACCATTAGAAGTGTATAGTTTCATAACCAGTAGAGTTGGCTGTAGGACTCTAAAGTTCGTAGTATTGTTCCTTATCAATGCAAGGGTGATATGGATTGCTCCCGTTAGTCGTGCTTTGGTGCAGAACTTGCGGTCTGTTAGCAGAGACAAGATTAAAGATAGATTCATCTTACTTTCTCTTTGTTTATAACTGGTTTGGGGAAGGATGGGGAAGGGCAGATATTCTCTTGCTGTATGTACATATCACCAAGTTAACAAGGAGGGTTTTACTATCTTGTTGACATTTTTAGGTAGGTAGCAAAGCTTACCTTTTGGTCCAACCTTGGTGAGCAGTACATGACCTAACAGGATCACCTCTTCATTCAGTGGGTTTTCATGACTTGCATTGGCTATAATTTTCAATACAATATCAACTGCACCCTTTGCAGCGAGAACAGATGCCCTTTTTCCTGGAGACATAACATAAAATACATGTTATTGAATAAAAAGATATCCAAGTTTTATGTTAAATATAAATACCTGTGGTGAGAAGCTCTGAAAGACATCCCATTACATTCATTGTCAGCTGAGAATCGTTTGACAACTGGAACACAAAAAACATAAACCAACTGTTTGCATCATTCAAAATTACTTAAAACAGCTGATGTGATCATCATCATGGTGGTGGTGGTGGTGATGTTGCAATGACAAAGATGACAATGATGATATTAGAGATAATAATATTTCATCTACCTCAAGTATGTCAAGCAAAGTTGAAATGCCATCTGTATGCTTGGTCATCATGTCTTTTCTAATTTTTTCTAAAATCAACAAATTATAGATTGGTTTTTATTTTTCTAAACAAATTCCTTAACCTGGGAAAACATTGAACATCTTGTTAGGATCACTAGTGATCTTGCAGGATCTTGCAGTGGATATTCTAAGATCTTGTCAAGATCTTGAAGAGTTTAGAGCAAGATGTTTTCAAGTTCATGGCTTTTCTTAACCTGAGTTCTTAAGAGAAAAAAACTTGTATGATATTGACATGGTCATGCAGAGATCATGATAAGATTCTGGCTAGATATTTACCTTAATTTAATAAATTAAATTAAAGTTTATGCAAATGAACAAAATTTTGTATCAGATTTACAACACTCTTCACGGTGGTGATTTCTGTTGTGTTTTCCTCATGAATCATTAGTAAGTTTGACAATAGGATTTACACTGTTAAAAACTGGTAGGAATTAATTGGGAAGGGAATTGATAATATTTGTCCTGTTTTAATATTTTTGTTTTGTTTTTGCTTTTGTGCTAATTAAAAAAAGACCTTCCAGGATCTATATCCTGGCCCTGTCATCCATGATCCTTAAAGATTCTTAGGGATCTTGTCAAAAGTCTTGCAGGATCTTAAAGGTTTTGGGACAAGAATTTTGTCAGGATCTTACCATGTCAATGCCATGACCATGGCAGGAATACCCAAAAAAATTGACTTGTAAGATCTGTACATCTTTATTTAAATGTCTAGTCCTTCTAGCACTTTCCCACTAATAGACCTAATTCCTTGAATTACGATGTTTTCCCATTTCAGACCATGTGTCATTCCCAAGACTGTCATTCATTTGTTTAACAGTTGCACTCAGTTTAACATAAGAAGGCACTTGAATATGGATACAAAACAAAGAAAGAATCCCATTCTCTTGGGAAGAAAACATGGTCTGAAATGGGAAAACATTGTAAAACAACAAAATTAGGTCTAATGGGGACAACTTTTACTCACACACACACTACTATCACATTTAATATTCTATGCACACAACACTCAACTCAAAAGTTTATTTTTACAGAGGGAGGAAAATCAGAGAACCTGGAGAAAAACCCTCATAGCATAGGAATGAACAAAACATCAAAAAAACTCATTTCTCATGTGGCAACCTTAGGGCTCGAACCAGTGACCGGACATGTTGGACTCACAGCGGTGAAAGAAAAAAACATTAGTACGCCACCCATGCTACCCATAAGCAAGATACTGTCAGATCCTTAAAAATCCTTAGGGATCTTGAGCAAAATCTTGCAGGATCTTGCTCATCAGGATCTTGTCGTTTGTGCCATGTATCTTAGCAAGATGTTCAACCTCTATGCCAACTCAGTATCACAAAACACACTGTTTCCCCTGGGCTCAGTTACAGTTAATAACTTTTAAGTATTCCCACCTTGTGTAGATAGCATTTGTTGGACTTTATTAGTAATATATCGCAGTTGATCAAATTCCTTCTCCTGTTCATATTTGCTCTCAGTCACAGCCAGACTAAGTTTCTGCAACTGCTCTAGTAAAGTACCAATTCTTGCACTAAAGGAAAAGAAAGGATTTTTGACAAAGAATGAATGCAGAATTGAACTCTTAAACCCTACAGATGTGGAGTTAAAAAAAGGCTTTTTAAAATATCGACAAAGGCTTATTTGATGTGGTAGTCTGAATCATCGCTGTCACGAATGTTATTATTAAACAATACACGATCTGCTTGATTTGTTAATCTAAGGAAAAATAATCTAACCTTAATCAACATTCAAAACTTTCAGCTAAATAGAGCATAATGGACTCATTTCTTTCTCGCCACGAGAAGGTAACAAGACTTACGTCATTTTTTGCACAACATTAAAAAATTAATCTAAGATATTTTCTTTACATACCTCTTTGTGCCAGATTTACTCATGCCGAAGACTTTCTTGTCACTAAAAGAGTCTTTTCTTATGATTCTTGAGCAATAAACTTCGATTGTTGATTGCAATCCTAAGATAAATTAACATTGATGAGTTTTGCATAGCGTTCAAGCTAGTTTGACGACAAGATGGGCATCACCTATGATAAAGATTTACTGACCTGCAAACCATTCAGAGCAAAAGAAGAATACGAATAAAAATGACAATCAAAGTATCTTTGAATATGAAATGAAGTCGCAGGCAAACAATGGCAAATAATCGGCTTATTTTAAAAGTTGCATTTTAGCATGTCCGCCATTTTTCTTTTTTTGTCTGCGCGCTGATTGGCTTGTTTTGAACTACACAGGTGGCCCGCCAAGTGAAGAGTAGGTCGATAAAAATACATCTCAATGCCAGCGTCAATCATTTAGAGTCATAAAACTTAATTAGTTCCTACTTTTGTACAGCGAGGACCAACCAAATTGCATAATAAAAACAATACATTCTAGCTTTGGGTAGTGGAGCCAATTAGAAAGCAGCAGAAAACCATAGCCTTCCAGCTGAGTTGACCTTCAGAATGACAAAACAAGACAAGATTTTTATTAAGGATCATTTCAACTTACAAATATTTTGGATATATATATCGACTTTAACTCGTTTGAAGATGCAGGCTGTTTACAATAACATTTTCGGGCTAGCCTAGGTAGACAGCTTATGAATGAACTCAAAGTAAACCAATCAGAATTGAGAACTCGATCATTGTATTTTGATAAGCATTTCCCATAATTCTGCCAAGAGAACCCATAAAATATGAATTCTCCACTGTACATGCTACTAGTCCAACTCATGATGGCATTCCTTTCAATTCACAAGAAAAATCTTCATTAAGTCCCTTGATAGATGTGTTGATCACCACAGTTCAACCCATTCAATATTCACAATTAAGTCCCTTCTCAGGAAATGCCAACTAAAAATAGTCAATTAATCTGTCCAAAATGGACTCTTCACTGGTTTATGTCCCATTTTAGTTATGGTAAGAAAAACTGTTTCTAATGAGTCTGCTCTTTCTATTCCCCCTGGGAGAGGTGGATATAGGAATTTAAGCCATTGACGCAGAGCAAATTTTGTTCCAGATGAAAGTCTCTCATTTTCAGCTGCAGAAGATGGAGGAAGAACTGCCATGAGTATAGATAATGGTAGCTTCATAACTTCAAGTCCATTCTTTCCATGCACTAATGCCTCAAAATACTTCTGTGGCACCCTCCTAGATTGTCCATAATCATCACTAGATGCTACCTCAGTTGCCACATATTCATCAAGCCAAGTAACAGCATCCACTTCATCCTTGTGAAATTGTATCATCCTCTGGAGAGTTGAACAGTCTTGCTGGGCACGGGCTAACAGGTACACTACAATATGGTGCCTTCTTGGTAGTCCCATAGAAATCAATGGTGGGTAGACAGACTGTAACAAAAAATACTTAGTTAAAACACATGTATAATACGGTATACTAATCTTATAAACAGTTTGAGCATAAACACAGAGTAAATGAAGACAGGAGATGACCCATGTATATCTCCATGTTGGTTCAGTTTAATTTCTTTTTTGAATTCAAATCTAAAGACAGGCCATCAATTTTAAGGAGTAATCAATATGCAGTACCTCCCATAATCCCAAAGGTGCAAACTGCAGGCTTTCTTCAGTAAAGCTTAATCCTGTTTCTTCTCTTAGTTCTCTAAGACATCCTTGGTAAAGCTGCAGAGAGAATCATGGAATGATCTGTCAATGTTGTTCAGAAGTTATTCAAAAGCAATTACAATAGTTTCAGATAAGTGACAGCATTCATGCTACTTGCAGTTGATGACTGCATTTTAATCTCAAGTGAAGTATATCCATTAACAAATTCTTACTGTTTCTCCTGGATCCAGATGCCCTCCTGCAATATAACAAAAGTTTGAAAGAAAATCAATGTATAGATCTGTCGGTAGTTGAGTTCTCAAGATATTATCAACTCACCAGGAGGAACCCAAACAGAAGGAAATGTTCTCATGTGTTTTGCCCTCCTCGTAAGTAAGACACAGTTATCTGATGACTGCAATATAATGGAAACTCCAATGCCAACCCCTTCTGTCTTTGGTGAAGAGGGAATACTTGTTATATCTGTGGCTGTTAGAAAACGACAAGGACATCCAGGGGGGTGCTGTTGGGAAAAACATTTATACAACTGATGGTAATGATGATAATGAACTATCAGCTGTTAAACTAACCTCTAGGCGTATTCCTTGTTCGCTTGGATAGATTTCGAGCTTTCCATCATTATAGCTAAATCCAACATCCATTCTGTTGTCTCTACAGCCCAAGTAAGACAAGCAACACTGTAGGGACATTAGGTGTATATCAATGCATCATTAACAGTCAAGTATCCCCAGGGGGTGTACTCGGGTGGGTAACATGACGGGGAGGTCGACGTATTTTTTTGGGTTGACAATTTTCCTTCCTGATATTTTTTGGGTCAAGAGACCAGCCACATATTTCTTAAGGTCTCGAAATGAAACCCGTATTTTTTTGGGTCGTCACATCTCCAAATTCGATTTTTGTATCAGAAAATTATTTGTTTGATTTTTTCCAGCAAGACGCAAGTTGTTTTTTGTCTTATATGCAAAATCATGCATTAGAAGAGCCTGTTGAATTCAATAAATCAGTTTTGAAGTATTAAGTCTTGTATTTTTTGGGTCAGAAATTTGGATACCATGTATTTTTTGGGGGTGTAAAATTTCAGGTTTGGATATTTTTTGGGGGTTGCAATATAAAGCTCCGTCCAACCCCCCAGTACCCCCTGTCATGTTACCCACCAGAGTACACCCCCTGGGCAAGTATCATAGCGATAACAATGACTTTTGACATTAAATTGTGGCAAAGACTATGCTGTTCTAGTAAAGAGGTGTAACATCTAACGGTGTTGAAGGACTTTAATAAGGAGAGCCCCCATCGTTTCTTTGGCAACCAATCATTTAAGTTTAAAACTTACTCTCTCAAATGCAGCTGGTATAGAACTTCCCCCTTTGCTATCTTTACATAAATAAACCTTGGGTTCCATTATTTTAGACTTCTTCCATGCTCTAGATTGTAAAAGAAAATGCAATAATCGAAATACCGTTGTCTTCAAAAACTTCATAAACATATGGAAGGATTAGCGATTAATCAATACTGATTCGCGCTGGCTTCGGTAATATCTCGGAATTCCCTTCGATATCATTTAGTAGAGGGTCACGTGGTAAAGGAACCATAACAGGGGAATACAGCCCCGCTGTCAGCCAATAAGGACTGTCATTTGAAGAAATTTATAACATATTAAGTGGTGCAGAGTTTTAAACCTTCCAGGAGCGTTGGTTTTATCAATGCTTATCGTTTAATGAAGATGTCGAGACGTTCTGGTAAGACATACGGTGTAGCATCTGGTCACGCAGATGAAGATGCACTCCCAACCAAGACAAAGACAAGCTTCTTTCAAAGGGGAAGAGAGTTTGAAAGTGTTTATGTGAATCATAAATACACCGAGGAAGAGAAAGAACAGTTATCCACTTATGAAAGCGTCGACTATCTTCCTCCTCACAGCTCAGTTTACAAGGTCTGCACAACTTTCATTCTAAGTAACTAATATAAAACGGAAGTGTTCGTGCTTCAATGAATTACCAAGCTGATCTTTAGAATTATGCTTTTGTTGTGTATTATTATTATATTAGTAACTATGTCCTACATCATTGGGGAGGTGTGCATTGAAAGTATGTTGACAAAGCTTTTATGCTGTAAATATCAGGGGCGGCGGAAGCTAAGAATCTTTGGCGGGGGTGCACTGCAAAATCTTTGGGGGGGCACTGAAGATTTATATTTAACGCTATGTGACAATGTTTTGTTTGATTGCAGACGCATGAGCCGTAAAACAATGAATAAGAAACCAATATTTTTTTTGGAGGGGGGGGCAGGCTCCCCTGTTTCCGCCTCCCCTGGATATAGAATGTAGTGGTAGTGCGTGTGGAGGGACCTCACAGAAGAGCCCCATTTGGGGAGTGGTGCTTGTAAAATATAAGTTTTATAAGTTTTTATGATAAAGATGATGATGATAAAAATGCTTATAAAAACTATTTTAATAACAGTTTAACTAAACATTATTTGCACATATTAAATGTATTACAATTAATGTGTATACAAAGATAAGATATCTAGATATCTTATTAATTATTATGGGTCAATTATATCTGAATAGAAATGGTTAAAACAGCAGCCATCTCGTCTTGACTGGGATCGCTGGGTCATGATGGGAATCATTGGATTCACTGTTGGTTTTGTTGGGTTTTTAATGCATCAGCTGATTGATGTCATCGCAGAGTATGTATCACCATCCATCAACTATTCTCACTGCCGTATAAAATATTTTCACACAGTCTTGTTGGACTTACTGCATAACATCGTTCAGAGAGTCTGAAGCCAAGTTTTGCCCACCCCCTCCCCCCAAAAATTGGTTTTTCAACTACATATGCCTAGGATATGCTAGGCCTGGTGGCGGAAGACTTTGTGTTTCTATTTCTCACTGTTTACCTCATATCATAACATTCATTGATCTTATACTATAACTGTGATATGTTAAGGATTATGCAGTAAATATATAATATTCTAACTTGTATTTCATAAAAGAAAGAAATAACTCACTTGTTGTGCTGTGTGAAGTAATAAAGCACTTGGGGATTGGAAGAAAGCTCAAATGCTTCTAACATTTCTGGTGTTTTATAATTTCACACAGAATTACACACCTGTTCTAAAAGCTGGAGGGACATTTGAAAATTTAGTGCATATTATTAAAAAGTGAGGTGCACATGGCTACAGTCCCCATCCAGCAATACGAATAGAAAGGTTATAAAGCAGACCTTAAGAGAAAAACTAGCCCTCTTCCCAAGTAAGTCCAACAATCTTACCTTATCCAGTTCATCAGGATTCATCAGGTCTCCTGCTGATAATCACTAGTGTCCTTTGGGTAAATGAATGGATTACTAAATAAAAGTAAAGATAAAGGATTTCATTTCATTATTGTTTTATTTATAACAGGATAAAGTGGGAAAAAGCATCAGAGTACATCAAGGTAATGAAGTTGTAATAAGCTAGATGTCTGTATCTTACCTGCTCGAAGAAAACATCCTTTGTTTGGTTGTTTCTTTTCAGGACAAAGATTTTGCTCTGGCATGGATATGGGTCATGGGTTACAGTGTGCTCTTCATTATAGCAAGCTCTCTTCCTGTTGTGGTAAGGCAATACTTTCTTGGCTACGTTAATATTGCCAATTCAATAATATTTTCTATTTTATATATGTTGTGTGGTCCATTCTCCCCAGGAAGCCCAAATTCCATAAAAAGGTTGTCCATGTTCCACTTTTACTCAAAGAAAAAGGTCTTCAGGGTTCATGCTATTCCATTAGCTGAACGTACTCCTTGAAAATTTATTTTTGGATCCTTGTATACTCCTTGAATAGTCCTTGAATTTTAAGTTGTTACCTCAGCACTAACCCTGGGTCTTCTTCTGAAGCTACAATCCAATATGTGTATTTGATGTTTGTAGTATTATCGTCCTTCTGCCGGAGGCTCTGGTATTCCAGAATTGATAGGATTCCTCAATGGTACTGTAGTACGACATATATTTAATGTCAAGACAATGGTGGTAAAGTTCTTCTCATGTGTTTGTGCAGTGGGTGCTGGGCTCCCTATTGGACCAGAAGGACCTATGATTCATCTAGGGTATGTTATGTATTCTATTTTGATTCTTGCTTCATATTGCATTCATCTAGTGTGTGTTTACACTCATTATATATACCATATTTTGATTTTTATATGTTATGTTATATATGAATATTGTATTTTCTAGGAGTCTAATTGGTGCAGGTATGAGTCAGTTTAAATCAGAGACTCTGAAGATAAATCTGCCATTCTTTGAACGTTTTCGTAACACTGAAGATAGGTACTAATAATAAATGCATCTTATTATACCACCAGTTGAACTAATTAGCTTGTACATGCAACTGTTCAGGGTTGGTGTCAACCTTTTAACCCAACCCTATCCCAGGAAAGTCATGTTTACAAACATTGAAGGTATAAAATGTGTTCAAGATGAAGTGTTTTTTATTTTTGCAGGCGTAACTTTATATCTGCTGGTGCTGCAGCTGGTGTTGCATCAGCATTCGGTGCTCCAGTAGGTGGTCTTCTGTTCTCCATGGAAGAAGTATCTTCTTTCTGGAACATGAAGCTATCATGGCAAACGTTTTTCTGTTGTATGGTGTCAACATTCACCACAGTGAGTCATTGCACAAGACTCTGATTTCAACTTTTCAGTGTTTTGATGCTATTACGGAGAGGAATGATTTATACATGTATGTTCATGTATTTTAGGATATTTTCAATTCTGCTTTTGAGGGATTTCGATATCAAGGAGATTTTGGTTTGTTTAAAACAAACAAATACATTTTGTTTCAGGTCAGTATTACAAAACTTACAATGTATGGTTGCTAACTAAACCCCTTGTAATATCAAACCATATCTTTGTTACAACCAATGTTAAGGTTGATTTCGTAGTAGTCAAACATCAGCTCAAACGAATTCAAACCATGGCTTACGTCATAGCTCACACCACTGTTATACGGGCAAGCACTGCACACAAGATCTCTCCTTATCCAATCAAGATGCTGGATTACAGCACCAGCATGGCACACTGCATCTGTATCACATAGGGAGGGGGGCACGTGTCCTCCCTTCAAAGTTTGCTTTCTGCACCAAAATTTAATTAATTCATGTGGGATTTCTGTGAATTTTGCAAGAAAAACGGTATAGTGCCCCCCACCCAACTTATTGAGACCTCACTACACCCTGGTCTGTACTGACTTGTCATAGGAAAACTGCTGTGACATATTTTATCCTACTGATTTTATGTAACAATACCTTTTGTTACTCATACAACATTGATATTTTCATGCTTCAGGTCAGTCATGGTCTTGCCTTGAACATCTTGGCCTTTATTCCTACAGTCATACTTGGTGTTTTTGGTGGTTTACTAGGAGCTCTTTTCACGTTTATCAATCTCAAGGTATAACCATCTCTTTGACTACTGGCCCATCTTAGTTTGTCATTAATCAAAGGTTATATGTTGTTACTAGATAGCAAGATTTCGTCGCTATCACATTGGTACCATCAAGTCCAAAGGGTGGAAAAACCTTGCAAGGTTAATGGAACCTATCATCATTATGGTAAGTCAACTGACAAAAAAGCCTTACAATATTTTCTTATTCACTTTTTCCAGCGTTCACTTTCCCATTCATTCTTCTTGTATTTGTCTTCTTTACAGATCATCACTGCCACGGCTTCTGTGTTCCTGCCAGCAGCCTTCTCTTGCACACCCTTTGAATGTGCCGTCTCATCAAAGGGTTACAGGTATATCATGATCCCTGGTATATCTGCTACAAGTTAATCAGGTTACATCCTTTGTCTAATCCTAACTTGGCACAAACGATTGGGGGTTGCACACTTAACCATATTTATACCATAGGTCTGTTGTGGAGGAGATTGTGAGTACATCTGCAAATATTAGTTAGACCTTCTCATGGCTCGGATGACCCATTAATGGCAGTCCCTTCCCTAATCACTAAAGATGTTGAAAGAGGACCACGAGTTTATATCAGTTGAATTACTTAAATTGTCAACCTCTATAAACAAAAATGATTGGTTTATTTATCCATTTACGTTTAGCAAGGACTGTACACCGCTTTCAGACAGTCAGTAGTGGAGTAAGATCTCTTGTCAGTAAACTGATTCCAGCAGGCAATAATTTCCTGTGATCATCAATTTTTTCCTTCCCATTTTTTCTTCAGTCCCAGTTGCTTGTCATCCAGCCATAGTCCTCTGCACACAGAACGCTCTGTTAATAACTACACTTGTCCAAATGGGATAACCATTACCTACAATGCCACTCAGTTTACTAATGCGTCTTTTAATGAAGGTATAGTAATTGAGCTGCTTATTGCTTAGATATCAAAACGTTTTTAGGCAAACCAATCATGGTACAAGATCTTACTTTTCCTGCAACCAATAATCAGAATATGGGGATGCAGTGCCATCACATTAATGGTCACTGCAGCATGTCTGTACTGCAGGTTTTTCATAGTTTTCATTGTTTTTTGGTTTTAGTTGCTACTCTTTTGTTTGTAACTGGTGAACAAGCTATACATCATCTGTTCTCAAGAGGCACACATTTTGAGTTGGGTTATGCGTAAGTAACACTACACACTAGATATATTTTATTCTTTTATGAAGCTTGACTGTTGTGACAAGGCACAGTCATGACATGACATGCCAATGACAGCAGGGTCAAAGGAAGACTTGTCCATATTTGTTTTATTATTTTTCATCACTGATAAATAATCACAATCATTATCTTGATTTTAGGTCATTATTCACCGTGTTGGTGGTGTATTTCCTTTTAGCTTGTTGGTCTGCGGGTAGTGCGGTGTCTAGTGGTCTTGTAGTGCCTATGCTGTAAGTACTTATAACCTTCATCTGCTGCATGTTACTGTAGATCACTCACACAGCGTATGTTATTTTTAGGTTTATTGGTGGTGTATATGGTCGCATCATCGGTCGGGCCATGGTAGATCTGTTTGGAGTCCACACCTCAGGTAGCTATCACAAAGAACACAAGAGATCATTTGTAAAAATAGAGACATTTTTGTACTCACACCTCAGGTAACTATCATAAAGAACACAAGAGATCATTTGTAAAAATAGAGACACTCTTGTACTCACACCTCAGGTAACTATCACAAAGAACACAAGAGATCATTTGTAAAAATAGAGACACTCTTGTACTCACACCTCAGGTAACTATCACAAAGAACACAAGAGATCATTTGTAAAAATAGAGACACTCTTGTACTCACACCTCAGGTAACTATCATAAAGAACACAAGAGATCATTTGTAAAAATAGAGACATTTTTGTACTCACACCTCAGGTAACTATCATAAAGAACACAAGAGATCATTTGTAAAAATAGAGACACTCTTGTACTCACACCTCAGGTAACTATCACAAAGAACACAAGAGATCATTTGTAAAAATAGAGACACTCTTGTACTCACACCTCAGGTAACTATCATAAAGAACACAAGAAATCATTTGTAAAAATCTTGTACTTTAACCTGCAACATTTTCCATGACCATTATAATACAATCATGCACCTAGCATTGATTGGTCGAGAAGTGTGAGGTATCTTTGAACAGAGCACGGAAACAGCAGTTTTCTTTTTTAAGTAGAGTAATCAATGCTGTGTTGTTTACAGGATACTGGGCATGGATGGACCCTGGTGCCTTTGCACTGATTGGTGCTGCCTCATTTTTTGGTGGAGTGTCAAGGCTGACCATGTCCCTTACAGTCATCATGGTATAAACGTGTAGCTATGCATGTCAAACTAGTAGAGGCCTGAAAAGAAAGAATTGGATTTGATAAGAGTAAAAATTATAGTGCAACAAACTTTGTCTCCCTTTGGATTCTGAAGTGTTTTAAATGCCAGGTTACTGCTGTGCACACTTTACTCCGCTATAGCAATACTGTAGGAGGACAATCAGTCATGTCATTGTTTGTTTTTCTCCTCTGCAGATGGAGATAACAAATGATATTCAATTTCTTCTTCCCATCATGGTTGCTATCATGGTTGCCAAGTGGGTTGGTGACTTCACTACGCATCCCTTGTATCACGCTCTGCTGGAGTTGAAATGCATCCCTTTCTTAGATTCTGAGCCAATCATAATCCACGAAGGATCAACAAGGTACCAATATACCATTATTATGTATGTTTGTGTCGAGTAGTATAAACACTGTGAATAACCATCATTTGTCTTACTTTAGCATCAATCTGGAGCTGTACCGTGCTTCTCACGCCATGACAAAGCCGGCTATTGTAAGTACCTTCCTTATCGAATCATAGATCTATTGTATAAAGTTTGCAACTGAACTTATCTTTAATTCATAGGTTGTAAACAAAGTAGAGAGTGTTAGGCATTTGTCGCGTCTTCTGTTGGAAACTCCTCATGGCGGGTACCCTGTGGTACAGAAGGATGATAATGATGGATTAGTGTTTGTGGGAATGATATCAAGGTACGTTACTACTGAAGCAAAGTAAGTTGTGCATTAATCATAACCTTTAGTATTTTATAATTCCAACCTTAGAAACGATATAAGCATCTTACTGTCACGTGAAGACATCTTTTCCTCGCGAGAGAACTTGTTAGTGAACCATGAAGAAATGGATTTTAGTGGCATAGATTATTATCTGGTAAGTTGAATTAAAAGCGCACACCAATGAAAATACTAGATTACCAACATGGTCACAGCATGACACGAAAAGAGTTTTATGAGTGTATTTTGTTTTTAACTCAGATGAACAAAGGTTACATTCCTCACGCTCTACAACTGAATGAGACGTTACTTCGCTACGAACAAGACCCACGATACGATGATCTCTTCATAGACTTGGTAAATCAGTCTAACCATGTTTTTAACAATTTCCGGTTTTACTCTCTTTATACTAATCTTGTTATATGTAATGTTTCCTCAACAGTCTCCTTACGTTAATGACTCTGCACCGTCTGTACAAGAAAGCTTTTCTCTTCATCGTACCTACATTATCTTCAGGACTCTGGGTCTTAGGTAACAATCTCTTGCTTGGATCCTTGTTTGCTTCACATCCCTTTATCACATCCTAGTCCTTAATGCGCGTTAATCTAAAAAAAATAATATGATCGCATTTACCACTCCATAGTGGATGGAAAGCCTATCAGGTTTTGCAACCCACTTGATAAGGATATCCGATAGATCGAATAAGAATTTAGAAATTGATTTTTGTATAGGAAGGGGGAAAACAGAGAACCTGGAGGAAAACCCCTTGAAAGCACTGTGCACAGAGAAACAGAAACTCTACTCGCATACGACACTGGGCCCAGCATGACTTAAACCAGGGTCACCTTTGTACGAGGCGAGCGCTCTCACCGCAATGACACCCATGCTTCCCTAATACTATGTAACATAAGATCGTGTTTACTTGCATATGGCCAGTTCTATGAGCTTTGGCACTGCACACATTCTAAGAAATTATAAACAATTGACATCACACTATATAGCCATTTTTTTCAAGACGGTTTACCACACATGTAGTTTTTAATTATTTTTTTCTTGCAGACACTTGGCTGTAGTTAGCAAGAGTAACAGGTAATCATTTAACACTGTGTAAATCTAGGGGGTACAAGTCATCTCACTCTGTGCTCTCTGCAATCTGTAGGGTAAAAGGTATCATTACTCGGAAGGATCTAATGGGTTTCCACCTGGAAGAAAGGATCTTACAGCAGCTTCATGATCATGGACCTACAAGCATGGAGCTAAGAGCAAGTGCTTCCTCCGACGTCAGCTTTGTTTCATAGGAATTACAACAATTGTTAATATTATGATGTGAGTTACCAGCCCTAGCTTGGAAGGACAACGACTTTGAATACATTAAATACATGCTGTTAATGTGCACACAGGAAGACTATAGTTTGACTACTCAACCTAGTACTAGTACAATATTCCTTTGAATCATACAAAGACCATAGCAAGATACATCACTGTTCTAACATGTCACATCAGGTCTGTGCTGTAAGTATCATGAAAACAACTGCCATTTTGTAGAATCTGTTTTTAAGTTTTTAGCAAATATTTTTATACTTTTCTTTGAATCAAAGTGTAGATCCTTGTGTAGAAGTCAAAGCAAAATAGATAAAATCTTTAAAATATGGGATATGAAATAACAATAAAGATATGTTGTACACACATTTATTTCATATAAATCTAATTGTTTACTACGTCATGATCCAATATATTTATGGTTAACTGTTTTCATTGATATAAATTACCATTGAATTGACCTTGAATTTTCATTGAATTGACATTAAATATCCATTCAAATATTGCTACATTTGGCTTGCCATATACATTCAGGTATAACTGAATTCTAGTAAAATTCATTTCGTTTCCAAACAAAAACAGGTTGTCATTGATAACTAGTAATATTAAAATCTCACTGGCAAAAGAAGTCCACCTAAAATCTGCAAATTAATAAACAGTAATAATGTAACAATCAGTGTAACACTTACTTACTACTGACATAAATTAAGAGCAATACCAAAACACATGATCCAAAATACATACTGTCCCCCTGTCTTCTATGAATTAGGCTACGGGGCATGAGGCTGATTGTCAAAGAGTGTAGGCTGCTGTTAGTGATAATAATGCAGTATGGTGTTATAAACACCTAAATGCACCAATGTTCATAGAATCTATATATTATTATAAAATGTTGCTAATACCCTATCAATTACTTGTCATCCAAGCAATATAACACACGAGCTATGTTAATGATATTCTTACATGTATCATATTTCTTTTCTCTCATAATCTTAATTCTGCACAATACTGGGTATTCTCTGATTCAGCATATTCAACTCATTTAGTTTGGCTTGAATTGCTTGATGTAAGGATGTCAGTTCATCAGCTTTGGATGCATTAATGGATGATTCTCTCAATTTGTCTTCCAATTCCTTCACTTTTTGTTGAAGTTCTTCATTTTCACCTCTGCACACCTAAGAATGGGCCATGACATCATGATCATTAATAATTTATTATATTACGCGTCTTACAATTACCCATCCAAAAACTAATAATATATTGAACCAACTGCAGAATGAGTCTATTATCACTTCACTAACCTTGACTTGGTTTTTTAATTCATTATTTGTGTGTTTCAGTACTGTTACCTCCTAACGAAATGAAATGCATCAAGAGATTAGGAAATGTATGACCAAGACGTACTGTTTATTCTTCCTTATATACAGTATGCTTAACTTGTTACTCACTTAACTGACAGTATAATATAATTTACCTTTTCATCATTACTGTTTCATTAGAAACACCGACGCAGCTCACACTAGTTTTAGCTAGTTATACCTTTTTATAACTGACAGTAGATTTAGTTCTGACTAGCATGGTGTATGGTTTAGCAATGCCAAACATGCTTCAACACTGCACCATTATTATTTTGTCAACAATCACAAGCTTCAATGCTGCATCATCATAATCGTGACATGGCATATATCCCTACGGGGCTCAGGTTTTCATACTCATATCATGATATTTCCAAAGGATCTTACCTCTTCTTTCTCCTTAATTACACTCTCCAATTGGATAATTCTACCTTCTAATGCCATTTTCTCTTGTTGTACATTATTGAACACATCAGCATTCAGGTTGGATGACTCAGATTCTTGTACCTATTATGAAGATAATATTAATGGTCATAAGTGAGTAGTGTTTTTTCTATAGGACAACATAAGTACATGATGACTTACCTTCTTTCTTAGCCTAATACTCTCTTCTTTATAAGCATTCAATTGTTTCTTCCATTCTTCTACATTAGCTGTACTCTCTTGCAGTGCAGCTGTCAGTCTTGCATTGTTGTTCTTTAATGTCTGTAGTTCAGTTTCCCATTTCTTAGCATTGGTAGAACTAGTAGAAAAATCATGAACCATTAGATTCTTCATTAAATGACACAGAGATGTACTAGATAAATATTACTCTTACAGGATAAAACAGGAACGTAGTCTTACTAGTTCCAGGGGAGGATCCAGGAATTTGTTCAGGGAGGGGTTTACTGTTAAAAAAAGTTAAAGTTAACCCAGGGAGGGGTGCACCCCTTAGAATTAAAGGGAAAAGACATTATTTTGCATTGGTTATGTTCGAAGTGTAGGAGCACCCCTCCCTTGGATCCGCCACTGTTTAATCTCAAAACAAAATAAAATTCTCTTGATTTGAGTGAGAAAGATACCTTTGTGCCAAAGCCATTTTGAGCCTGTCATTTTCATACTTGAGTTGTGCTTCAGTATTACCAACTGGTTTGTGGCTGATTCCAGGAGATTCTCTACTCTCATCCTTAAAAATATTATGTATTTCTTGAAGCATTACTATCAATGAAATATGTATTTTGCATGCATCACTATCATAAGCTAGTACTCAACACACACAAAACAACAACAATGATAACCAAATTATATTCACATGAAACATTGAGAGCTAATGAAAAGAAATATTTAGATAATGTAGAATTAGAGCCAAAGATATAGAAAATTAAGTTCTCTGCACATATGACAATATATAATTATATCAGGTACTTTACAAGCATAAAGTAAAAGAACAAAGAGAATCAAATTAAAGCTAACAAAAACAAGTGTTAGAAAGTGTTATAGCAATAGGTTAGCTTACTTTATCTAATGTTAATTTAAATGAAGGAGGAAGAGATATCTTCCTAGATGTACTTTCATGATTAGAATCAGCATCTACACTTCTCTGTTTTACAAACTGAAACATGATCAACAGTGTTAAATTCCCAACACAGAATCAAGTAAGGCTGTTAATCTAAGGGATAGACACAATGCTAGGTATCTGGGTACTGCAACAAAGCCTTGGAAAGATAATCACAAACTGAAATCAGTGACAGAGGAGAACAAATCAAACCCGGTTAGTAGATATTGGTAATATTTTATGTTAATCATTATATATTGGCCAGTCATGCAGTATATGACTATCAGTCAGACCAATCAGGGATCAGTTATGTAAACAATTAGATAGCATACTCATTGTTTGGAGTAATTTAATATGGTTGGTTATACAATAGGAAAAAGCACTAGGATTGGGAAGATTAAGTCAAGTATTTATTTCTATTATTAGAACCATTACTTGGAAAAAATCACTGTGAAAAGGAACTGTGGAAACATAACACTTGTATTCTTTACTTCTTTGTACGAATTTTTTGAATTAATATCAATAGGACAAGAATGGTGTTTGAATCGTAAACAGATAAAATCAATGTGATTTGGTTCTGTGTCAGTGAGTCAGCGAAATCAAACAACCAAAAAAAGGAGCAAAATCCTAAATGTAAAAAATGTTATAAACTTTAAAGCATCATTCAGCTATTGTGATGAGTCTATAAAATATGGTATGTGTAGGTAAGTGATTGATAAGGTGTTAGTAGTTGCTAAGGTGTTGTTAAGTGGTTGCTAAGGTATTGTTAAGTGGTTGCTAAGGTATTGGTGAGTGGTTGCTATGGTGTTGGTAAGTGGTTGGTAAAGTGTGGGTAAGTGGTTGGTACTGTAAGTGGTTGCTATGGTGTTGGTGAGTGGTTGCTATGGTGTTGGTAAGTGTTAGGTAAGTGGTTGGTAAAGTGTGGGTAATTGGTTGGTACTGTAAGTGGTTGCTATGGTGTTGGTGAGTGGTTGCTATGGTGTTGGTAAGTGGTAGGTAAGTGGTTGGTAAAGTGTGGGTAAGTGGTTGGTACTATAAGTGGTTGCTATGGTGTTGGTGAGTGGTTGCTATGGTGTTCGTAAGTGGTAGGTAAAGTGTGGGTAAGTGGTTGGTAAAGTGTGTGTAAGTGGTTGGTAAAGTGTGGGTAAGTAGTTGGTAAGATATACAATAACATACAAAAATAGCCATTCATCTCAAAAATATTAATCCATTTTTCTTATGAATTGAACATACCTCAATGCTACTGGTGGATGAGCCACTTCTTACTGAAGAGGTTTGAGTTCCTTGCTGAGGGGTGGGTGAATCTCTCACCCCATTCACAGTTGATAGGTTGTTCTGGGTAGAGGTACCTGTTGTTTGGGGTGATGATGACCCACTGGAAGGCCGACTGGTGTTAGCAAGAGATGTGCTGGAGCTTCTTGCTTCTTTGAACATCTCGGCAAACTGGGAGGTTAACCAGGCATAGTCACAATAAGAACATTAATTTTGACTACATACAACTAAATAATTTTTCTGCTTTGTAGAATTTTTGGAATGTAAAGTAAGTATATTTGTGTTAAGTCATAACTGGAGTCACATCACCTGCCTTTCTTGAAAATAGCCCAGAAACTGTTTCATGGTTCAAAGAAATAATTGAGATTTCATCAAATAGCTAGGGTCCATTAAATACTGACCTTATTCAGCTCAGCTTCTGTAGGGAATCCTAATCCAAAAACACTGTTTACTTTAGGATCAGACCACTGACCAAACTTCTGGGATGTCTTGGTGAAATTCATGTTAGGAAATATTGTACTATTGATGATGGCCTGAAAATATGATGGTGATTGAGAATTATAATTATGATATCCATAACAAGAAATTCAAATTGAAAAAAATAATGATTTTACCAAAACTTTTTCAAATAAATCATAATAAAATGAAGACAAGAAATGATAAAAGCAGTGATTTTCTTTTATTCATTAATGAATTAAGCAAATAATCTAGAACATGTGATATAAAGTATTTATAGGTGGTATTCACACTTATAATGAATACTTGACTTATATTAGTAAAATAATTACCATAACTGCACAGGTATAATATCGAATATAAAGAAGTCGCATACAGAGATTAACCTATTTCAATAGTTTTCGACACCAAACATAACATGTTGTAAATACACTAGCCAATGGATATATTTAGTCATTCCCATTTTACATATCTTTGTTCTCATTTCCTTGACTTTTTGACAGTAACGTCCACACGAATAATATAACTGTGCAGTGTTTTTAGGACAGGACAAGTTGAATAGCATGATAAGCATGAGTTAAAACATCCCTTGGAATCTAGTTCCTCTTGTCTAACCAGGAATGATACATAATTACACCCTTGGTTCGTCGTTTTGCTATGGATTGCTATGCTACTTGATTTGCTCAGGGTTTTTTCAAACTTCTTCAAAATTATGTCTATTTTTGAGTAATGAGCCTAGTCTGTCTTAGGTTAATTCGGATTCTAACTCCTTGATTTGTTTATATAAATTTTGTCAGTGTATTATTTATTAATGTTAATCACTTTCTGAATACATTTTTGGTTTCTTATTGCCATCAAACTTTATATTAACAGGAATACGGTTGGACGAATGAAAAAGAAAAAAACCTCAGTAGTTCTTTGCTAATGAGTAATATTCCATCAAGAAAATAAATGAAGTTAACTTTATCTCTTTGAAGGTTGATTTATTAATTTCCTTAATATTGAATTACGTCTTGAACGGAAAAGCGTCAAAAATAAGCGTATTGCTGTGAAGTTCTTACCTTTTAGGTACAAATACAGTGGCAAATATTTGGAAAAAACACAACTGTTCTAAGGATATTTCTTTATAAATCTCTTCGATATCAAAATGACATGTAATAAATATAGTAGACACATTATATCGTGTTAGAAAACGGCAAAAACTGAGAATTGCGGCATAGCTAACATACAAATAGAGAAAATGACATAAAAAGCCTTGCTTGTATCTGTTTTGTTCAGTAATATGTACCATCGGTACACATTGTATTTACACAGGGGAATTATTTCACCGACGTCATGCAAAAGAACACGGAGAAAGACAGTTTCCTTTAGGAAAACAAGAAAATATCTCAATAAAACTGAATACAAGACGATCAGCATACCTTGGTTCCATCCACGGATATGATTCGGTGAGTTTCCTTGGTCTTGTCATAGTAAAATGATACGGTGACTGCTTGTTTTGAGCAAGGAATCCAGCTCTTCTTGGTGTTGGGATCGATTTGAAAGACATGAGCCTTGCACGAATAAACCGGTGATTCCCTGGTAAAAACAACGGGTAAAATCAGACAAGAACCATGTCTAATGCTACTTAAGGCAATAAAAATTCATTGCCCTAGCAATAAATTACCCCATGAGTAAATGAAAGAGATAAAAAGCAGTTCGAGAATCAGTGTTTGTGGTAAAGATTTGCAGAGACTCCCTCCTCCGCCATCAAAACTTGGCACTTTGTTTTCAACGACAACCACGCTCGCCTCAGACCTCCTCTAGCTTAACGCTGCGCGCGTCCATCAAACGAAAAAAAAACACATATTATCTTCCAAATTTTCTTCTTGCTTTTTTTCTGAGTTCCGTAAATTTACATTGAGAGTGTAAAACGCTAGGAATTAATAAGTATCAAATAAAGTAGCTTTTTTTAACACTAATTTATTTGCTTTCTTTTAATGTCAGTTCTAAAGAGCTTTCGTCGTTTTTCCATAGCTTTTAAAATATGGCAGCGGTAATTAATGTTTTTAAAAAAACATTAATCATTAATCGTTAATTTAATTTTCAATACTCCACTAGAAAACCCATAACGACACAGGCTTTGTTCTTTGAAAATCTCCCCCGAAGCGCAGCTCAGTTGGAAAACAAGAATTTCTGTCTTCTCATTACAGAAGCAACAAAAAAATCACCTAGGTAGCAAAGCCAAACCCCCTACTCTTGAATACAATGTGAACTCGACTACCGCGGAGCATCTATGTTAGTCTACGAAATTAAAAAGTAGAATGGCAAAGATCAGTAAAGAAAAGTTGCGTAAATCCTAACGAGGTCATAATCAAATATAGTAGACCCTAAGCTCAGTTTCGTGGTGGCTAGCGCTACGCGTGCCAGGCTTATAACTAGTGCGGAAAACTGTTGAACCGATAACAACGGTACTTCTAGCTCTCCACTCAACCGTTGATATTAAATCGTACTTATATCTACCTAAAAGTAACAACATTCGAAACGACTCGAACAATCATACGACATATCCGAAAGTCAAACGCGCCTAGTGTAATAACTTATGATGTCTTCATCAGTTTTAACCAGTAGGCTGAACCAACAAGCCGAATTGGTTTCCAGTTATACATTGCAGTAAGATTTAAACAGATATAAGTTTAGACGGACGTGATAAACTTCGACATCAGTTGCTGGTTTTATTAGTAGTTTATACATTGAAATACTTCAGATCCAACGACTTGAAAGCTTGCAGGAAGAATGCCAACAAACTTACCCAACAGTTATTTTGAAGGCGAGATCTTCAGCATCCATTGTTGCTATGCTCAAAGCCTGAAGATCCTTGAAAGATGTAGGAAGGGTTGCTTTTTTTCTTGGATGGATGTTGTAATAAGATTCAATTACAATCATTACAGATATACTGCAGTAAGTGGTGTCAATCTTTTGACGCTATGAAATGTCAACAGAGCCTTTGTTCAGGCAACCAATAAACGCGCAAACGTCAAAAAGCGTCCCACTTTAGTGATTTTGAAATGGTGCAATGGGGGAGTAATACAAATAACAAACTGGGTTATCAAAACAAACTTGAACGTGTCACAAATACAAAAAATATTAATTTTGTTTGCCCATAAGAACTGGTAATGTTTTGAGAACTTCTCAAGTAGAAAAGAAGTACACATACCACATTAATAGGCAAAAGCTCCAAGAGATGTTCCTTGCGCCAGATTTTGAACCAATTCTTTCCCTTCATGTGTCCTGAAGAAGTATCTTTTTTAAAAAAATTTCAAATTTTTTGAAGCACTGATTTTAAATTCCAAAATTCTTATGCAATGGTTCTGAGTCTCAGTCTAGATCTTTCCCCCAAATATGTTATGTAAAACATAACATTTAAGCGATATTTTTTATTTGATTCTTTTCCAATTTTATCAACCTTTCTCCTTTTTTCCTTTCGTCCTACCTTCCTTCCATCCTTTTTTAATTTTTCTTTCTTCTTCTTCTCCTGTTTTTTTTTTCTCATTTTACCTTTTTCCCGTATCGGTCTTCCTGTGTACGAACCGCGAAAGCCAACTCATCATTCCCATGATACCCTGTTTTCTTCATCGTTCTTCTTCTTCTTGATCGGCAGCCATCTTTGTTTATAGAACATTTCTATCAAATAATTAGGGGGGAAAATTATCCTTTGAAGCTGCTTTTTTTAGAAGTTGCCAGGAATGGCGACTAGAAGATCAGGGCAGCTAGTCCAGCGTACTGTGGCCAATTCTGATAAAGATCCCGATACAAATCCTGATGTGGAGAAAGCAGAGGGATATGAGAGCGACGAAGCGGGAGATAAAAAAGAAGTACGACTTACTCTCATGGAGGAAGTTCTTCTACTCGGACTAAAAGACCGAGAGGTATGGATATTTGATAGCATGTTCAATATAATTGTAGCTTTTAGTCTTGTATTTGAAGAGAAATTTCGTTTTCAACCAGGGTTACACGTCGTTTTGGAATGACTGCATATCTTCTGGTCTTAGAGGTTGTATGATGATCGAATTGGGTCTGCGAGGACGAATTGAACTCGAGAAAACAGGCATGCGAAGACGAAGCTTACTTAACAGAAAGGTGATATTTAAGAGTGAAAATCCGACTGGTGATGTGTTGCTAGACGAAGCTCTTCGACACATCAAAGAGACTGATCCCCCGGATACCGTTCAGAATTGGATTGAACTGCTTAGTGGTAGGTTACGGTTTCTTTACCTTGACTTCACTTTAAATATTTATGTTCATTATTATCCTTTTCACACTCAGATTCTCATAATTTTTGCTAGCAAAAGTTTGTTCATATATTCGACCAACAATATTACATTTTAGGCAAAGTTTAATTTAATATGATAAGGTTAGAATATTCATGACCCCTTGTATTTCATTGGCAATCATTAAGATAATGTGATTGATCAAAGGGAAAACAAATCACTTTGATGTATAAAAAGTCATCTCATGTCATATGTTACATGACACTATAAAACACATTATTTACCTCTTAGTCAATTACAGACCTTGAACAACTTCCTCATTAACTGTTCCTACAAAAAATAATCCATTTACAATCCTACTTACAATATTTTATCGTCAAAAAGCCACCCAAAAAATATTACTGTACCTAGGAAATCTCTAAAGATATTTTATAATACTGTGTATTTTGACTGCTAAACTCTTGGTCTTCTTTTAACATCTCTGATGGGACTGTCATTAACATGGTCATTCAATCCTTCATGAAGGTCCAACCATTTTCAGTTATAATGTTAAAGGCAGCACCCTCTCAGTTATTTTAAGACCTTGAGTGTTGGTTCATCCAAGAGTTGAACCACTCTTACCATATTATTGAGTTAATATTCCTTTTTACAGTTCCCTTCAGTGATCATGAATAATAGTTCCAAGTCAAGGTTGGAGTTGTCACACATTGCAAAACTATGCTTTTTATCATGCGTGACAACTCCAACCTTGGCTTGGAACTGTTATTCATGGCCAATGAATGAAACTGTAAAATGGAGTAATGAGCAGTATTGTGTTCTTGGCAATTTGATTTTTTTAAATATATATATAGTACCTGGATTCTTTACTTTTAGTTTATTTTTTGGTATAAAAAATTCCTTTCCAGGTGAGACATGGAATCCTTTGAAGTTAAGATTCCAGTTAAGGAACGTCCGTGAACGCCTTGCAAAGAACCTTGTGGAAAAAGGAGTATTAACAACTGAGAAGCAGAATTTCCTGTTATTTGACATGACAACACATCCAGTCATAGATTCATCAATGAAGCAGCGTGTTGTAAAAAGGGTCCAAGATGCTGTCTTAAGTAAATGGGTTAACGATCCTAACAGGATAGACAAGAGATGTTTATCACTCATTTACATGGCTCATTCCTCTGATGTTCTGGAAAATGCTTTTGCTGCCCTATCCGATGATGATTATGAACTAGCAATGAAACGAGTACGTGAACTATTAGATATTGATCCTGAGGTGGAAGCACAGAAGCCAAATTCAAATGACATCATGTGGTGTGTTATAGCAGCTTTTATCAAGTAATTTCTAAATCATTTGGTTCTATTACTAATCCCTGATAACCCATGTATAATATTTACATGTAAAGATTGTGGCATACACTCCAGAAAACAAGCAATCAAACATGTATCTGTGAGTTGGCCATTAAGAAGTAAAAAGAAAGCATGGTTGGGTTTAGGGTAGTGGGTAATGCACAAGGAGAAACTGCAAGCTACACTAAGTAAAAACAAATGAAATTGAAACTTATTTTTCATTAAATATTCATAAGAATAATTATAATATTGTCCATAAGCTACTCTACCTCTCCATTTTAATGCCAGCAAACAGATACTGGATGGACAAGATACAGATACTCAGGAACAGTGTTAGCTTTGTAGGAAATCTTTGAGGATCTAGACAAGAAGCATTGAAACAATGGATTGTGTTGTTAATGAGGGAACTTTGCCTGGTTTGATTGTTGTCTCAATCCGCTGGTAACAATGAAAACAGTGATTTAAGAAATTGTATACTTGGAAAAATATGATCTAGTAAGAAAATATCAGTTAAAGAAAACCAGCCTTTAAGATACAATCCATGTTCTAGTAAAAGCCATTGAACTAGAGAATCAAAGCAGTAGCTCTGTATGTATTTTGTGTTTGTGATCTTAAAGATATTTCCTAGATTAATAACTAAGGTTCTTGTAAATCAATAAATCAAGGCAAATTTGTACATTAATGAGTGGATGTTTGGTTCTTATACACATACAAACAAGGGTAGAAATGCCTCTCACTACTGAAGTCACAAGCCTTACTCCTGGACTCAGCATCACATGTGAGTAGAGTTTGTTGGGTCTCTTTAGTTTGATAGATTTTCTCCAGGTTCTCTGGTTATCATGCGTGAGTTAGTTTACCCTGACTTGGATCAGCCCAGAAGTTGTTTCAGGGTTCAATCTGTGAGTAAGCTGGCTCTGACTTAGACCAGGCAAGAGGTTGTTTCAGGGTTCAATGTGTGAGTTAGCTGTGCCTGACTTAGATAAGCTTTTTCTCAGGTTCTTTAATTATATGCATACACAATAATAATCAACATTAGTCATGAATATATTTTCTTTGTTATTTCATTAAGAGTGGAATGACTTAAATAACTATGTACAATTACTGGTATGTATAACTAAAAAAGAGCATTTTCATATTTCTATAGGCCAATCTTTATTTATGTTTTTTCCTCATTAGCATTTTAAAAAATCAAACTACAAGCAAACCGACTCCAGAAATCAAAAGAGAATGTATTATTTAGTAACTACCAAAATTTTGATTGAATGGTTGTGTGGCAAGACATTCTCTTTCGATTTCTGGAGTAGGTTTGCTTGTAGCTTGAAATTGTTTTTATGCTCATAAGGAAAAAAACTTAAATAAAGATCAGGTATGTCCAACAGGTCTGTTACTATAAACCAGCCAAAGCATATTATGATGTTAGAATATAAATAAGTAGTACTGGTAAATAGATGATCGTATGAAAATAAATAATATTACAATAGAAGAAAATTTGACCCTGCATGTCCATTATGAGCTGTATTAGGGGCTGTTTATATGGAGGCGAGCCAGCCTGGTAAGCGGGCTAGCCCACTTTGCCGAGATCTCGGCTCGGCCTCTTTTCGTTATATGGGGAGACGGGCTGGCCCCCTTACCGAGATCTTGGTTGGGTGCCAAGATCTCGGCAAGCGGGATGGAAAAATTCCCATATAAACGAGCCAGCTTACCGGGTTGGCTCTTTCCATATAAACAGCCCCTTACTTACATCAATATTCTTGTCAAATTGAATATATAATGCCTGCCATGGATGGACAGTTTCAACAAATCTGGACTCCTTATTCAAATAATTATCAAGATGGCAACGCTACTGCTAGGGGTCACACTCTTGTTTTCAGTCTTCACTTGGGAAAGAAAACAGAGACTTGTCCATAGCACTAGCGTTACCCCACCTTGAAGGAAACAGCTTGATTCAATGGATTAATGTAGGTTTTAGTTACGTCTGATTGTCATAATCACAGTGCCATAAGGCAATGCACGAATAGTTTCTATGGCCTCTACATTAGACATATTATGCATACTCTGTCCATTCACATCTACAATTTTATCCCCAGCCCTCAGTTGGCCACCCCTTCCAGCAGCACTGTCTTTAAAAACATGCTTGACGTAGATGTGTGTGTCTCCATAAAGAGAGTCACGCCCTCCACCCAAGCTAAACCCTAATCCTGAGGCATTTTTCTCCAAGGTGACCTGTTTTACGAAAGGCTCCGTAGGTGTCTTACTTAATATCTCTTTGAGGGTCTTACTGTTTCCTCCAGAAAGAAGCCTCTTCTTGAGGCGATCATAAGAGGAGTAGTTGTTGTTTTCTCTTTCTAAGTCAAGAGGGACTTTTTCAAGTGAGAGAGATAATTCATTAGTTGATGTGTTTATCAAGTTTCTCTTTCTATTTTTATCTTCCTTGGTTGGCCATGCATCTGAATCATCCATAGGACTCTTATCAACTAACTTCTCTTTTAAGAGATTAAGTGATGACAGTGAAAGGCTTCTCTGCCTGGGTCCACCAGGGCGTGAAGCAACAATGACAACTCTTTTTGGAATATCCCTTAAAAAATTATTCACTTGTGCATTTGACATTCCTTTGACACTTTTCCCATTGATTGTTAGAATTTTGTCTCCTTTTTTGATGCGACCATCTTTTGCAGCTATACTTGAAGGACTGATGTGCCGAACCTAGTGAGGCAAAAAAGAAACAGTTTAAGAAACATACAATGTATTTAACATAGGTATATCATAAGAGATGCTAATAATTTACATGACTAGTGGAAATTATGAGATTTAAAATTGTCCACCCATGGTCAGAAATCCCATCGTATCATCACGATAGACCAGTTTTGAATTCTAAATTACTGATGTGTTCCTTGATTACAGACTGATTTAACACAGGGTTAGCCTTGATCAGTGATATTCACAAATACTAATGGTAAAGTAAAGATTGCACAATCTCAACACTATAATCACTTTGAAACTCAAGAGACCTTGACTGGAACACATGAATATTCTGCGCAAGGTGAAGGATCAAAGTTAAAAGAAGTCTTTGGTGTTAAGAAAAGTTACACTCTTCCATAAGGACTACTAGTGTTTAGGCCTTTCATTACAGTTGATTGTAGTCATGTTGCATAACAGGATCAACTTCTTAAAGAATAAAACCTAATTGTTCCTGTTATCCAACATGGCTGCCATCACATGAACACCCAAATAAAACTTACTGTTATATCTGCAGAGCTAGCACCTAGTCCACAACTCATTGTCAATCCTAAGCTGTTCTTATTTTTCTTTAACAGCTCTACAGTAATGATGTCACAGTCTTCATCACTAATTGCCCAACAAACGCTTTTATTTAGTCTTGTTTTTGCCTTCTCTTCTAGTCTTGCTTCATCAGGTATGCCATCAATGATGGTGACAGGAACATCGTTCTGACAGAGATTCAGAGTTGGACTACTGGGTTCATAATCATGATAATCATCTGAGGAATCTGACAAGAACAAGTAAGGTTGGTCATCACTTAGTGGGGACCCAAATGAAGATAGGGCTACAGATTGTGGTCGTGATGTAACTCCATCTGAACCAGAACTAACTGCCACTTCATCTACAGCTTTGGGTATCGTACTTGATTCTGCTGCTGATGTGAAGGCTGGTTTTTGGTTCTCCAGTTGACGTCTCCTACCAAGTTCATCGACATCAAGATCTTCACGTTCTTTTGTTCTTGCCACTGTCAACATGACCAGTGGTGGTGTTTGTTTCAGTACTTCAAGAGCATGTGCATGTGTGACACCCACTAAACACTCATCATTAACTTGAAGAAGTTGATCTCCAACTCGCAAACGTTGGCATTTTTCAGCAGGCGATCCTGGTTGGATGTGCTTGATGTAGAGCATTCCTAAGGGCGTGTCTAGACCTCCGATAATCATCAGACCAATTGCCTTCTCTTCCTTCAACAACTAATACATAAATAACATGCAGTTACTCAATTGTGGTCCAAAAAAAACAAGAAGAAAAGCGAGAGCTCTAGAAAGACCAAATAGAGTCCAAGTGGGGTAATTTAGGACAGGATGGACACAAGTACTGAATGTATGTAATACCTACCTGGACTGATATGACTCCCTCATCTACATCAGGTCCTGCATTCCTTGCATTAATCAGATCCTGCAAGCTTGGTAAACTCCCTGCAGTATGTGAACCAGGCATGGTAAGGTGTGGAAGTGAAGATGACCGTCTTCGTCTTAGTGCTAGAGGTGTGTACACTGCAGGCTTTTCTTTCGATTCTATTGGCGATTGGTCACGAGATCGGCACGAGAAGCTTAGACTTTTTGTGATGCCAGAGAAAGAGGAAAGTCTTCTTTCAGTTGACGATACCTGAAGGGTGTTCAAAGAGTTTGATGATGTATCTGCTCTGTCAAAAACAGGTCTCTTGTCTTGCTCTGGCTCATTGAAGAATGCAGAATAATCAGGGATTGTTTCATTTGTGGTAATATCTACAGGAATGACTTCGTTTTCAATCACGCTATTTTCCATAAGATTTGCATCATTTTCATAATTTGGAATTGGTGGTAGAGGTCTTGGAACAAAAGGTTTGTCGTCATCTGAACTAAAATCATCGGTGTAATCATTTGTAGCCCCGCTGACATGCACAGCAGGTTGAACTAAAGTAGAACCCTGATCTATCCCAACACCAGCATGACTCTCAGCAGCAACATTTACATCAATCTTTCTTTCGGGTAAACTTCTTAATTTCAAGAAATCCGGTTTTCTCGGGACAGGTGGCTTGTTGTTGGTTTTCATGTTAAGTAAGTGAGTAGGTTTCTTTGGAGGAGGAGGCTTGGAGTTTCTGGTTCTTGGTTCCTCACGGTTGACATCCAAATCTGACGGGTCTCCTTGTGGTTTTTGTGGCAACACGAACATTAGTGGAAGATCTTCCCGATTATTTTCAATGTCAAGTGTGTCATTTGGTCTTTGTTCAGTGGCCACCAGATCGTCTAGGTCCTGACCACCTTCATTCGTATCTTCAGGAATACTTTCATCAAACGAGTCCCAGCTCCCTTCATCTGAGTAATCCCATAAACTATCATTATCACCCACGTGATCTAATGAATGAAAAGGAGGAGAAGAAATCCGCCTGGATCGTTTGTGTGGAGAGGACTTTGAGGGAGACCTTGGTTTATGGACCACAGCATATGTGTTTTCTTGATCATCACGGTAAGACGTAGGAAAAGGAGGCGCGACTTTATCGCTTGCTTCCATTGTACCACTATAGGGTGGTGGTAATGGTGGCTTTGTTGGACTGGAGTCATTTCTAAAGGGAGACCTAAATATTGGTTGCTTTTCTTTTTTTTCATTTTGTTTGTTTTTGACTTGTTCGGCGGAACGTCCCTTTGAACCAAACAGCTTACTCCTCCATGAACCAAATTTGGAGTCTTGCGAAGCAGCTGGTAAATCAGGAGACTTAATCCTAGACTCCCCATTGTCCTTCGCATTCTTCTTGCCATCTTTTTTCTTAAGAAAACCTGGTCGTTTGTTGGGAGAAACTGGCGTTTTTTTATCTTTTTTTGGAATAACTTGGGCATATATGTCGACATCCTTTTTTTGGGACTCCAAAAGAGTAGTTTCTTTGTTCCTGTTCGTGGTACCCTTTTCAGTAGAAGCTATTCTTCTGTCTTTCTTTGGTATTACCCGGGCATATAGTTCAGAAGCACCTTGTTGAGATCCCAAAGAAGCAACCTCATTGTCTTTCCTGGTATGAGTGGTCATTTTCCCGGGAGGTGGTGGCGCTCTATTTGCCTTGTGATGGTCAATGACAGGAAGAGGTGGTGGTGGATGTTTTGGTTTCATAACAGGTTTAGTGGTACCTATCGTGTTGCATCGAATTCCGGTTAAAAGAGGATCATCAGGGGATTCACATGTCAATGACGAAGATCTCGGGCTTCTTCGAACATAACTATGAGAATCATCGTCTTTCCAATGCTCTAAGCTGCCAACACTTTTCTTCTCATTCAAATTTGACTCTTCATTTTGCAGAAAATGGGTTTCTTCCTGCACTGAAGGAAAGGGTGGAGATCTATCCATATGGTGATGATGTTTTGAACTCAGTGATTCCTCCAATGACATCATGTCATGCAAGAAATCGAGTTCTTGATCCTTGGTGGAAGATGAAGAGGACGTGTCTGGGATGCTTTCTGGTGCCATTCCTCCGACAAGTGACATTCTACGGAAATTGCGAAGGTCATTTTCCCACATAAGATCAACTGGTGGTAAAGTTGGCTCGATAGATGATGCAACATCGCTAGAAGCGTCATCTTCCAGGGGACATTCTGGAGGAGGAAGAAGCGGTGGCGGTTGTGGTGGTGGCAAAGTTTCATCCTCAATGAAAGAAACATGGTTCCTGTGAGAAACATGTTGATCTACGTTTTCAATATTAAATTCCTTTTGTGATTCAGGTTTGGTTTGGTTGTTAATATAAGAGTCTTTCTGGTGGCTTGATAATTGGGACGATAAAGGTGGTGGAGGGATTAATGGAGAAGGACTACTACGATGTGAACCAATGGGTGCTGGTGGTGCTGGCGGTAGACTAGCTATGTCATCATCAAGTACGTCTGGCAGGTTTAATCGCTTAGTGATTTCATCCTCGACTTCTAAGCCGATTTTACGAGGAGGTAAAGGAGCAGGAGGGAGACTTTCCATGTCATCTGCAAACAATGCAGTAAAGGCTGGTTTGTCAGAGGATTTGCTTGGAGGTTCGAACAGACCAAGAAGTTTCAGTGCTTTAGGAGGAAGAGTAGATGGCAAAATTGAAGTATTATCTTGTACTGATTCACTTTTATTTTTCTCGTGCAATTTTCGATGCTTTAGTTTTGGAGAAAAACTTTTTAATGTAGACTTCACTTTTGAAGGTGATCTTGATGGCGTTGGTGGCGGTGGAAGGCTGTCATCTTCAAAATCAAACAAGCTTGGTGGTTTTAAGATAGTTCTATCACCTTCAGAGTCGAGGAAAAAATCTGCTGATGTTTCATATCCTTTTGGTACCTTTTCGAAGTCGTCCGAAAATAGACTGGGAGGTCTGATTGGATGGTCTTCAATGACGTAATCATGACGTGGTGGAGGTGGAGGGGGGACTGGTGGGAGACTCTCTGTGTCATCATTAAAAATACTTGGAGGCGAGATGGGATGATCCTCTAAGGTTCCTGGTAAGTTGGTATCAGGACCAACGGTTTGTTCTATACCAGAAAGTATGGTTTGGTCCGCATCAACAAATAATAGGGGAGGAGACAAGGCAAGCGCATCCGGTTCGATGTCAAAGTCACCGACAGGAGGTGGAATGAAACTGAGTTCATCATGTGAGTCTGAATAATCTGAAGGTAAGCAGGTTTCTAGAACTGATTCCATTACAACAGAAGCGATGTCTTGCTCGTTGCTTTGTTCAGGTATTGGTGGTGGTGGGAAAGAAGGTGGGCTGTCAATGATCGTAGGTGTTGACTCTACGTCTTCTAGACTTCCCTTAGTAATAACAGATTCTTCTTCCTTTGCCAGTGGACAAGATGCTTGCTGTTCTTCAAGTCTTCTCTGTCGTTGAAATCTTGGAGTAAAACGCTTGGATGATTCTCTGTCTGTGTCTGAATACCCAAGATTTGTCAAATTCAGACCTTGCTGGTTGCTAAGAGTGTCACCAGTGCCATCTGAGGGAAGAGGCGCAGGTGGAATGTTTGGCACGTCATCATCATTTAACATATTCTCCTCGTCTTCGTCTGTCACATCCAACTTTTCAAGTATAGGAATGGTTTTAAATAAAACATCATCAGGTTTTGGAGCAGGGTTATCATGAAGTGATTCTGCTGACGAGTATGCCAGCGATGCTCGAGCACTTGTTGCCATTAGCAACGGGACTCTATCTTCTGATAAAGGTCTGGTGCTTATCTCTCTGTCCCGTGGAGTTCTTGCTTCAATCAGTACTTTTCCTTTAGGACAAGTTTTAATCATGGCGTTGACGTCTTGTGGTGTCTTTCCTTTTAGCGGGATGTTATCGATGGAAACGATAATGTCACCAACCCTATTGGAAAAACAACAACAACAACAGCAAATAAGGTAGTGCTCACAATACCACTTGAGAAGAAGAAAAATAGGCGTCAAACGTACCTTATATTGCCGTCTTTTCCAACGAGACCAAATGACGACACTTCTGATACCACCAATCGTGCCTCGCCATCTAGACTCACACTCATCCCCAGGCTACGAAATTTTTTCTCAAACTCGATAACAAATGGTCTGGACTCATGCCTCCTTCCGATAAGTGGACGCGGTAATTGAGTATTTGGTGCTGTCTTTAGCTCTGTCATTTCCATTGCAACTACAGGTCTTTCACCTTTGTTTGTCGTATCCCTAGAAACTGAAGTTGGTTTGAACTGTAACTTGTTGATGTCAGGAAGAGTTTCAGTTAAGCCCACATTATCATCGTTACTCGTGTTGTCTTGCCCTGCTCGTAAGTCAGTTATAAAAGGTCTTGCTTCTTCCTTTCTTTTATTCCGAGATTCTTTTACAATGTGTTTTTTAGATGTTGCTTGTGTAGATGAATGTAGACTCGATTCTGGTACAAGAAGAGCTTCATTTTCTGGTTCTTTGTCATCTGAAACAGGAACGGACTCGTACCTGGTCAGTTCTAATGCGTCGATTGGAGGTAGCTCCGATGAAGGTGCCATTTTTTCCTCTTCATCAGAATGTACTCTGTCAGAACTAGAACTCTTGTGTTCTATTAATCGTTCGTTGGCGTCCTTTACTTTTTGATGTTGTTTTCCCTCACGCGGTGGTTTCGGAGGAGGTTCCAGTCGTGGGGTATGTACCTGGACTTTGGACACGTTAGAGTCAGTTTTCTTATTTTTCTGTTCTGTAGTGACTTTCCTTAAAACAACAATAGTCGCTTTTTTGGTGGGCTTCTTCAAAACTTGTAAAGCAGTTGAATGAGAAACATGCGCAAGATTCTCTGTATTGAGTGATACCAGCCTGTCGCCAGGCAACAACTGACCATCCGATTCACACACGCTACCAGGTAGAACACGACAAACCTAGAAAATAAGATACAAGTCAGTTATTAAATACACGATTTTCAAATCATAATATTTTAAAAGACTAACCTCGAAATAACTTTTTGTCTCGTCGTCATGGCCTTGGCTTGGTACGAGTGACAAGCCAAGAGAAGCTGCACTCGGTTTGTCTATCACTATAGTAACCTTCTTAAAGCCCTCAGGGATCTCTAGTTCACCTTCAAAAGTATCCCTTTCTTGTTCTTCCTTGTTGTCCGGTATATTGGATTGTTGCGAGTGTTCCGTTTCTGCAGCAGCGAGATCGTCCCTTGTTTTGGCTCTCTTGACCTTTAAAACAGTCGTCACCGGTAAGTCTCTGAAAATCTTGATAACGTCCTCTTGGTCCATTCCATTCAGGTACGTGCCGTTGACCTCAAGGACCTTATCACCTAGCAACAACAATCATCTTAATAAACATGGTACAAAAAACATCCCCAACACTTCCCCCCAAGAAAAAAAATTACCTATCATACGTTGATATTATTCAATACAAGCAATTCCTATTTTGTAATAAGTCCTGCATTTCAGATACATGAATATTGTCCCTATCTATCTCGTCATGATAACAAGATTACATTTTTATCCTACCTGGTCTGAGCCCGCCGCTAGTACTTTGCGCTAAGTCAGCGGATTTTCCTTTTGCGACGCTTTTAATGAACACGCCTTCGACAACGGTGCTACCACGTGCCTTATCAATAGTCACCCCCATTCCTAGCTCTCCTGTAAGGAAAATGAACTGTGTGTAAGACTATCAAATATGCCGAGATGGTATACCTGTGTATAACGAGTGACGAGGTTACTAAGTCAGCAAGCGCGAATTTTAAACTAAACGTGTGTTGGGGTCGTTTTGTTAGTGTTGGTTTGGTTTGCCAAATTCGAGCCAAAGGATAACTTTACGCTCTATTTTCTTAAGTAAAGGAAAAAAATGCTGGTAAGCGGTGTAAAAACCCTTAGAAGGAAGCATACTTTTCAACAGTGTGGAAATCAAAATTAGCTCGACAAAAGACACTCATCAAAAGGTTAGTATGGACAATGTTCCTTTATTTACATCTGTATCGCTTTTCCCCGCGATAAAAGTTTTCTATTCTAATGTTATGGATGAAACGCCAGTTAAACTTTTGCAATAGTCTTCAGTATGCACGGCACTTTGTGAGGTTGTGCAGCCCGGGAATGATTACTATTGTTATTGATTACCTGATCTTAATTTCTTGAGAATTATCATCTCCACTTGCTTGTTGTTTTTTCCTAAAGAAATCAGAACAATTACGTTTTGCTTGACATCGTCATGGTCAACATGACTAACAGGTCTACTAACCTGACAGAGATGCGACGTAACCCTCTGGATGAACTGCACTCGTAGATCCCTAGAGAAAATACAGGGAAAACAAATAAGCAACTTTACAACTATACATTTATTTATCTCCCCACCCCAATCCTGCTTTGAAAGTCAATCTAGCTCAGTTTTGGAATAACGAACCTTATCTTTCCTCAGTTTCTCACTGTCTGATCTGAACGGCAGAAGAGGTTCGTTTGATGAGCAGAAATATGTGTCTTCGTCTATAAATAAGCAAATTAAGCAAATGAGTCTCTAAACGTTTCCACAGGAAGCCCATCATGTTTTTCACTTACCAAACGATTGTGACAACCTATTGTTATCCAGTGTACCAATATTGACCCCTCCCCCCACGGATTTCTTGGCTAATTTCTTATCCAGTATGGTTCTTTCATTGATCAATTTATCTAGAGCATGATTAACGTTAGTAGGCAGTATCTCTGTTCCTAGTGGTTCGTTCTTTTGGATTTTAAGTGTCACTTTTCCGTGGGGAAGGGTGTTGAGTAGTTGATAAGCCTCTTCGATGTTCGCCGCGGATAAGTCGTGGTCGTTGACTTGTAGAAGCTGGTCACCTTTTCTGAAACATGAAATTATGATTCATGATCAATATAAGAAAAAACGAAGGAAACATTCGACAAATGGCATGGACTAGCACGCGACTTGGACAGAACTAGCATAGCGAACGACTGGCACACGACTAACACACGACTGACACTCGACAAGTGCACAATTATCACATGCATAGCTATCAGTTGCTTAGCACATATCTGGGACAAAATTAACAAAAAGCTATCTAGCTGGCATAAAATAAAAAAAGGGAAACTTACTTGAGTCTGCCATCTTTTGCAGCGGTTGATTCCTCGACAAGATATTGTACAAATAATCCTTGCTTGTTCGATTGAGTTGAAGGAGGCGTAGAACCCAGGCCCACGCCTATACTGATATTAGGCTCTGTAAAGTAAACCAGACCGACGGTCTATTAATATTTTTTACTCATTATCGAGTGATTATCATCTGTTATCACTCATTATTATGAATAGTTAGTATCAGTGACATATAAGGAAAGCTGGGCGATCTATAGACAAGTTTGTTTCGACATGATTTAGTCTTTCCTTAATAATCCAGTCGCCTAGTTAGGGACTGAAGACAGCTTTGAAAATTTGATTTAAAAATATTTCTCTTGACTGACAACTGATTTGCCTTTTTTATACAAAAGATGGAGTAAGGAGAAAATCTTTCTCAATATTTTTTTAAACAAATAAGGCAGCTGGGCAAAAAATGATTGTTAACAAAAAAAAACAGGATCTAAAACTTATGCCCAAACATTTTTACGAAGATGACTTGCCAAGAATGGCAATGGTTCAGGGACTAAAGTCCCTACGTTTACCGCAGAAAACCGAATCAAAGAGTACAATTCAATTCAGTCTGAGATATTCACAAAACAAGATGATATAATAAGACACTGACAACCAGTCACAAAGAGTTAGTAAAGTTTACATTGTAAAATGACAAACGAAAGCAGCTGGGATAGGCTTATATATATCCAGAATTTTAAAAAACCTCAGTATCCTCTGGTATGAGATTACTTTTTTGAACTATTAACAAAACGACTACTCACCATGAACTAAAATACTGACCGTTCGGTCATTACTTATAGTTACCTTTGATAAGCACTATTTCTGTGATCTTTAATTTCTTGCTTCGTTTGGATCTCAGTTTTCGAAACATGTTGGGTGACTCCTGTTCACTAGAGCTGGAGGTATCGGCACCACCACCGCCTGAGGGATACCGTACTGTCTCGTGACCGCGTGTTAAGGCAGGAGAGCCTTCAGGAGAAACAAACGTAGACAGACTTGGACCACCGTTTTCGCTAATACGGACTTTTAAGGTGACGATTCCACGGCGTACATTCTACAAAAAGAATAATTGATTGTAAACTATCGATGGCACGGCACCTGGCTCTCTATTGACATAACTTGAACTATGCAAATGTTACATATTCTGTACTCGCATCCTATTACGTATTTTTATTTGCCTAGCCAGGTAAAACTAGTTGAATGGCTGTACACGGATAATACCTCGTTTTTCTCACACTTAGCTTGTTCTGCTACGAGAAGCGACATAACTTTTTTACTCGTTTTCTCATGTTGGTTGAAGTGGAATTGTTATCAACGGGTGGTATACTGGGTGTTAATAGATCCATTGTCAAGCCAATACTCGAAAACTGTTATTTTAATTACCCAGGGATGGGCAGGTGAAAACCATACTCGTTGAAACAGCTTAGTTTACTCAGAAGAAACCAAAACTAATAACTACTCTTAAAATAGAAACATGCTTACACAATAGAAACAATAAACTAAATCTGGGAACTGGTTGGGAAGAGGAAACCGATGTAAAAACGACATTTCAACTCAAATTTGTTTTAGAATTTTAGGGACACGTTGGCTTTTTCCGATAACCTAAACTTCGACCATTGTGTCAATATCAACGGCTAGAATTGTAAGCATAAAAACTGTTATCTTTATTGAATAGAAATCCTCGTAAAGCCATACAAAGTGAAGTTAATAATAATATATCACGGTTTAAACTACACGTGATATTGTCAGCACTGAGATGGAAATCATTCATCTAAATGATTCACGTTGACGTTGCGGTGACTTTCGGAATGGGTGAAAAATGTTTTTTTCCTTGATGACTGGAGACCCCATCATCAAAACAGCTCAAACTGTGTCTGTAGGCCCAGTAGTATGAAGACATAACAAACCTCACTTGCTCAGTGTCTATAAGTAGAAAAAGCCGCTCAACGATAAATGATACTGAACACTTCGTGTGGTTTTTGTCCAATAATAATCGGAGGTCTTTTTAACTTACTCACCTTAAAGATTTCCAGTGCATGGGAATGTGTACATCTTTCGAGGTCCATCCCATTCACCGACAATATTTCATACCCTTCAGGAATGGTAACAAAAATTACATCAATATTCAAACTCCATCCAGTTTAGAAGAAATAAAACCTAGGCGAGCGGGTGCGCTTTTGTTACCTTTGGTAAGATACTGAACCACTGGAAAATATTTACTACATAATATTAGCCAAACAAATAGACAAACGGCAAGCAGTATTAGATAAGTAGAGTATTAGATAAGTATAGTATTAGATAAGTATAGTATTAGATAAGTGTAGTATTAGATAAGTATAGTATTAGATAAGTATAGTATTAGATAAAAGTGAGCGAGTGAATGGTGACTAGACCACGTGACAGCTTACCTGTCTTAAGTCGTCCATCAGCTTCTGCTGCACCACCTGGTAAGATGTTTTTCACATATATCGGGAGATCCCCTCTAGGGGATCCTTTACCACCAACAATAGTAAATCCCAGTCCCTTCCCGGCCATGCCCTTGACTAGTACCACAGTGATGACGTCACCATCCTGGACAACACGCCCATCTGTTTTAGTACGAAGGTTAGGAGATTTCTTGGTAACTTGAGATGATTCTCGGTTATTGGTTCCTACTGACATTACTGGTGTTGGGTGTCCTTTAGTTGATATAGACTCGGGGGTGGACCCAAGATAGAGCCCTGTTACTGGGGTACTTGCTGGTATGGTTGGTGATTTGGGACGTGGGGTAGATTCAGGTGTTTCTGTGTTCAGTTTATCTTTACTAAATGCTCTAATCATCCGCTTTTTCACTCTCTTTGCTCCGTCTAACACAGGTGTAACATTGCATCTTTTATTTTCGTCATTCAAAACTGAAGTAGTTCCTGATTGTTTTCTGGCGAGTGACTTGTTTTCCATTGCTGTTGGTTCACTGTCTTGACTGTCCTCACCAGGTTCATAGAGAAATTCAGATGATAGTGACTTGATAAGCTTCTTTACCTTGGCTCCAATCCTCGATCCTTGTGAACTCTCTGAAGAAATACTTGAGGAGCGAGATCTTGTTTTAGATCGGGTTGAGCTATTATCATCACTAACATTCTTTGGAAAAGAGTCTATTGAATGAGCCTTGATGAGCCTTGGACGAGATGGGTTATTGGCGGAGGACCTGCCATTTTTATTATCTTGGAAAATGTAATTTTGATTGTCATCTTCGTTCTTGTCACCACGCACATCACTAGGAGAATAATCCTCCTCTTTTGACTTCTTGCTTTCAGGACTGGTTGAGCTGCCCAAGAGAGACCATCTTGGTAAACTGGATTCTCTTCCTTTTCTTGTCGTTTTAGGAATATCTTTATTAGTTTTCCAATGTATCGGTTGCTCCGACGCGGAAGAAGCACTCGTTGAACCAGCTCGACAAGAAGAATTCTCAGTCACTATCCTGCCATCCTCATTCGTCTCCGAAACAGGCTCGCTTGCAGAAACTGTATTTGCGTTACTCGTATATTTCTTCTCCTCCCTCTCTTCTACTTCCTTTCCTGAATCAGTTGACATTTCTTTCGTTTTGCGTTCGTTTCTCTGCTTTAAATTCTCAGTTGTCAGTTTTTGTGCAGCAGAATCTGTTGTTCTATCATTTGTCCTATTGAAATTCAAGTTAGACTCAACCGGCTTGGAATTAGCGAAAGGAGTTTGTGCTTCCATGGTAACTTCTTTTTCTGTATCATTGATTATATTTTCCGACGTCTTTGCCTTGGCGTTCGTCTGTTTTTGTCGTAATTGTACCTTGGGTGCTGTCAAGTCATTTGGTTTGACATTTTTCGTTTTTTCTGTCTTGTCAGATGTCATGGGTCTAGACGAGTATTCTTGGCTAATCGTCCGACGTTGATTTGCTGATTTACTAGAGGAAACGTAAGAAGAATCTGAAGAACTTGGCTTTCTAACTTTGAGGAGCCTCTGGGATGATGTTGATGCTATTGTTGCTGTTGCTGTTGATGATGGGGATGGCGAAGCGTCATCTTGTCTTGGCCTTGGAATGGACGTTCCATCATCCTAAAGATAAAAGATGAATCGTATGTGACTTAAACTTTAAACTTACCATAAATTATTAACGCATGTATTCATGTATGCTAATCAAGGTGTTTCGAGGAAATGGAATCTTTCTGATAATATTATGGAAACATTGACTGGCATCTACCAAATGACATTACTTAAAGAAAGAAACATTGCTCAAGAACTGACATGCTGCACGAAATGGACGACATTCCATGCCAATAGGAAGGTCTGTGGGTAATACTATTAACTAAATGTTGATAGGGATATACCTTTGTGGATATCACCATTTGAATGAGAGAAGGCGATGCTCTTAGATAGTCAATAGCTTGCTGTTGTGAGGCTCCTATAAGACTGTGTTTATTAATCCATAAAAGCTCATCTCCAACTTTTAGCCGACCATCTCTAAACACAGTGAAACAATGGAAATATGAAAAAATGAGAAAAACCAGTCCAATCTTTGATAAACCAGTAAAACCAGTAATGTGGGGATGGGAATCAATTCACTTGACCAAAGTTTGAAGTATGTCTGGCAATAACCTCTGGTGCATAAAATATGACATTGAATTTGAACTTTCTGATATTCCCACAACCCAATGAACCAATGACTTTAATGACCAGGGAGATCCAGTATTTGTAATAGGGGGGGTTACTGTTACAGCTTACCTCATGCTCATACCACAGGACACCCATAAAAGAAAAGGAAATTGGTGAAAAAATGGTTTCAAATTGAAGGAAGTTAATTTTGACAGCATAGAGTAAAGTTAGTAAAATTTTATCTGCATACATGTTTTTGATGATAAAAAGATTATTCTTATTTGTAAAACACAGAACAGTGACCAGTCATCCTCCTTACCACCCCTGGATCCACCCCTGATTAACATTCTCCCTCTAAAATTAGGAAAAGCAAATAATACCTTGCCGCTGCACCACCAACATCAATATGAGACACAAATATCCCCACACTACCAGTGTTGGGATCAGTATGCTGTGCTATCTGTATTCCAAGCCCTCGACTGTTCTTTAGTACATGTATCTTCTTCGTAATGTTCCTCTACAAAACAAAGAGACATTATAAAAATATAAGCAATGCAAAAGCCAAGGAAATATGAGTTATCTTGGCTGAATAATAGGATGGGAAGTGAAATGACTTCTCATCTTAACATTCTCTCATCTTGTAAACTTACTTGATTTATATTTCCTGGATATAGCTGTGCACCACCATTTGCCATGGCAACAGGGGAACTAACAGGAGAGTTACGCAGGATTTTCAGCACAAGTTTACCACTGCGAAGAGCACTGCTCAAATATAGCCTGTATGAAACAGTAAGTCTTTAATTGCAAATAAAATTTTGCTATCTCCAAAACATAGGCATGATGGTATGGACCATAACGGGGGGGGGGGGGGGGTACTCCACCAGAATTTGGGTAGGGTGTTCCGTGAGGTTCTGAAAGGGGTACCTGTTTATGACAAAAAAACAAATTTGTAGACCTTGTTCATGACAAATAATATAATTAATTGCACCGAGTTCCTGTTTTAATTATCATGTTATCTCACATATTGTTTTTTTATGACCATAATAACCAGTTTCGGTCAATATGAAAGTAGAGACCGTTAATAGTAACGACTGGAAATTGCATACCCTGTTTACGACAAGAAGCTCAAAAAAACATACCCTGTTCAGCGGATCATCCCTGTATAGTCCATATATATGAGTCCCCCCCGCCCGGGGGACTATATCTCCGTTAGACAGACAATCTTGATAAACAATTACTACATTGTGTAACCTGTTCGAAAAATCTTTCCAGAAATTTTGTGGTTACCATAATTACACTCTATAGTTCAATATATGATAATATGAATGAGGCACGTTTAGGATAAATCAAGCGTAGATAAGTAAAATAACTTAGCAAGTTCAAGGAACATTGTAACAACTGAACACTGACTTGAAGCTGTGAAGTTAAACACCCTTCTAGTTCTAGAGTGTTTTGAAATACTAGCGAATGAGTCTAGCGGTGAGACACTAAGAGGACACAAAAATATGGGTCTACTACGACACGGTTTAGGTACAATCAATTGCCCCACTCATGATGGAATTGAATGCCAATACAAAATTGACTTCTGGATTGAATCTTGACACGAACATACAGTATATTGTCATATTTACTATTTACTGACTGATTTAGTTTTTATACAATCATGTTTTATACAATCATGTTGTTCTGTTGTTGAAATTGTTTATAAATCTGTAGTTCTCTAGATTTATAGCAAATGAAGCGATTTAAATATATAAACTCTGTTTACGATAACCATAGTCGTGTTATTCATTAATCTCTGCTGAAAAAAGAGTTAACCTTTATCATAAACAATTAAAAACTTTTTACGTACCTAGACTTTTCAAGGCTTGCTTTCGCTAGATCTCTTCCATTTATTTCCAGTATTAGGTCACCAACTTTCAGTCTCTTATCCATAAAAGCAGGGCTATTTGGTAGAATTTTGGAGATCTTAGCATTTCCTAACATTGCTTTAGAGCGTAACGACGGGTTGATGGAGTCTTTGCAATCTAAAGCAATCCCTAAATTAGCAGAACACTTCTTAAACTCGAGTGTAAGTACTTCATCTTGCGGTTGTGAAGGACGCCTTGGTCCTTTGTTTCTCGCTAGATGTTCACCGTTGTCGTTTTTCAAAGATGTTTCTGGCTCAGTAATGGACTGTAGAGCCTTCTCGGCTCCATTAGCTTTTAATTCTTGTTTGGGACGATTCTTGATGTCAACAGACATGGCCCACTAACTTTCCTTCACAACGGTTTAAGATTCTTAATGAAACCATCACTGGCCGGTCACACACGATCGCTCGTTCATCAACACAATGATTTACAAGAAAGAATCCAAGTTCTAAAATCCAAAGCAAGTTTCACAGTATTAAGCAGTATCCATGCTTTCAACGCACGTTATTGTTATAGAATTTGATGTCGCATCAGTTTGGTGTTTGCTTTTGGCCTCACAGTAGCCTTTCATCAAATGTCACCTTCCAATATAATGCGTGACGTCACGGCCTGAACAATAGTCTCTAAGCATACCCTCCTCGGGAGATGTTACATTTTCCTCTTTTTTCGTTTTTTCTTATACTAGCATTCACTCACTAACATCCCCAACCATAGAAAAATCATGTTACAAAATAGATATGGCAATAGGCCAAGTACTATATTAAAATTCTAGCACAATATGAAGGTTTTACGGAATAAACTCAAAGGGGACACTTATCTTCCATGTTATATTATTTACCACTGTATGTAATGAGTAAGCTTGATCCTGCGTCAGATACCACATACTATGCCTTAGACCTAACAGTTGCTTGATGGCCAAGCAGGAGAAAAAATAAAGGGTGCTCTGCCTTTAGACCTAATGGTTGCTTGAAGGCCAAGCAAGAGGAAAACATAAGGGCACTCTGACTTGCACCTAACATTTCCAGTTGCTTGGCATTGTAACACACAGTATCTGACATGGGTTCAAGCTTGTTATGTACAGCAGTAAATAATATAACAATGAAAAATAAGTGCCCCCTTCCAAGCAGAGTTTATGGTATATTATTTTATTCATAGCCATAAATATATTTGGGGATCCACGGTTGTACCATACAACCAGGTTTAAGATATAATTATGTACATTATGGTTATTGCATCCAGGGATTGAGGCATGAGAATTCTATTTCTTCAAGGCATAAAAAAACAATGAAGAATCAACCATGTGAACCACTTTTATGAGTTCATATAAAAATATTTTTCTGCCAATCAGTTATTTTTGATGAAAGCCTTTTATCTATAAAGCTTCTTCAAACATTTTGAACTCTTATCACGGAAGTACAATTCTGACACCTGATAATATTTAGTCTAGTGTCAAATACAAAAAGCTTTTATTGCACTTGAATGACAAGGTTAATTCCCCCCCCCCCCCCTTTAATAAAGAAGAACCAATAAAAGCATCAAATTTCTCAAACAGATGGTATCATTTATTATTGATTTTATACAAGGCAGCTCAGGTCTATTTATTCCCTTGATTTCATTTTTTCTCTGGCCATCTTCTTCTTGGAGACTTTCTTGACTTCAACTTCATCCTCAGCACGGGGTACAACCTGCTCATGTTCAGATAGAATCATTTCTATATGGCATGGTGAACTCATGTAAGCTGTTAAAAAAGGAAACCAAAACAACCATTTGAACTATGAAAAAGCATTCATTAAGTTGACAAAAGATTTCAAAGGTAGCTTTTTTACAAGTATCATTTCAATGTTGCCATGGAGAAATACATCTTAGTAACATTAACTTGCTTAACCAGTAGAAGATACTAGTGTAATCCAATCCACTGTATAAACCTCTTTGACTTAGTATTTCCTATGAACAACTTTTCTACATTGATTGATGGTTAATGTTCCTTAAGCTTTGACATAATCACTTTAGAATGATTGCTAATGCATAGTAATACTTACGATTGATGCGACCGTGAGCTCTGTATGTTCGGCGCCTCATGCTGGGGGCTTCATTGACTTGGATGTGTTCAACTACTAGAGAATCTACATCCAAACCCTATGATATAACAGATGTTTTTCAACCTGGTTTGGTTTGAAAGTCTTTGTCATCATTTGATATGATTCGTCAATACAAAAGCTTGATTATCATTTGATAATTGGGCTGATGTGCAGAAAAATCTATTAATGTCTACCGTTAACTGTAAATCATCAACGAAACCAATCATTACACATCATTATATTTTATATTTTACAATCTAAATTTCTAGACACATTTATACATTCATTTATTGTAAACACAGAGTGTTGTATATGCGTATAAAAACACTACTTATTATTATTATTATCCATCACAAGTGATAAAGATATATATGAAATAAATGCTATTTTGGTTTGTTTGTTTTTAATTTCTGCATTTATGAGCACTTTATAGACCAATCCAGATATATTCATCTTGGATGATATAGATCACTATTTTTTCCAAAAATTATAAAATACCTTGAATTCAGCATTGCTTTCAGCATTCTTCAGAAGCTGAAGTAAAATCTCTGCACTTTTCTTGGGCCAACGTCCCTGTGATCCTGGGGCTTTACGGTTCTTGGCCTGATATATTACAATAAAACAATATTATTGGGAATCCCCGAGTGTTGATCCAGTTGGGAATGAATCCCACAAACACTGCAACACAGACCAATACACGTATATATATTACGTATTAGTATAGTATATTGTACTGCTAGATCATTCTCTTTATACCACCATAACATAGTCCTATCACTTTACTCCCTCCTTCAAGTGGCATAACTACACTTAGAGCAACATAACAGGATGCAATGTAAGAAATATTAAAGCAGTATAGGAATGGACAATTTTGGCTGCTTGGCAGATAGATCATTATATATTGAAGTACTACCATGTTAATGCTTTTATTGTTTGTACCCACTAACCACACCACTTTGAAAGTCAGCTTTTTTGGCTTCCATCAATTCAATGCAGTAATTATTAGCTCAAAATAATTAAGTTGGATTAAAAGAACTGAAAAAATCAGCAATTATGGATATGTCTGGAGCAGCCAGGGTCTTCCACCAACATCAAATGTTTTGCAATTAGTCATACTGTTGATTGCTTCTTCCATTAATGCATGTGGGAAAACATCTTTTGACATGATATCAAATGCCAAAGTTAAAGGTTTTTTATGTGCATTTGAGGACTTACATGATGAGCAAACTAAGAAGTATTTTGTTGGTAATTTAGAAGATCCAACATTCCACCAAGTGTGTCTGTAGTGTGCGAGGGAAACATTTAACTTTGACACATGAAATTTGAAATTTTTGAAAGTTTTACCATTGCATTAAACCACTTTTTTTTTAGTTTTTTGCACATGCATCGACAGGTAGATGCAATCAATGGTATCCATCTAGTCAGTATGTGCCATGTATAATACCTGAGCCTTTCGGCCTACACCTCCATTGAATCTCCTGAAAGGAATAATCTGTTTCTTGGCCACAACATCCTTAAGGTACCTTGTTGCCTTACGAACATGCATACCCTTGATAGCCATGCCTGTCTCTCTTGTGTTCTTGAAGTGAACACGAAGATTTGATCCCCTGGCCTTGCATGACTTGGTAGGATTTTCAGGATCCTTAGCGTAGCGTGTCATGGTGCTGGATGACCTACCAAATACCAAGTTTATATAACATTATCATCGATATATATCACATATAACTGTATTCAAGTATATGATGGTAATCTTATAGACACATGCATGTAGCATATACAAGTTTTCTTGATTTATTGTCCATTAAGTAATATATTTGTCAAAAACCCGCTCGAACACAAAATTGATAAAGAGGCCTTACCCTCTACTTCTTATGAATAGGATGACTCAATCAATAGTTTATAAGGTTTCGACATAGAAGGCCTAAGATATCGTGTGTGGATCGATAGACAGAGATTTTTCAAAACATGTCTGGAAATACAAATGTTTCGGCTAAATTGTTTAAAATAAATAGTTCAGACGATTTATTATATATTTTACGATCATAAGACCAATTATCGAAACCTTCAGTAGCCTGATGGCTTAGATATTTACAGATTATTTCATACTTTTTTCTATAGTTTTACCTTCACTGTGGCCTGAAGGAAAGAGAATACTACCCAGTAGACTTCGCGCCGATGATTCCATCACGCATGCGCATTGTATTGTCCAAGATGGCCGCCGCAAAGTGAAGTATTTTACACGCAATTTTACCTTTTTAACAACCCTTCGAAGGACGAAGATATCATAAAACTTTTAACAAAATGTTTTGGGGTAAGACTTAATCCTAATTTTAGGTTATTGGCGTTTTCTGTACCTCTTACAGGAATTGTTGTAAGGTATTTCTGTTTTGTATGAGTGCGCGCATGGTTGAGTAAGGCTCTTTGATAATCATATTAACTTAAAGTTTAAACTACCAAACATTACCTTCTCAGTAAATTCTCTAGATTATTTGAGTGCTTTTAACTGAATTAGTAAGAAATCCTCACTAATTACTTATGACCAGAATTATTGCTATAAAAGTAAGAACTGAAGTTCCTTTAACTCTGATGCATGTGTACAGACAGTTTCCCTACACGTGGCTGTAGTGTTAATGACTTAGAACTTGATCTATGTCCTTCGCTGCAGTGTTAATCCTGCTTAATTAGTAAGCATAAATTCTTCCCTCTCCCCTCCCCTGTTATGTCTTCCTTTGGTACCTTGGGGCAATATCTTTTCTCCACCCACAAGAATGGGAAGTTCATTCCCACACGGCAGAAGAGGCAGTAGTTTAGTATGGAAATAAATGGTTAGGAGATAAATACATTTGCCTTGTTTGAATTTTTTACTCAATGGGAGAAGATAGTTTTTTTGTGTTTTACTCAATATTCGAGACTGCTAAGGGTGTCTGCGTTATGTGTGATAATGTAATTACCTGTGGGATTCATGATTATATTCCCAAATAAGCCACATGATGCATATTCTCATATTGTGATGCTATGTGTGATGTGTAATAGGCCAAAAATTATATCAGTGATGCAAGATTTCTTTTAAGAAATATCTAGTGTAAGGTGCAATGGAAACCCCTTTTGCCACCCTGGATATCAAGGGTGAGTTTTGCAGGGGGCAAGGGCAAGGGTTGGAGGAGGTTAAAGCTTGGAGAGAGATTGTGCTCATGCAATGCAATTCTGAAAAAAAGATTCTTATACTTTCCTTCCAAGGGGATTTAAATTAATGGTCACACTGAACAATTATATCTGTCTATTATAGGAATTACACTAGATGTCGGGAAGCGTTATACTCAAACAGTTGAGAAATCCTTTCACTTATCAATGGCTGCACTAGGCTTCAACCACACTACTGCTGATCCTGTTACTATTATGGTAGAAGTAGACAAGGCACAATTTGCTCTTTGTACATTACAGCCAGGAAGAATCCCTCAGCAGACGCTGGATATTGCTTTCACGGAAGGAGAAGAAATTACTTTTTATACAGAAGGAAATAATGAAGTTCATTTAACTGGTAATTTGACATCTTATTAATATTGTTTCTGTTTATTGAGTTTTGTTTCATCAGGGCAAAAATAACAGCTGGTCACCAGAATAGTGTAACCTCAGTCATACCTCATTTCAGAAAATGACTGGCAAGACAGAGATTTAACCAGAAAAGTTCCAATTATTCTGTTAAGACATGGTGCGATGACCAGCTCTTATTTTTATCCTTGTTTCAGGGATGGCATTCAAATCAACCATTCAAAATGACTGTTAATGTTATTTTAGGTTATCTGGTTGAAGAACCAGAAACTATTGAAATGGATGATGAAGACTTTTCAATAGAAAGTGATGAATCTGTATCAGGAAGTGATGAGTCAGCATCAGACTCCAACAAAAGTGAAGATGAGGAAAATGATGGGTCATTGTCTAATGAGTCTGTAACATTGCAACATTTACTTGTTGGAGAAAATGTATCAGATGATGATGACCAGTCTGACAATGACTGGGACCCCTCTAGGGATAACCCTTCTTCAAAGGCAAAAAATAAAAGTGCTAAGAAATCTCAGAAGAATAAGAAAAAGGAGATACAAAATACTGAGCTAAAGGAGGAAAATGTATCTAATGGGGCAGCTGAGCAGCAGCCAGATGGATTAGCAACAATGTCTTGGGGTGATTCACTAGCTAGTGCTGATGAAAGTCATGATTACATACCAGAAAAGAAAAGAAAGAACAGGAATCTGCCAAGAAACAAAGTCCAAAGAAAAAAGGCAAAAAGAGAAAATTAAAAGAAAGTACTGGAAATGAAATTACTCAGAAAAATGAACCTGAAAAAGAAAAAAAGTCTAAAAAGAGAACTTCTAAAGTCTAAAGATTCTAGGAAATCTTGACTTGCAAAGCAATAGTATGTTTTTATCTAAATACCACATGTAACTATAGACAGGCATATTCATGTCATGTCATTAACCTGTAGAGCTGATTGATCCTCTACTTTAGACATGAGTATAGGTACTCCTGCTGTAGATAGATCTCACTACTTCATTATGAAAAATAATCAGTGCTACCATTGGTTGTCATAGAAACATTCCTCATTTTTATGCACTAGTTACAGTTTTTGAGCTGCTTTAATAACTCGGCTAAATTTACAGTCTTTTTAGGGAATTTTGTTAACTTAAAACAAATATTTTATTTAAATTATGATTCATCACCCTTGGTTGTTTTTGTTATTTTATAACCAACACAACTCAATTCTTACCCTTATATTCATGACTTCTTTTAATTGATATTTTATTAACAACCCCTTCGTTTTAAATATATTTGACATCTATAAATGCAAGCTTCAATGTCCTTCTTGTTTTTTCATCAATTGATCTTCGCTTTCTTGTTTTTTCAAGTCTATAAGTTTCTTCATTAGTGTATCTCTTTTTATTGCACATTCTTTTATTAAACTGTTCAGTTTATCCAAGAAATTCTGGCAATACTCTGACAGTGCAATGCTTCCTGCAGGAAAAATGATGTATGAATTTTCAGTATTGAAACAGAAACTTCATGGCAGCAACCATTGAAGTCATGCAGTAATATGAAGACAGTATAGACAAAGCCCTTTTCTTCAATCGAGGTATACTCCTCATGCTAGTTGCTGCCCGGTGTTGTTGTATGTATTTCTAATGTTTTCAAAATTGGTTACTTACCTGCAGAATCTTTATTTCTGTGAGACTGAAGACATTCAACAGCATCTGAAATCTTCATTAAAATATCTGTATAAGTAACACTGCAGTTCAAATATGCTTCAAATAAGAACAGAACTGTTTTCATAGTACCTTTTCAGCATTGTCCTTGAATGCTGTAAGAAAAAGTCTAAGGTCTTCTTCAGATGTGGTGGCTCTTAGAGCTTCATAATACTCTAGAATCCCTTTAAAATAAGGCAGTAAATCCAAGTAAAATATTGTTCTGTGTGGATGATAACATCATTGTGCCATCACTTACTTTCTAGTGGTTCACACAGCATTTCAGATGTGCTTTTCTCAAATTCTGTGTATGCAGTTCTTTGAATAAAATAGTTGTTCATGTCAGTATAGATGGCAATGAAAACTAATTAGATTTTTAAGATAATTATATTGTAAACCTACCTGATGGATGATAGTACTGACTCAGTATAGTCCAGCTGTAACTGATACATTCTTTGGTGAAAGGATAACTCTTCTTTTAGAATCTTTATCTACATTTTATATCAAATTATATAATTATAATTAATGAGGAAAAACATAAGTAATCAGTGACCCAGGAGAAGTCTGTAAATAAACCACATTACCTTGGGCATAATGTTTTACCATTTCAGACAACTTATCATTCCCTTGAGAAATAATATTCTTTGTTTTAATTGTATCCATATTCAATTGCCATCTTCTCATACATAATAAACAAAGAAATGATACTCTAGGGAATGACGTGATCTGAAATGAGAAAACATTACACCCTAGAGGTCTGTTTGATACAGAATAACTCTAAGATAGATTTTCTCACCCAAACTCACTTCATTTTCAAAAATGTTGATTGCACAATAATCTTAAAGCTTATTAGATTATCACCATTGTAACAGACCTCAATTAAATGCATGTGTTGATCATAACTGACAGCCTTCATTAGAGGATCAATCACTGACCGAATCTGTAACAACAAAGTTTTAACACATTATGTTAACAAACATGATCCATGGGTTATTAGGATGACATTACACATACCTCTTCCTCTTTCTTTCTGCTTAAACTGGATGGCATATGTGACATCACATTTTCTAGATTCAAGTCTGGTCTAATTTGCTTATTAAGTGGTGGCTGTCAAAAAAAAGATATTTCTTAGAATGGGATTGTCAGAACAGAAAGAAGAAATGTTGGCATTGTATGATCATTCTGAGTACTAACTTCTTACCCACGGTGCTGATGGAATCAATACAGACAGAGAGAGAAGGTCTTGACAGCTGTCTTCAAGAAGTGTTGTTGTAACTTGTACATGTGCATTCATGTGATCTCTAATTGGTTGTCCAATGTGATCACTTCCTGTCACTGATGTCATACATTTTTCCTGGAGCACTTCCTTCAGGCAAACCATTTGCTTGTACAATTTGCACAATTTGGATTCTAGTTTTGACTGAAAATCAAAGGTTTCATGCAGTTAGACTACCCACTGCTGGATGGATCACACTACCATGTTTGTTGTGGTTAGGGGTCTTGCACATCTTGAGTACCCCCTCAGCTATATTGCAGATACATGGCCTCATGGTAGGTTTACCAAAGCCAAACAGGTCAGAGGGATAGACTAAACTAAGCGTTGGCCCTCCAAATAGGGGGTATTGCACAGGTCTAACATTTCTTTCCAGTAAAAACAAAGTTGTTACAAAAATACTTCCTTGTTAGACATTTGTGTTTTTTTATCTATTTTTAACGTCTTTCCAATAATAATAATATAGCACATAACCTACATACCACATGTCTGAGATTAAGATGCTCAAACTTGCCACTACACATATCTATAAGGTTGGTTTGATGGTTACTGGTTATTTTCTTGTCACTTTTTAAAAAATTTCCCATAAAAACAGCAGGTAGGGTGAGTGTTTCTGGATTTGTAGGCTTTGAAAAGATAAATAGAATGAGTTAGTTGGACAAGATTTTCAATAACTCTTAGTCCTTTATATGACATGAACTATGTTCTCACTCATGATTATTGACCATCATGATTGCAACCTAGTCCAGATGTTGTGCCCTCCTTTGAATGTTCCACTTTTGTTGGGCTGCCTGACCCAACAAAGGGGGTGGCAGTGTCTCAACTACATTGCAACCATGCATGCACATTGGTATGCAAACCTCTATAGTCTTGGAAAGATAATGACGAATCCCTTCAACAGTGCACAACAGATCTGAGATTCTGCCGTAAGTTGTAACATCAGGTGTCTGTATAGATCTGTTGTAGAAAGGTTAAGTTAAAATAAAATGATGGTACTCTACAAATGCCATGATATATGCCAATTCTTGCTATACCTTAAACAATCTATAACATTAAGAAGTTGACCCTCAATTTCTATGAGGACATCTGTTCTTAGGTTAAGGGCCCAAGATTGCAAGGTGACCTGACAATAGAATAAAATATAATGTTTACACCAATGCATCACAGCATGTAACATCAAACATAGACAAAACAAGTGAACCTGTCTCTCTAGCTGAATGACTTGTGATTTGAGCAGATTGACTCTTCTCTCATCAAATCTTTCATTTGGTAGTTCTTCTACAAGTTGCTTGTACAAAGATCTAGAAGAAGAACAAGAAATGTTCCACATTTGTACATACTAGACCAGCTGTCTCAAACCATGAATACATACTTGATGTATGTTAGTTCTGCTTTCAACTCTTCATTTTCTTCTTGGAGTAACTGAAAAAATAATTATACATTAACTGGATTGCATGAACTGTAAGTTCCCCATGGATTACAAGTTTGGGTATGTCGTGTCGCTTGGGTAATCATCCCCTCTCCCACTCTACTCCTCTCCTCCACTCTGTTCTCAGCGCTATACCTTTATATCCCTTTTCATCTGTTTGTCCTGTATTTTGCTTGTATTTGGCAGTTCTTTCTGCTCAATCCCAATCATACAGAGTGCTTCTATTACCAGTTTTTCTGCTTTCTGGGGTCGAAGAGAATAGTCTGGTTGCAGAATGCTAAAAATATGTAAACATCGTACAGTATATGTAAATAAGATTTTATTCAAATCCAATTTAAAAAAGACTGACCCTTTACTTACTACACCTGATGATTTGATGGATCTCTCTGAGGCAACATGCTGTTTATGTTTTGGGAATGTTTTCCTAGTACTCATATTTTACATACTCATATAAATACTCGATTTCTTTCAAAGGGTTAAACTTTAATTGATTCCGCCATTTTGAAAAACACTTCAAAAGAGCCTGGGACGAACGGCTGGGCTACCTGTGTTGGTGAGTATTTTTTACTGTGAGTGTGGGATACCTGTGTCTTTTTTTTCAACGAAAAGCAACGTAACAAAAAATCGGGGGCAAGATAGACCTCGATCAAATTCTTTATTTTTAATTTCTTTTTTTACTTTTTTCGATTTTTTTTCTAAAACATATATTCTTTGAATAAGCATTTTTATCATAACTTTTCTTGTATTTGGGTGGCTTCTAAAGAAGCCGTTTTGTGTTCTTTTCTTAGACGTTCTACGCTTTTTTCTTGGCTGCTTTCTTTGCAGGTCTTCTTTTGGCTGGACTCTTCTTCTTTGTAGCTCTTTTTACTTTCTTTGGTGACTTGGATCTGGCTTTACTCTTGGGTTTTTTAGTTTTCTTCGGGGATTTGGCTTTCTTTGCAGCTTTCTTCTTTTTGGGAGTAGATTTCTTTGCCGCCGTCTTCTTCGCTTTCTTCTTCTTCTTAGGTGTTGTCTTCTTTTTGGGTTTAGCGGCCTTCTTCTTCTTCTTTTTCTTTTCTGTTCTAGCCAAAGCTTTGGGTCCAAGCTTGAACGAACCAGATGCACCCTTTCCTTTTGACTGTACAAGTAATCCAGCAGCAACTCCTCTCTTCAGAGCCATTCTCAGGTGTGGTCCCGGATCACCAACACCCCTGTAGTTAGCCTTAATGTATTTCTGGATAGCTTGACGGGAAGATCCTCCTCGTTCCTTCAGCGCAACGATGGCTGCTTTAATCATATCTTGATATGTAGGATGCGCAGAAGGTTTAGCTGACTTGGCTGGTCTTTTTGCCTTTGGTCTCGCGCTCTTTGGACGAGCCGCTTTCCTTGCACCAGGACTTGGGCTTCTTGACTTCGATCTAGATCTTGACCTTGATCTGGATCTTGAACGAGAACGTGCTTTCTTAGGACTTGCAGACATGTTAAAGTTGTAAAACAAGCAAACAGATATCGATAATCACTTCTGATACAAGAAGAGAATGTTCAACGGAACCGCGCGTTTTGATTTTATATATCACACACGGACGCCCGAGAGCGCAGTTCTGTTTCGCCAAGAACCCGCCATGTTGCTGTGCTCTTTGTGTTTGTTGGTCAAACATTGGGACCTATTCCATCAAAAATACACCTATAATTGCCGAGGTAAGTGGGCGAAGTGCTTTAATGTACATCGAAGTTTTACTTGGATATTCATTTTCCTTTATTCCTTATGACTTTACTCAAGAAAGTGTTAAAATTCAAAATATTTTTTGAGTAAGAAGTTTTGTCAGCTTTTACTTTTTCCTTCAAAAACACTCATTATCCGGCAAAAAAGTCTTTATTTTACTTAATAATTCATTTATGGATATCTTAGCAAGCTTTTGACCATAATTCTGACTTGATTTGAAATCGTACGATGTAGAAAATTTAGCGAAATTAAACCGAAAAAAAACAACAAAAACTGGCGACTTCACGAACTATTGAGGATGAGAAACATATTTTCACTTATCGACATTAGACTTTTTCCATTCAACTTGTAGCAATAAACTGTTATATATTTTCATGGCATTGTCACTCAAGTGTCATTGATTTGTATAAGCGTACTAATGGATTTCAAATGGTTGTTCGAACTTTTTTCCCCATCTTCGACGGAAAAACAATATTCACAACCCGCCATAAACAAAAGGGCGCGAAAACAAATTTCTTTTCAAAATCTTATTCGTACTTGACTCTGAAGTCACAATTTCTAAAAAATGTAGACAAAATATTAAAAAGAAAGTAGGTGTATGATTTCCTTTAGCAGCGTCAGTTTGGGCATCAATAGTTATTTGCCGTTTCAGGGCACAACTGAAAACGAAAACTAGCCGTTTGAAAAGTTGTATTTCCGTAATTAAATCATCTACCAACCTGAGTGTTTTTCTGTGTTTAAAAACAACATAAACGGAAATTGTAGCATTCAAATTACGCCCGTAGGTAGTTGCTTAACACTTGACTAGTGATAAAATTTTTACTTTTGATCTTTAAGCCATTAAAACAGGGTTTTTTATTGTTTGTTGGCATTGCAAATAAGTCGATAGCTTGACTATAGAAATTTATTATATGAAAATACCGAAATACGGTAAAAGCCGTGGACGGTAGGATATTTCAAACCATTTCTATTTTCATATTTCAAAAATGTTATATCTACATTAAACTATTTTTTTCAATTACTTATTTCAAGAGCTATACAGCCTCTAGGTTGTTTAGGACTATAAACTGCTGTTTTGTTATCATTGTACAGTATCTTTTTGATTGTCTGGTGCTTCGTCGTTATCTCTATGTATTTGAACTCAAAATACATTTTGTCGATATTATAATCTACTGTCCATTTGTTAGTGATCATGATGATAAAGATTTGCTTCCCAAGGGTCCACAAGTAGCGAAATGTGGACATGCGGCAAAAGCCGTTGACGGTAGGATATTTCGAACCATTTCTAACGTTATTTTTGCTGCTATTTTTTCCAGTAAGCTTATGATATTTGTTTCCGGTTAATAAATCTCATAAATCTCATTTTCTTCCTGTCCGAGACTGGCAGAATCACCAATCATCGTCAATATTTTTTTAGGCGAAACCCAGCTACAGGATGTCAGCTTCCAGTTACACCATACCAAATTTAGACGCGCGCCATGATTTTTTTCTATTTTCCGGTAAAAAAATATCTATTTTGTAATAGGAAGAAATGCTTCTAGAAGGCAACTTGATCCTGGTCAAATGATAGAATGACGTCCAATTAATAGGAAAGAAAGTGCAAAAGTGCCGGAGAAGTTAAGAGAGTACTATTTTACAGATTAGTGAACAGTTTCAGGAAGACAAGGAATTAAGGAATTAAAAATAAATATATCTATCGCGTAGGAAAGGAAGCGAGATAAATTTAGATCACTAGCTTGAGCATTTTCACCTTTTTATGAATTGTTTTTAAGTACTATTATTATTTGACATTTTTATTTTTGTTCTATTACGACTGGCGATATTTTAGCGACTCCCCAAGTATGAATAAGATCAGTACTGTCACGTATGAATCTATCTTAGGACTCAATCGAAAATTAGATTACGAGAAATTATCGAATATTTGATGACAAGTTTCTTATGTTAATGTTGGTAAATTCCCAGAATGTTTAGTCATATTTATAATCGGCCCACGCGGATATGGGTGCGCATCAAGGCGCGCAAAGGCGTGGTCGGTGGTCTATGTATCGATTAAGGGCGCGCACGGCCTGGGACTAGTCTGGTAATACATAGTAATCAGTGTTTAGTGTCTCACATCGAACAGATCCAAACGCATGTTGAGTTGTTTCACTTGTGACAAATATCGAAGAGTCTGTTGGGAGATTTCTTGTCTGTGTGCTACTCTCTGAACGATTTCTAATAGCTTAGCTGTATGCAGACACTGTAAGACATCTGCATGGTGCAGATTTGCTAAGGTTTCGTGCGGACTCGAGGATGGCTGTAGGGCTGTTCCAGTCGTAAATATTTCGAACGAGTCCTTGGTTAATGTATTTGTTGCAATGAGGAAAAGACCGAATTTAACGATTGCTTGCCAAGCATCGGCAGCTCCTCCACCACCCCAACCGTAAGTACTCAATTCTTTCATTTCCATGCTTGGTTTTTCCTCCAAATTTTTGATTTGCACTCTCCACTATACCTTCAAACTCAAAGACCTTGTGACCGTTTGTCGCTGTTTTGCAGGACCGATGAAAATACTATAGATTTGCAAAAGGTAGAAGATGTCCGTAAGAAACTAGATGACTTGGAGCTGGATGGATTACAGCGCAAAAGACTCGAAGAGTTTTTAAATGAAAAGAGGAAAATAGGAGAACTTATTAACGATGATTTTGAAAAGATTGACGAGCTTGGAGCAGGGAATGGCGGTGTAGTCACAAAGGTCTTGCATAAACCTAGTGGCCTTATTATGGCTAGAAAAGTAAGAAAATAGTAACATTTGAGAATATTCTCGTCGTTTGGTTATTATTGAAATTCTAAATAAGTATTCTAATGTTATGGATGACACGACCTCGATTATAATAAGCAGTTTTTGCTAGCTGCTCTTGTCGCACAATTGTGTGCTCATCTTGATGTAATTTCCATCGTATTTTATGCTATTTATTCCTTTGTTTCTTGCAGTTGATTCACTTGGAAATCAAGCCAGCAATACGAAACCAAATTATCAGAGAGCTTAAGGTCTTGCATGACTGTAATTCTCCTTACATTGTTGGCTTTTATGGAGCTTTTTACAGCGATGGTGAAATTTCTATCTGTATGGAGCACATGGTTAGTAAGTCGAAAAGGGTTACCATTTCATTACATGTAAATTTCAAATGTTGATATTGTACATTGCACTGAATTATGTTCATTTCGTTGTCACGCTGAAAACTTCAATTTATCTCTTTCTCCAAATAAAAGCAAAACGCATTCGTCAAAACTATCATCTCAAAACAGGAATGTGTATCAATTATTCACCACTGTCATTCCCCTCTCCCCCACGTTGCAATCATCCATGCAACGGGTTTTTACATTTTATCCATACAAACTTCGGAAACTTAGAATTTCATTCCTAATATAAAATATAAATGGGAATGTTATTCTTTACAAAACATAGTAAAGCAAAAAGTACTTCCACTAACTACTTAAGAAACATTGGAACTACTATCACTCTATACGAATCGCTACTACTTCACAACTCGGTTTCTACTGGAAATCTTCCCCCCAAACTCGTATCCTTTTTGTAACAACGATAAGCTCTACGTGCCTCCCCGCTCTGATTCTCAAAAAGAATAGAATGAATAATATACATTAAATATTCCTAGTTGTACTGTTCGTTGTTATTGAAGTAAAGTATCTCTCTACATTTGCCTATGCGAGATCTTTGACAATTTATTTCTTTGTAAGTGCTGACTAAGCTATCTTAAGGATGAGTATTTTTGTAATTTTTCGCGTTCTATTTAAATAGATCAGTAGTCTGGAGTGTTTCATTCAAAACTGCTCTGCTATTTACATATTTCTGGGATTCTATTTATGAATAAATTTGTTTTTTATAATTAGATGGTTCTCAGGTTTTTTTAATCTATTTTCTTTTCTTTTCTGTATTATTTTATTAACACAATCGTTACTACTTGTATTTTTATTTATAATCACATTTTAATTTATTTTTGAATAACACAACGTCATATACATTGAGATATAGCTAACGCTATACAAGATCCAACATAGTGTTTCTCCAATATTATTATATTCTATTTGCATTTTTATTGCCCTTCATTTCTCTACCAAGCTGATATTTCCAAAGGTTTCGTTGTTAAACTCATATGCTTGGCATACCATTTTAGGTCTTTTTTTGATTGTCTTGCAAAGTTCTCTCCTTGAATAACAAAATGAATTGATTTACAGTTTGGGTTTAATGCAATTACATATATTGTGTCAAGAGATGCATTATCTTGATTTATTTGACTAAAATCACATGGATAGCTCAATGATTTTTGATGTATCATCCTAAAATGTTTGGGATTAAAGAAATTTTTCCCCATTCCATTTAGTTAGTTTCATTTTCTCCCCTAGAAAATTTCATTCTATTTACCCAGACACAAGATTATTTCTAATCATTTCATTTGAAATCAAGTTTATTGAATAATATGCTTTAATTTAGTAAAAGTGTGACACAATCTTTGATTCAAACCATCCTAAGCAAAAATCAAACATATTCTTGTACTATGCAATTAAGATCATAAATTCATATCAAGGTTATATTCATCAATAACAAGCCTGCTAATGATTACTTCTTGTCCATATTCTTACATACAGGATGGAGGGTCTCTAGACCAAATCTTGAAGAAAGCTGGTAGAATTGAGGAGGAAATTTTGGGCAAAATTAGTATTGCCGTAAGTATATAGAGGATATAACATGGGTGCACAGAGATACGAAATTGATCTTCGAGTGTTGAAAAGATCTCCCACGCGTGAGTGCAGCGAATGAGTATTTTTGTGAGATTTTTAACACGAGAAGATCAATTTCGTATCTCCAAGTGCTCATGTAATATTCTGTTTACTATATAATTATCCATAAAATCAACTTAATAAGCTTTTTATCATTATGAAAAGTTTTTATTTATAAACTAATAGCTTAAATACACATGGTAACGATATTTTCACATGTAAAAATAACATGTTATTTCACATGTGAAATATCAGTTTTTCGAAAAGGAGAAATATAGGTATTTTATGTAATGTTTAATAAAATATACCCGATAAAATACGATCTGTGAGTTTATTGAACGGCTTGAAAAACTCATGATGTAAGTTCTCATATTGTACCAAATTCTTTATGAAATGAACCAAGTTTGATAGAAAAAATTCAAGTTAAAGTTTATGCAAATGAATACGAATCTATATCAGATATAAAACCTCCTTCACGGTCATTATTTCTATTGTGTTTTCCTCATGAATTATTTATGAGTTTTTTAAGGATAATTATATGATAAACCAAATAATTTTATAATTCCTTTAATTACCTGGTTATACACTCCAATTATTAGTTGTTGAATAAAAACAGGGTTGGCATAGACATGGAAGATCATAGGATTTTGAATTTTCCCTACAGCCCTGAAAAAGTGGTATAATTTGAAACACTGAAAAAAGGGTTCTCTAAGACTTTTCTGCATTTCAGTAAGCTTTGATAAATGTCATTTAAAAAGATTTATAATTTGTATTCTATCCTTTGGTAGGTTCTTAAAGGTCTTAATTACCTCCGTGAAATCCACCAGATTATTCACCGCGATGTTAAACCATCTAATATACTTGTTAACACAAGAGGTGAAATTAAAATGTGTGATTTTGGGGTAAGTGGCCAACTCATTGATTCAATGGCCAATTCCTTTGTGGGTACCAGATCATACATGTCGGTAAGTATCCCATCTTAAATGAAATAAACTATACACTAGTTTTGGTTTAAAGTTAATCCAGGGTTTAGGTCAGTCTTCCATGGATTCCATAGTCTTGGCATATCATTGACAGATGTACAGAACTGGTGAATCCATGGAGAAAATATACTCCCTAGTTTTTATGATATTGGCATGAGTTGCATTTGCTGTTATGCCATTGTCTCTTATTGCTGTGTTAGTTCATCCCTGGGTGTCACGCCCTTGAACTGAGTTGAGTATGTTTAATGTACTGTTCTCTTCCTTGCCACAATTGTTTTCTCTGGGGGGTCCTCCAGTATACCATATCTCTCCCTCCTTACACTGAATCCAAATATGGTGACCAATTTGAATAAGTATTTTTCTGGATGACTAGCCTCATGTGAAACATAAAGGTGTCTTTACATGTATTAGTAGAGTCTAGTCAGTCCAGAACAATACTTTTTCAAATGGATTGCCTTATTTTGATTTGACATAAAAAAATAAAAACATTTCAGTTATACTTTTATGATATGTGTTGTATATTGAATGTAGTGGTTGTGCGCGCAGAGCAAACATCCCAGAAGAGTCATGATGGGGAATAATGCATGGCTGTAAAATTTCATTAGTATCACCATCTTAAAGTCTATTAAACTAATAATGAACCCAATTGTTCTCTTTTTTCCCCCAGCCTGAGCGACTACAAGGCTCAAACTACTCAGTGCTTTCAGATATCTGGAGTTTTGGGCTTTCTCTTGTTGAAATGGCAATTGGTAGATATCCCATACCTCCTCCAGATCCCAAAGAAATAGATAAGTTGTTTAGTATGGATCCTCGTAGTATAGCATCGTCATCAAATATGACTTCTAATCGATTACCTCCTGGCGTAAGGCCACCTAGTGGAGCAAATGATGGAGTAAGGCCTATGGCCATATTTGAACTGTTGGATTACATCGTTAATGAGGTAATATTCTATTTGAAGAAGATGGCCTAGATTTTTTAAATATTAGGTATTAGTCTTATTGCCCTTTTCTTTCAGAAAACACATATAATTGTTATTATGAAATGAAAGTATGGACTTCAAGCAGTAATTCACACTAACATGGGGTTTATTATAATCTCTTTTAATTCAATATTTCTCTTTCATTATTTTGTCACAGCCTCCACCAAGACTACCAACACAATACTTCTCTGAACAATTCTGTGAATTTGTTCACAAATGGTAAGGAATAGGTTTATTAGTCCTTTTGTTGTTCTGCATTATTATTAACATACAATTTAGTATAATAAAAAGTGTATTCTTTTTAACAGTCTTGTTAAGAATCCAAAGAGAGAGCAGACCTGAAATATCTGATGGTAAGAATGACTTGTTACTGAAACCATTCACTACTCTCCATTTCACCATCACTCCAAATGTACATTTGATCATGGGTTAGGCCATGCGCCATGCCATACTATAGTATATACCATGGTGTAGCACAACATTCCATTCCATACACAATGGCACTGCTGCACATTATGCCACACTATAGTATATACCATGTCTTAGCACACCATTCCATTCCATACACAATGGCACTGCTGCACATTATGCCACACTATAGTATATACCATGCTGTAGCACACCATTCCATTCCATACACAATGGCACTGCTGCACATTATGCCATACTATAGTATATACCATGGTGTAGCACAACATTCCATTCCATACCCAATGGCACTGCTGCACATTATGCCACACTATAGTATATATCATGCCTTAGCACACCATTCCATTCCATACACAATGGCACTGCTGCACATTATGCCACACTATAGTATATATCATGCCTTAGCACACCATTCCATTCCATACACAATGGCACTGCTGCACATTATGCCACACTATAGTATATATCATGCCTTAGCACACCATTCCATTCCATACACAATGGCACTGCTGCACATTATGCCACACTATGGTATATATCATGCCTTAGCACACCATTCCATTCCATACACAATGGCACTGCTGCACATTATGCCACACTATAGTATATACCATGCTGTAGCACACCATTCCATTCCATACACAATGGCACTCCTGCACATTATGCCACACTATAGTATATACCATGCTGTAGCACACCATACTATAGTATATACCATGCATATATATCAAGCCACTGCATGTTATGCCATACTATATCATATGTACAATTGGCTTTTGCTAATGATACATTGATTACTTAATGTTTTTGTTTTGTTTTCAGAGCCATCCATTTATCAAGAAAGCAGAAGAACAAACTGTGGACTTTGCTAGTTATGTGTCTAGTTTTGAATCATCTTCCAATTCCCAGTGATAAAGCTGGTCAAAACACATTCCAACATCTAACAGGTCATTTGATAAGCATTTCAAATTTTCAACCGTATCAAAGAACATCCCTTTTTTCTGAGTCAAAATAATTATCATGTCTGCATTCTTACAATGTAATTACTATTTGAAAAAAGGATTTGGTAGTGTGAGATTGGAACATAATAGGACTATTGATTGTTGGGTATGGGCTGGTACAACTTGTGTGTCAGGTCTATAATGACAAGGTTCATTGTGTCAGTTGTTATTGATAAATAACAAACCTGATTTGAGTGTTGTATATCTTTGTAAAACTCAGACATAAAGGGGTTAGTGCTCTACTACCAGGGCTAATAATAATAATTGTTGGTCGGTCATCAGTCCCTCTTCTTATCCAGACTCATCTGCACAGGCTTACACTTCCTTAAGGTGACTGGACCCCCTCTTGCTTGACCGCTAACTAAGTTTGGAACACTGATGCATAAACATGTTTTATCTGATTGCAAATCTTTTTTGCACATGAGTCACATAAAGATTGAATTAATGTTTGATGCAGTTTTTAATGAGATCGGACGTCATATCACGTGATTATGATGAAGTATTTGTTTTCGTTTAGAGAACAATTTTAGACTTGTGGAACGTTCAACACTAAAATGCTTCATACCACATGATTATATACTAGATGCCTCTATCTATTTTTGGACAAATCTATCTAGCTTATTATGAGATAATCTACTTCAAATCTAAACAATGAATTTGATATGGCGGAAATTAATATTTCAGAACTATATATTCACAAATTTCATTGCTCATTTAGTTTTACTCTGCATCTAGTTTTAAAAGCAACATCTTAAAGGTAATCAACATGCGATTTTGTGTAAACGTATGATGCATAAGACAGGGTAAACATTTGATCTGTACTTTTCATCACAGTTTTCTAGTAAATCTTACTACATCTTTCATTATTCTAAAATTCTATGATAATTTCTTAAACTAATAATACCCAAAATTGTGAGACTATTGAACTCATTTAAAGCGAATCTAAAGCCAACGAGAAATACAGAAAACATTGATCGTCTCCCAATGATTTGATGCTCTGGGAATTCTATTGTTTGTTATTGATCATAACATCAAATTTTTTCGCAACATGCACAGTCCCATCTTGTTTGGCTGCTTTCCAATTTACTCCTGAAGTATGGTGTAATAAACAGTTGTTTTTTTATTTAAACGTGGGAGGTAGCAGTCAAGCATGACGGGGTCCAGCCACCTTAAGAGCAAATCATTTGTGAAAGTCAACTGTAAAGTAGAAAATGTGCAGCTTGAACAACACCAATGTTTTTTAATCTCACAGACTTTTAATGGTACCTACTGTATGAATAGTTGTCTTATAAAGGAGGCTAAGCCTTTGCAAATGAATCTGTGGTCTTCAAAAACAGTGGTATGCATCGAATGAGAAACTGGTGTATTCCAGCCAGACATCATCCAATGACAGCCATTTTTTTAAGCCCTGCACTACATTAAAGCTTTTAACTAATTAGAATAGGGATAATTTAGGTCTTCACCAACTCTTGCACTTGCCCCTTCAATTGACAAGAGTTTAAGGTTATTATATATAACTGTGTAATTTTATATTATTTCTCTAGTGTTTAGGCAATTAATGCAAACATATTTGGTGTTTGTGCATATTAGGTTAGACCTTCAATTACTATTCCTGCAAGGCATTCAATTATATATATTACATAAAATGACCAGGGTTTTCAATTGTCTCACTTTATATGTTACTTGACTTCGATCCTTTAGCTGCGTGCAGGTTTATTGTACATGGACTTTACTGAAGCAGATATTGCATATCTGTAGGCTGCTTCATTGTGGTAATATTAGAAGGACTAACTTTCATGTTGCTGAACAGCAACTTTGCTGATTAATAGCTGGTTTAATGTGTCAATTACTTGGAAGCCTCTTTTTAGAAAATCTTTCAAGGACTTCACCAAATAAAACTGCTTATGCCAATCTTTAAGAAGTTTCAGCTCTTAATTAAGACATGCTTCTGGTCAAGCAAGTTTTATTTAAAATGTTTCCATACAAAATAAAACTTATTCTCTAATTCTTATACATTCTCTCTTATACCATATGTTTACAGAAATTAGGTTGTGAAAATGGCAAGTGACAAGATTTTGCTTAAACATGAACTAGTGCAAAGTCTTTTGTTCTATAAATTTTTGTTGCAATTTTTTAATCTGATGGACAAATATCAAATATAAGGGTTTGTCTATTTGCTCTACTGGGCAATGGAAGAAAACAGTCTTAAGTGGAAGACTTGTGCCCAAACTCTAGTTTTCTGGTGGCCGTGGAAGATGAATAAAACGAATATGCAGTAGTGTTTGGCCTCCCATGTGATAACTTAATTAGTTTCTGCCTATACTAGTATATGGAGTGTAGCATTGAAGCTGGACCACATTTATTATACCATCAAATATCAGTAGTATCTTATATTCGAAAGCAATATTAAGATGTCACTCGTACTAAAATTCGACACTCAATAGCGGAGTTTGGGCTGCCTGTGGCACAATGCACACTTTCGGCGTCATCAAAAACAGGAAGACAATAGGCAGCGTTTCCACGAAATCATGCTATCAAAGTTTTATTTCTCTTGACTATTCAATCTTTTTAGTTGTCCAAACCTAGTTTTTATAGTAGATAGTATTGGAATTGGGAAATTGAAACTATCTTAGCTTGATTGTTCTTAAGAATCTTGCACTTAAAAGGTAATATTTCCACATTATGTCTGCAAGAAGACGTACTTTCACTTTCTATTTCTCCATATCATGATGGTTTCTACGTACTGTAAACGTTTCATGGACTCTAACGCAATGTCGAATGGATCAGACTAATCGAAGAATTTCCAAAGGAAACTCATAACTGAGACCAAATATTCGAAAGAGACACCCATATCCCTCCATTTCCTATCCCCAGTAACATGGCGACGAATAGCGGTAAGTTCTATAACTAGCTGTATCTTATTTGCAGCCTGTGATTTACACCTATATAGTCATGTTTATAGAAATCAGTGTCTTTCGCAAATGTTCAGTTATTCCTTCCATTCCAAAAAGGATGTCAGTAGAAGAGGGGAACCTTGCCTCAAGTCTACCGCTGTTATGTTTCGAGAAAATTCAGAATTAGAGTATGAATGTCCCGCCAGCAAATAATGAAAATCGGACAGAGAACTTTTAGAAAGTTTGCTAGAGACCTGATTGCTGGGAGCCTATTTGAACTTCTAATAAAGAAGTATTTTTTACCATTTTCAGAAATAGTGGTGGCCTTTAGGGAGTATTTTTATTTTTGTTTGTGATACTTGTGTGTGTAGGGCTTCATCATTATATATTCCAAAGGGGGAGGGGGGAGGCGAAATTTATTTGTGAGTTTTAGTTATTTAAAGTACATAAATATATTTTACTACTTTAAAATGAAATAATCAGTATCTTTCATATTTCCTGATTATTTGGAATAACACCTATGTACTTCTTTAGTAACCAGTGTGTTTGACAAAAATGAAATTTTTACCTGCTCCACCCTCCTCTAGGCACACATAATGAATGCAGCCTAAATTGAAAATTGAAATTGAAGAAAAGAAAAAGTATTGAAATATTTCTCTGCATACAACTCTCAACTCACATAATGTACAATCAATATTCTATGTTTACACTCCATTGAAGAATCATTGTGGGGTTCAGAAACACAACACAAAAGCTGAGACCGAAATGGCACATGGGAAATGACATAATTATATCATAATTTATTCATTTGCACCATCCATGCAGTCGGTTTAGAATGCCAAACGTGTATTAAAAACAGTGGATGATGCCACGGGTCGCCGGTCACAGCATGCATCTCATTAACGTACTTCCCATGTGCCATTTTGGTCTCAGCTTCTATGTTCTGTTTCTGAACCAGACAAAGATTCTTTAGCCTGCGTCACATCCGGAATTTTCTTGGTAAATACCGTCTGCGAAACATCGCCAGAAAGCTTGATCTAGACCCCCCGCAAATTGTGCGAATATATAATAGATTCTGATTGGCTGTTAGCCATTGCTCATTCTAACATGAACTTCCATTGGATAACACTATCAAACCAGACGTGATCCTCACCGGATGTTTAGTGTAAAATCGTAACATGAGCCGGTTGTGGTGTTTTTCTTGATAATCTTCAAGTAGAATGACCTTTCCCCTTCCCAAAATAACACCAAAAGCTGGTAATTTGTGCCATCGATTCATAGCAAAAGATTATGAATTAAAAACAAAAATTCAACCCTATTTTTAAATTGAAACACTAAAACTTGAAGTATGACGAGCGAGTTCACGTGTGCTGTCAAAGCATTGACAAGTTCAAAAAAAGAAGGAATCTCATAAAATAAACCCTTGAAATTGAAAGCTACTTCGACATTGGTAATACCAATTTCTGATATCTAGGTACAGACAGTTAATTCATTTCTAAATTACCTAAGGAAGAAACTTGGTCTTCCATTAAGTAAGAGTTTAATGGAGATATGACTACTAACATGCTACTTCTACGAGGTCTTCCATAGAGAACATCAGATACAATCTGTAAACACTGAAAAGCGAGCAACTTTCCGTTGCCCGTTGGCAAGTTTACGAACACTTTTCCCTCTTAAAGAATGCTTTGATAAAATCTTGTTGCTCTCGAAAAATATTTTCAATTTTAAACTTATTTTTTACTATTAAAACTGCTCTAGTCCGAAGATCCTCATCAAAAGAAAAATGCCATTTTGAAAACTAGGACACTTTGCTGGTCCACATCCGGTTTGGTAGTGTTATCCAATGGAAGTTCACATTAGAATGAGCAATGGCTAACAGCCAATCAGAATCTATTATATTTAAACGTGCAATTTGCGGGGGGTCTAGAACAAGCTTTCTTCTGTTTCACAAACAGTATTTATGAAGAAAATTCCGGATGTGATGGGGCTAAGATTCTTCAAATGAGTGTATACAACTCTCAATAACTCACGTGATTAATGGTTAGGGAGGAAAACTGAAGAACCAATTAGAGAAAAATATGGCAATGGAGAATACAACACATCAATAAACCTACAATGGGGCCTAAATTAATTCTTTTTATGCAGATGACTGATTAAAAGCATTCATTTTACTGCTTGCAGGCATTCCTATTAAAGAGTTACAAGACAACCCCATCGCACTAAGGGAATTTTCACGATGTCTGGACAGGGTATTCAAGTCCATACCCTACTGGTCTCATTTGGCTTTTGTCCTGAATATTGATAGCTGTGTAATACGCCAATGTGAACTTTACCTGGAGGAAAGCCCAACTATCAAGCTCTTTGAATATCTTCAAGCAACAAAAAAGCAAGAATTAACCATAAAAGACCTTAAAGATGCATTACAAGCAATACAAAGAGTTGATATCTTATCCAGATTGAAAAAAGTAAGTGATCAAATTGGTCAAATCCCACAAAATAATGCCATTGCACATAAAGAATAATTACAAACAAGGATAAATTTATATATTACATTTTGTTAAGATCTAAATCCATCATATCGATCCTCAAAGTAGCAGAGAGGAATGGATCAGGGAGGAGGGTTGAGAAACTATGGAAAATGTAGTGAGAACAGACAACTAACAGAAAAAGGGGAAAAGGAGAAAATTTATTAAGATTTTTGTTTGTTTGCAAAAGGAGTTAGTAATGGCAGAAAGATTTGGGAGGAAGGAGAATGATTGCATTTATAAACAAGCAAGAGGGAGAATATTTAAATGCTTTCTCCTCCAGCCCACTGTCAAAAAATCATGAAGAAAAGAGTGCCATCTTTGTAACCATCTTCTTAAATGGATAAAGTTTATAAAAAGTTTGATCTGATTACCTTTTTTATAGCTCCACCTTAATGGCTTTGGTAGTTCAACTCTGTGTAATACTAAGATGAAATAAAAGTATATTTAGGGTGGCTTGATTGGATAATTTCGGGGCACTACCTTTCAACTTTCGAAGCACAATTATGCAGATGCAAACAAATAATTAGAAAACAAAACTTTTCCAGGTTTAAGAGAAGGATAGAATTTTCGAATGAACAAGTTTTCATGAAAATCGCATTTAACTCACGGCCGCTAGTCAGCGTACTTGGTGGTTTTGCTTTACTGCTCTTTTTCTCCATTTTTTGACCTAACAAAGTTAGAATAAAGAGAAATGAAAATTGAATAACACACATGTGAAAAGTTAGAAGTGCAGCACTGATGACTATTTAGCTCTTGAGTTGAATGTATTGATGCACCATAAATCATTCTTTATAATCCTCAATAAAGAAGATTTCTAGGGAATACGACATTTAAAAAATATTTTTGTAAAATGTAGGATTCAAAGATGAAGACAAAGTGTCTGAAGTCATTACAGATCCTTCCTCTGACATTATGGATGAGATTGCACAAGAACTTGATTCAGCAAGTAAGCCAATAGGCAACTGGGAAAAACTTGCTCAAAACTTGGGAGTTCCTCATGATATTTATCAAAAGTTTGCAATGTACAGTGATTATAACCCAACTGTAGCATTGGTGAGATACCTTTACGCAACCAGCAAGGAACCCATTCTTTTGAAGGACTTCATGGATTGTTTTGATAAGATGGGAAGGAAAGATGTTCTTAATAAAGTGAAGCAAATTATTAAAGTAGAAGGTGAGTATAAGATTAGATTAGGAAAAGTTTGTTATCTTATCATTATTTATTATTTATTTCAAAACAGGTCTCATTCCTTGTATGCAAGACCTCAGGCAAAGTTGTTCACTATCTGGACTAACTTTGGGACAGTAAATAATATCTGTGTATAAAAAGAATTCTATATTCATTCCTTTATCAGATATGAAGGACGAAAAAGCAAGTGAAGTCTTGAAGGTGGGTTCAGATGATCTTCAGGCGATTGCAGTCTTACTGAATAAAGATATTCAAGGCGTTCAGGGATGGAGACAACTTGGCAATAATTTCAATGTTGACTCTTCCATAATGGAAGACTTGGAGCCACCCAAAGACAAGGAAGTTCACAGTCCAACTGCAAAAATTATCAGCTGGTTGACAGCAGCTAGACCATCTACTTCCATCAGTGATGTGGCTAAGGCACTGGAGAAAATCAAACGCTATGATGCTTTGAAGATCTTGAGGTCTCATTTTGATATTGGTAAGTTAATATGTATAAGTAGGCTCTAGGAATACCAACAAGAAGCTAAAGTTTATTTATTATATCTTGCTCAGTAACATTAATTTTAATTAAAAGGCCTAAATTCAAATATGTATTTATAGTTTTCAGTAACTGCCCAAATCAATTAAAAAGTAAAGAGGGTAAAATTTAAAGAATGAAATTAACATTTAATTTTAGTTATCAAACTTAGCAAGGCAAAATGATTTGCTTCCAGTTGTCCAATTTGTCAATATTAATATAAACAACTACTGACATAAAATCAACTGATACAAAAATCCTTGCTCCAAATTTAGGACTCCATAATTTCAAATCTATAAGATAAGATTCCTTAAAACTCTGTGTGAATAGTTAGGTTGTACTTTCAAGATGAAGTTCCAGAATTAGATAAAGATTCTACAATTTTGGAGAACGAACTAAGAGTCTGGAAGATTTCCCCATAATGTGCATAAATTAATGCTAATTACCATGACAACTCAACACCCAAAATTTCGATATCTTTAAGGTCCGACCACTACATTTTAGACCCCCAACTGTACAGAGACGCCTTGAAAAGTTTGATAGTTAAGATAACCTTTTAAATATTGATCGATTATTGTGGTCCTTTATTTTTTATTAGATGTTTCATTCGATGAAAGCAATGCAGTAAAGTTTGGTAATGTTCACGACCTTCCACATGACACTGCAGATAATGCCGAAAGAAAAAGTGCTACTCCGCCTGACACACCAGAGGTGCCTCCTAAAGCACCAGAAATGTTTGGTATTCAAGCTACAGAGCAGAGAAACAGTAAGTATATGATATTGATATAATCAGTTTCTGTCAAGTTTGATGGAAAATGTAAATTGGTAATAATTGCCATTGCCTTTTTGATAATAACAAAAAGCAGAAAGAGCAGAAAGCGTCTCTGGCTCCATGGGTATGAGTAAATAAAGGATAATGACAGCTTCTGTAACAGGCTATTAATATGTATTGTTACCTTAAACTTGTTTAATTTTTGCCTAACTGGGTTGGTGATGGTCATGTTTTTTTCTTTAATTTATTTATTGTGTTTTCATTTGAACCTAAAAAAACTAGAATTAAAAGTCTAGAATCATAATTCTTTTATGGTTTTTCATCTTTTAGCGAGAATTTTTCAATGTGACGTTCTCAAGTTTGGTTTACCATCAAACAGTAAACATGAAATATTGGTCGAGAGACAGAAAAAAAGGAGTTGATTACTAACCTGACAGATAAACAGATTGATGTGGTTGTCCTACATGCCATGCCAGGATGTGGAAAGACAACATTGGTTGTCAGTGTTGCACATAACATAATTGAAGACCCACATCGTTACACTGTGGTGTATGTTGACTCCAAACACGTTTTCAGCCTAGAGGACTTGGCTTACAAGATCTTGACAACCTGTGGCATTACTTCTTCTGCAAACCGTCCAATACCTCAGGTTATAGATTTGTTTTCTCATTCAAAGCAAGACTGCGTCCTCATCCTAGAGAACCTTGATCACATGTATCATTCGAAAGATACAAAAAAACAAGCATCTACCACCCTAACGGGATCAACGTCTGATCACAAATCTCTTTTTACTTTCAAGAAAGAAGAGTTCCAGTGCTTTCTAAAAGATGTCACCAAATCTGCACCACAACTAAAAGTGTTGGTGACAACCTGGGAACCACTTCAGTGTCTTAGCATTAAAGTCAAGCAAATGACATTGAACCTATTTGATCGAGAGCAGTCGCTTGAGTTGATCGAACTACGAAGTGAGATATCAATAACAGGCCCACCGAATTAGTGGAGCCTATCATCAAGTGCTGCGGTGGCATCCCTTTGCTGTTATGTGCTGCTGTGATATTTTTGAGTGACTCCGGTAGTGTAGAAGCCGCTTGTAATCACTTTGCTTCTTACCCGCTGGAGAAACAGTTGGGATTTCTTTGTCCAGATTCCCTGCCAGACGAAGAACGTCTCAACCACTGTCTGGGGAAATGTTTCGAAAGGATGAATGTGTGCTCTAGAGAGGTACTTGTTCTTCTGTCTGTGTTCCCAAATCTCTTTACTCTGAAGGAAGCACAACACATAGCAAAAGGAAGTAAAATAGATGAACTCCAACTCCAAAAAGGATTTCAGTCGTTAAGAAAGTTTTGCTTTCTCAATACCTATGACGTCAAAAGTGAGACATACGTTCTCCATCCAGCTATCAGGTCTTTTGGTATCTCGAAAGCAAGACAGGAAAAAGAGCTTGAAAAAGTGTTTGAGCCAGCGAGATGTAGATATATCTTCTACACCTTTGACATCCTTTCTGAGATTGAAGAAGAATTCTTCAGCACACGGAGCATGCATGCCATTCAGAATTACAGATTACAAGATGAAAACATCAGGGAAATAGCTCGATGGTGCATCACAGACAGCAGAATGGATGTTAACGTCAAGCAGTTTTGCATCCAGTCATTCATTCGTTCCCAGTTTGTCTTATTGAAGTTAATGAGATCGTATCTACTAAAGATGATTCTGTTGGAATTTGCACAAATTTCCCAAAAGAATGGAGACAAAAAGCTGTACTGTGAATGTCAGACGCTGCGTGGTGCCAAGATCGTCTTTGGGTGTTTATGTACACCTTACCTATGTCCCACTGCCCTGGAGGAAGCTAATGTTTGCTTCTGCAAAGTTATCAAAGCCCTTGTTGAAGAAGATGGCAAAGGGTATCAGGAAACCGGAGAAAAGATTGATCACGTTTACGAATCTAATGTCATATCTGATAAAGCGAAAGCTCAATTTCTCCTCAAATATGGCAAGTGTTTAGTAAGACTCGGATATAACGAACAGGGTTTTGATTCGATCGAGAAAGGAATTGACGTACGCGGATCAAAGGTTTTATCCGATACAAAGTATCGTGTAATGTTAGCAATGGGATTTGAAGATCTTGCAGGTATGTAGATGGGGTGACACATGGAGTAGCAAAGTAGCATTTGTAACCCTCTATGTTTAACGTCCCTAAGTGAGACGGGATATTTTACGTGGTCATCCAAACCACAGCAAGGGGCAAAGGCAGCAACCTATCAGATGTTTTAATACCCTGAGTGTTGGTGCACTCAAATTTCGAAATAAGTCTTCAAAGTTGCAATACTGAATAAAGTTGCAATACTGAATAAAGTTGCAATAATGAACTTGTAAAAAATTAAAAATTAAATCACTTTCAGTGTTTAGTCTAATTAGCGATTTCGCACTAATTGGGACGCTCATACGCACTACCATTGCATTCAATGTTTTAATGTTCTATGCACACAACACTTAACTCACATGTTGATTTTTACGGAGGGAGGAAACCGGAGAACCCGGAGAAAAACCCTTGTGTCAAGGGAGAGAACAACACATCAAACAAACTCAATTCACATATAGCGGTCTGCAGGGCTGGAACCAGCGACCCGACCCGTTGGACTCACAGCGGTGAAAGGCGACGCGTTAGCCGCAATGCTACCCAAAACTTATGGAGACGTAATAACCCAAGGAGATAACTAACTTAAGTACAGTTTAAGTAAAATACTTCTAACATAATGGCGTTTTCTTTTTATTTAGGAGCTTACAGTACCAAAAGAGAACATGTCAACGCAATTTCAATAAGAGAAAAACATGTCTTGCCTACATTTCGTAAAGAGCTTGGTATGCATCCATTCACGGCCACCGCCCACAGTCAGCTTGCCAGGAATTACCTTGAGCTGGGTGATTATGCCAAGGCAATTGAGGCTAACGAAATAGCATTGAGATACAGGAAAACCTTGTTAGGTGATCATCAAGATACGGCTCGTTCGGTATTCGACAAAGGTGTTATTCTGTCTCAGCAAGGTAAGTCGATCTGTTCAGGTAGTACGTTTTACTTTACTTAGCGTTGTGTATATGACCATGTAAAGTATCATATACGCAACTGGCAAACAGATGCAGACCTCTTATTTCTATCGTTTCGTAAAATTTGCGGACACGTGTGGACGCAACCCGTATCCACAAAATAAAATTTGCGGATAAAAAAATTTCCGAATACATGTGGACGAGGCCCAAGATACATAAGATCGACATTAGATACTATAGGGGAATTATATAGGAAAACAAAGGCGCGCACGAAAAAAATGTTCTAGTGAATTTTTTAATGATTTTTTTTACTCTTTCGCATTACGGAGGACATTGTCTTGATCTCGAATTTTAAAAAGGATTAATATTTCGATTTTTCCGATTTTATTTTACCATTCACTTTAACCTAAATTGGGCTCGCTGTGCTTCTATACAGATCTATTTCGAGATGCGCGGGTGCTCAGGTTCGAAAACGAGGCATTTTCGGGCAAGGCTATTACGCGCGCTTTGGAAAACACATAAACTTTGAAAATTATGTTAACGAAGAAATACTTTGAAGTTTCTTTTAGTAGGGAAGCAGGATAATAACCTTTTGAAAAATGTTTCCTTCAAGGGATTTAGAAATCGCCTTTAACTCTATGGTTTCTAATGGTTTGTTATCACACTTCCCTGCGATATCTCAGAAATCGTCTATTTACAGATATTTATAACATACAACTCTCAACTCATATGTTGATTTTTACTTTGATGTACAGCACAAGCAGAAGCTGACCCGTCGAATACGACATCTTTCTTTAAAGAAGCGTTGTCATATCTTCAAGAAGCGCTTGAAATACAAAAGCGCTCACTAGACACACCAGAAGAGACAGCTTTAACCTATCAAGAACTTGCGTTCGTGTTGACCCAGCTGGGAAGGAGGAAAGAAGCAGAACAACAAATGCACATGATAACAAAGTGTTTAGAAGAAAAAAAGACTACTCAGGATAATTTGCCGCGCTTCCCAAAGTCAACAAGCCAGGAGGATGATGTAATGGGTAGTACTGAAATTAAACAAGAACCTATCACACCTATTCCAAATGAAGGTTCCTCAACTGGATCTGATATTAGTGCACAAGTAAACAAAACATGGTTTACGAATGCAAAAGAGTTTATTAAAAAGATGCTCGGTCTGAGTCAGGTGATAAGATTGATGACTTTTTTGCTAGATATGAAAATTTCGCTTTGGATCATAAGCATGAGGTGCCTGCTTAGATTTGGAAGAACTTATCAGAGTAATGAAACATTCTATAGTTGCAATAATTGCTACAAAAGCTAGTAATGTAAAAGTAGTGGAGCAACATGTTTTTAGAATTGGAACTAAGTATGTCATTACCAAAAGGCATGTCGTTGATGACATAAATGCTGGGGTATCAAATGGAGTAGCTGTTCTTT
>WHPX01000060.1:0-322656 GCA_011057435.1 Actinia equina
TGGAAGCGCGATGGCGCCCGCGAAACTGTACTCGCGTGCTTTGGGAGTCTTAGGGCCGTTGGCAATTCCTAATTCCCGTAGGGAATCGTCGACTTGTTGGTGGGAACAGCGGTTCTTCTCCCCGTCGTTAAGTCACCTGACCTTCCTCGTGGTGGGATCGAAGTCGGGGTCTGTTCCTTCTACTTCCATTATATATGATAAGCTCAAAGTTAAATCCCAACGTATTACCTAAGCAGGTTGGTGGGCTGAAAGCAGAACGCACCTTTCAACCGGGTCACATTCACCCCCAGCAGCGCAAAGCCAGGGAAACCCTGTACGTAGGCGTGCCCCGCCTAACGGATAACCTAGTCTTAGTTCCTGGCACCTTGGCGTTAAGGTTCGACCTAGCGGTGCAGTCAAGCCCCACAGACGAAAGGGATTATCGTTAACACGTGGGTCGCAACATCGTTTTCTAAGATGAGAATCAAGTTTGCTGGGGAATCCTTGCTGGACTTAATAGGTACGATCTGTATACCACCTATAAGGATCTATGGTTAACAGCATTTGACCGCGCGCAAAGGATAGACAAGGAATTGTAGTGTCATTCTACGTAAGGTCCGCACACCTACGAAAACGCAAACCTACTGACGGCAGCGGAGAAACCGCAGTGGCAGACGCAAAGCGAATAAAGAGACCGCCTATGGTAGCAAGTATGTCATACCGCTGGACTTTGAAGTAATCACGAATCACGGTGTGTATTACCCAAGACAGCTTGCCGACTGCAGTTTGAAGTAACTTTAGCAGATGCTAATAACAGTCATTGGTGGCTAAGCACTGCACTTACCAACAAAACCCCATACTCTATTACCAACTTAGAGCTACAGTACGAAACGGTGTACAGCGAAGAGCTGGCCCGTAGCGCTGGCATGGAATACAGCTCCGGAAAGGCATTCCTTTACGACCACGGAGTGATGTATAAGACGTTCAGCTTCCTGGATAAGACGGATGAGGGTATCAACCAAAGCATTAACCTCCCCCGAAGAAGTCTCACGGGGTTAATGTTGGTGTTTGCCAAACCCTACGAAGCCGGCAAGCGCAACTCCGAAGCCTTTCACAACCCCAACATTACTAACGTCGGCGTGAACATAAACGGCGTTCCAAACAAGGTTTACTCCCAGGGGATAAAGCCCGCAGACGTGTACAGAGAGGCCATGCGCAAGTTTGGCGACCAAATTAGCCCTGAGGAATTCTTTAAGGATAAATATGCGCTGTGGATTGATATGCGCACCATTAACGACGAAGACCTACATGGTCAGGGTTTACGTCTAGTAAATACGCAGGATGGTATAACATTGGAGATCAAACGCACCAAGAATGCCTCCGCGGGCGACGGTGATAAGATAAACTGCTACGTCTTCGTCGTGTCTGACGCGCAACTGAGCGTAGAAATGAATCAGCTAAAGAGCGTTGCCTATTAAAATATTTGTCTAATATACAATGCTTCGCGTATTTGAAAACAACGACACCAAACTGCAATGCATAGTGCAAGGCGAAACTTTGTACTTCAAAGCAAAGGAGGTGGCTTTGGCGTTGGGCTATGAGCGCCCTAGAGATGCAATTAGAGCACACGTATCTGAGAAATACCAGAAAAAATGGGTTGATCTACAAGGGGCTGCGAATCACCGCTCCTTTACTACGCAACCAAATGCCGTGTTTATATCCGAACCTGGCTTGTATGAACTGATATTTAGCTCCAAACTACCCAAAGCTGTGGAGTTTCGTGATTGGGTCTTTGAGGAAGTCCTACCCGCGCTAAGGAAAACGGGTAAATATGCAATAGAAAGGCGGTTTGGCGGCCCAAACAAGTTAGTATTCAAGATCGAAAATGAAGCCGACCTACACGCGAAGGTCGTCGACTACACACGTAGGTTTTACCCCGATTTCATCATAGCGCCGGGTCTTGGCGAACTTCAAGATTCAGACAGCAAGCGAATAACCTGCTGGCGAAAAGGCTACCAAGCCGGTCAACCCGACCTTTTAATCCTAAATGCGCATAAGAAATACCGCGGGTTGTGTATTGAGTTGAAAACCCCAAAAGGAAACGGCGTCTTATCCGCGAAGCAATCTAAGAAAATCTCGCAGCTTGACGTAATGGTTACCTAACGATGGTTAGCAACGATTACGACGTTATCTGTCGTGCCCTGATGGATTACGCGGATGGTATTCGTATTCCCTGTAAGGGCTGCGTGAAGCGGTTTAAGTCCTACGCCACTTTGAAAACGCACCTAAAGATATTCCATAGGTATAATGAAGCTCAGCTTGACTCACTGGCGTGATCTTGTCCACGGTAAAGCATACGAAATAAAAAATTACGTCGTCTTCGAAGACATCGACCGTTTACGGTTAGTCCTCAAAGACTTAGAAGGTAAGGAATATTCCCTTTGGGCGCCGGATTGCGTGCGGTACGTAATTCAGGGCGAGGAATTCACCCACTTACGCAGCTATGGTAAGGTAAATGGCCGATGGAAGTTTGACATTGAAAGAAGAGTTACTCCATCTCCTCTTTGTAGTTAAGCGCGTCTGCTAAAGTCCGCTGCGCTTTAGGATCCGCGGAGCACCAATGCCCCACAAAGGATCCTTCGGAGAATACCCTGTCACAATGAAGGCAGGTGTATTTTTTACGCGGCTTACGAGGGGCAATGCAGTCGGCAGGTAGTTCGCAAGTAATACAGTCCATATATTGAAAGGGTAATTAGAATGCCTCCCAGAAAGGCGGCTACCTTTTAAAAGGGGTCCTTATATTTATTAATGTTTCTTCTTTTCTTATTGAGTTCTGCATACCTTCTCCAAAAGGGGTTCTTATATTTATTAATGTTTCTTCTTTATTCTTAATAAACAATCAAAGAATATTAATAAATATAAGAGCGTGTTTTGAGACTCTTTGCGCAAACCCTACTTTACTTACGGGCTTTCCTTACCTCCATGTTTTGAGCATGCCAATCATCAAAGCGATCCAAGTACTCCTTAAAACCGCGGGGACAATGCTGCGGGCACAAACACTGCCAGATATGATCATCTCCTTTCCTTAAGCCGCCACACGCGTCACAGGGCGCACTCCAATACTCTGCGTTCTCCCAGCGCGTACCTTCGGCGCGGTCGAACTCCGTAAAGCGTTGGTCTATTTCTTTCTTACGAAGAGTTAACTTCCTTATGGTTTCCGCTGGGCAACATCTCGCAGCGATATCACCATGCTCCTCGCATACGACGTCCAAATCATAATTACCACGACATCTATGTTGATGCCATGCGTCCGTGAGACCTTCATCGCAGCGCGCACACACATCCTTTAAACACACCCTATTTTCTTGGTGGTATTGCAACATTTGGGGCGTGCTAAAGAGCCGATTGCAATCAGCACAGCGTCTTTCCTTAGACTTCAAACACACCCTTCCTTCCACGTGATATCGCAGCGCCTGTTTACTGCTAAACTGCCGGCTGCAAGTGCCACAGGTGGTGACGTTATCCACCTCTTTAAAACATACCTTCTTTTTTGGTGATATTGCAAAGCCTGTTTGCTACTGAACTCCCTATCGCAATCCTTACACTTCATTATATAATAAGAATTTATTAACCCTTATAAGGGATACCGCATGAAGTCCTTAACGGAATCTTTTGCCCAACCGGCCATCGTCAAAAGCGCACCAAACCTTTCCGCGCGCTTCAGACCGCACATTTCATCATACAATTCCTGCACGCGCTCCCGCAGCCGATCGATCTCCTCCCTTTGCATTTCTATGGTGTCTTTTTATCCTTTGCGTCGGCGGCAATCCTTCTTACTGCGTCCACTGGCTCCATCGTATATATAATGGATCCGAACCATATTCCCTGCAATGCTCTGATAGTAGGACCCACCGGCTGCGGCAAAACGCAGTTCGTAGTGGAGCAGCTATTAGGACCCTTTAGATACCGTTTCGACTACATAGTGCTGCTTTGTCCCACCTACGTGAATAACCGCACCTGGACGGGCATAGGAGTGAAAGATGACGACTTCTTTGTAGATATCTTAGATCCTAACGAGTTATCCAGCCATCTTAAGTTCTGGCACAAGCAATTCCCTAAAGATACACAGACACTCCTCATACTGGATGACATTGCCTGTGGGGACGACGTAAAAAGACGCACTTCCGAGCTCGTTAAACTCGCCTTCAGCGGTAGGCATGACAATATCAGCGTTTGGTTGCTTTCCCAGCAGCTTACCAGCGTCTCTAAGCCCTTCAGGGAAAACATAGGCTCTCTCGTAGTATTTTATACTCCAAGTAAGTCTGACCTGGAAACCATCTTGAGCGACTACGGCGGTGAGATATCCAAGGAACAGTTACACGAATACATGCGGCACCTAAAAACGCACCAACATTCCAAGATGATCTTCTCTTTGAGGTTTCCGTATTCCATTAACATATATGGAGATTGAGCAGCTCTTAGATGAAGTCCCCACACAGTTAGACGAAAGTAACCTCAAGGAACAACTTAACATCCTTGTGTCTTCGGGGAAGTGTAAAGAAATGATAGGCAAGGAACTTACCCATGAGCAAGTTAATAAGTTGTCAGAAGAGGAGGTTAAGAAGTTCCATAAGAGGTATGAGGCCGCCCTTGCAAGTAAGACCACGGACGCCGTAGCAGACTCCGCTATCCGACTTGCCACCAAGCTTCTCGGACTTGCGCTGCCCATAGACGATGTGGAGCAACTGCGGAAGGACATAAGCGAGGACTATGTTATCGCTCAAGAACTTAAGATAACCTGCGGCTGGTTGTCCTTGAAGTGCGGTAAGTTAATGGCAGTCGCCTCTGCGGCACTTCACGTAGCTCAGCACGTTGACTTGAAGGAGGTACTGGTGTCTTGGAAGGACTTCAAGAAGGACAGAGAAGTCGAAAAGGTCTTCCAGGCAGCACTTGCTGAGGTACCTGATCAAGTCGCCTCAAGTACTTAGTCAAGTCGTCCTTAAGTACTTGGTCAGGTCGCGCCCAGGTTATTTCCAAGTCGTCCTTAAGTACTTAGTCAAGTACTTATCAAGTCCTTCAAGTCCTTAGATATAAATGAGTGAACCAGAGCAGCCCCAAGAGGAGCAAAAGATTACCAAGGCTAAATCTCCGGGCAGAGTCGCTGCCGGTAAGAAGCTCGCGGAGATGAATAAAAAGAACAAAGCCAAAAAAGAAGAAAAGGTGGAGGAAAAAGAAGAGGAATCCTTCATTAATCCTGGGTACGTCATTGGCGCGTTAGGAGTTGCTATAGCAGCAGGCAGCCTTTACTTACAATGGCGGGCTACGAAGCCAAAAGTAGAACCGCCAACATATCACGCGCCCGTGCACGCACCCGTGGAACCGGCTGTTAGAAAAAGTAAGATCCCTGAAATGGAATAATAACCTTCTCGCTCTGTAATATAATGTCGACCGCGTTGTTAAAAACTGTTGAAGAAGCAGCTATTATTACTTCCATTGTTGCGGGTATTGGTTGGGTGGGTAAGAAAGTGCTCAAAGAAGACTTTACTGAAGACCCAAGCAAGAGCTTCGCTAACTTTGCCAAGATGACCGCTGCCGTAGGCGGAGCTATCATGGTAAAGGATTACCTACGGAAGGAAAAGTACCTGCCAACGACATAACTCGCGAAAATCCCTGTGATTTTCTAATATATAATGGCTAGCGTGGTCGTAGGCGGAATCGTTGCAGCTTTAGCATTCACTGGAGCTAATTATGGTGGTCAGTATTTGGATAGATTAGTCAGAGGCGACAAAAGCGGAGATTTGGCCGCTGAGAGGAAAAGGCATGATTTAGCGCTGGAGAAATATCAGCGGGACGTGGCAGCTTGGAATGAAAAAAGACAAGCTTACAGGGATTGGTTGGACAAGAACTACCAAGACAAAATGCAGGCGGATAAGAACTTTGAAAATACAGACTACGCCTTTAAGCTCTATGCGCAAGCACACCCCGCGGCATCGATGGGATTGAGAAAGCCTCAGTTTAAGGATTACTACCAACCGTCTAAGAAACAAAAAGACAATGAGCTGGTATTCGTAGGAGTTGCAGGGCTGGCGGGAGGCGTGGCTTTGGCGTATCTAATATAATGATCGTCTTTTTGGAAAGCGACAAGAATAACTTTACTACTTATTTGAATCCTCCCATCCGCGCGGAAAGGGTTCGGTTGGTTAGTTGCTCTTTGTACAATTCTTGGTATAATTTGATTAATGGCTTTGTCGTCGTGACTTCCCAAAAGCCAAAGTTGCCAGATTCCCATTACACCCCCATAACACTGGCTAAGGAGCTAGCAAAGCATGGATATACTCTTACCACAGGATTACCCCATGAAATGAAATTCAAGAAAAATAGTGGAAGCGCTAATTTAAAGGGCAGTCCATTGGTAGAACTCCTGGGCCTTACTAGTACCACGATCAATGGTCAACTTGACGTAAAATGGAAAGTCGCATCCTCTTACGAAGTCTATTGCGATTTAGTCCATAGTTACAACAATGGAGAAAAGTCTTCTCTTATGTCCAAGTTTCTACCCAAAGGTAATCCATTTGACTCAGAAGAATACACTCCCATTTCTTTGAGCTATGACTTGTCTAATTTGGTAGAAAGCATAAACATCACCATTAAGGTGGACGGAAAGACGGTGGATTTTAACGGACGTAAGATCAATCTTGTTTTGGAATTCATATAATGGGCCGCCTGGAGGATAAACTCAAAAGGATTTACTACGGACCCGAAGGCTATTGGAAAGGAGCGTCGGCTATTAAGAAACTCGCGACCGCGGCCAGGGTATCAGATGAAACGGCTAAGAACTGGTTGAAAAAGCAAACCATCTGGCAGATTTATCTTCCCGTGCCCAAGTACATTCCCAGGCCCAGCTTTACCGTAAATGCCCCCAATGAAGTTCATCAGGCGGATTTGCTTTTCTTACCGCACGATAAGGTGAGAAGAAAGACCTATAGGTACGCTTTGGCCGTAGTTGATATCGGAAGCAGATACAAAGACGCCGAACCCATAACCAGCAAGGATTCTGGGGAAGTCGCAGAAGCACTAGGTAGGATTTATAAGCGCGTTTTGAAATGGCCTAAGCTGCTGCAAGTGGATGCGGGGACGGAGTTCATGGGCGTGGTTACTAAGACCCTGAAAGACCACGACACTAAGATTAGGAGAGCCGAGGCAGAGTACCACAGGGGTCAGAGCATTGTCGAAAGATTCAATAAGACCCTGGCCGAGCGCCTCTTTGGGTACCAGTATTGGAAAGAGCTGGAAGATCCCTCCAAACGCAACAGGGAATGGACCCAGAGGCTCCCCCAGGTCGTCGCGGCTTTGAACAACGAGGCGGCCAGGGCTACAGGAATGAAACCCAAGGATGCCATAAAAAAGAAACACGTGGAGCACAAGTCCTACGTCAGAAGTTCGAGGGCGGTCTTCCCCCATGAAAAAAAATTAGGTAATGTCACAGTCCGATATCTCTACGGACCGGGTGAATTAGAAGGAGGATCCAAAAGAGCTACGGATCCTAATTGGTCTTTGGAAACTTACCAGATCCGAAGCGTAATAGCTAAGAAGGGTCAGCCCATCTTGTATTATCTTCACGATGGCCCCACACGTGGGTTCGTCATGGAAGAACTGCTTATCGTGTGATGTCCGAATGCTATCGTATGCACTCCGTCATCACACATCCATCGCTTACCATCAAATGCAGACAGCGACACCTTCTCCTGCGTGACGTTATGTATCTGATGACCATAGCTGCGCAGGCTGTTCATCTTATGCCGCTGTTCCTTGCGTGTTCGTAATACGTTGAGGTAGGACTCGTGCGTAATGTCCTTCTTAACCACGTACTTTTTTACGCCTTTAGCTTTCTTTTCTACGCCGTCTAACTTTAGCACGCTGTACATCTTTGGTTTCAGACCCACGTACTCTACTATGGGTTTTCCTAACATTTCGTCTTTCATCTTCCCAATTACCTTCTTATTCTTCGCAGAGTAAAGGAAGTGCTCCTTCGGGTAACCGCTGGTGTCGTACTCGTCTATATCGGGGAGGCAGTCTTTGTAAACGTCTTCCGTTTGCACTTCTAGAATTAGGGAGTCGGTGTCTGTGTACAGGAGGCGACAGCGGTCTCCGTACTTTGGCTTAAGCTTATCGTAGTAGAACTCATACATAAGCAGCTTCGATAGATCCAGCACCGTAAAGCCTGTGTAAACGGGCTTGTTTAGTAAGAGGTTTGCCCTTTTCATGTGAATCACGTAGAAGTTCAGCATTTCTACGTATCTAACGAAGCCTGGCTGTGACACGTATGCTTCTGCTTCCTCTTTGGTGCTGACTATTTTTACGCTTACGCGCTTGCGGATGTTCTCCATTGTCTTTCCGAACACGCTGTTGTTCATCAGTTTGAAGAGGTTTTTCTCGAAGTCATTTTTCGCTGCGGTACGCTTTTGCGTGTTAAAGTCAATGTAGGGGCGCATCCAGGGTTCCTGCGTGAATTTTAGGACTCTGTGGATCTTCTCTACGCGCATTCCGTGTCGCACGTAGAACTGCAGGTTGCGGTAATGTACCACATACTTCTTCTTATCCATCAGGTTCATAGTTAGTTTCCTGTACGGTTTGTAACCAGGGCACATTTGCTTTTGCAGCGGACTTAGCTGCTTAAATGGTATCTCTATCGCTTCTGGTGCTAAGGGGAACTCATTGTGTTCGTCGTGCAGGCGCTCTGGGTACTCCAGATCCACTTCTAAAACGTAACCCTTGTCTTCCTCCTTTCCTACCTGCATGTAGAAGTCTATCGGCTTCACTGGATCCCATTCGAAGTCTCTCACAGGTAGGTACTGTGACATTGCCCAACCATAAAGGTTATTCGCATCCAGGTAGTAAATGTATGTGGTTGGTTTCTCTGGGTCGTGCTCTACTAAGGGGTTGTTTGCGCGGGCGTAACGTCGGCTGGGCCCGCATACGCCGCCACGAATACCGTCTTCCATAAACCGATACATGTCGTATTCCGTTAGGAGATCCAACTGCGCATTTGTCTTCTTTAACAAAGCACTCCAGCTGAGCCCAGGAGCCGTGTAGAAATTAGCGGGATCCAATCCGTAATATTCCATAGCCATCTTTCTGAAGCTTTGGAAAACATCTGCAAGCAGCACTACGTCAGACCTTAGGTAGATGTCGTGGTAGTCCCCCATGTTCTCACAGGAGTACTTTTCCCACACATCTAACGCATGCTGGTACTCCTCGTCCTTTATACCGGACTCGTTTAGGGTGCTGTAGAATCTCTCTTTGGGTGGTAGGGGTTCTTCGAATCGCTCCCAGGAATCCATGTATTCGTATGGGTAGACTCCTTTCCTTTCCGCGCCGTATTGACTGGAAATGGGGAACTCCGTGTTATACCTTACTAAGTTTGCTAAGGAGTCCGCCATGAACTGCTGCGAGTCTAAGAACTTCAGCTTGCCCACAGTTACGGACATGTAGCGCTCTTTGTTGTTGGGTATGCATTTGACGTCGGAGCCGTCTGTTCCTTGTAGTAGCAAATGGGAGTCGTAACCGCGGAGGTTGTGAAAGAACACCGGAATCTCCATGTCTGGATTTACTTTGAAGTTTATATTGCATTTCCAATGAGCCGCTCCTCTGTATTTACCAGTGATGTGGCAGTGATCCCTAACCTTATCCACATAGAAATCCTCAACAAATGCTTTGTGGCAGTGAATGCAGTGCGTGGAGGGCTTTCCCGGCTTCTCACCTTTCTTAGCATACTTCCCGCATTTAAAATGAGCTTCTCCTAGATACTTTCCATCTTCATCCCACGCTTTCTTGGCTCGTCTTCCAAACTGAAGAAGCGTATGTTGGCAAATGTGGCATTTTTTGCCTTGTTAAAAGCCTCCTGGTTCTCTTTGGTAAATTCCATCTTCTTTGGACGTCTTAATTGTTCTCTAATCTCCCCCTCCTCTTCTCGCAATGCTTCTAGAAACTCATTAGCTGCGTTCTTACCTCGGTAAATCACAGGAGGGTTTGCTTTACCGTCTGATCTGACTACTATGTAACCAAAGGAGCAGATCTCGTGTAATCCTACCTTATTCGTGGCACCACTTTTCTGCTCTTCCTTAGTTATCAACGCTTCGAAGTCTGCATATATCACGTAAGGCACTTGCATCTGCTTTTGATGGTCTGCGTATGAAAGCTCTTTGTTGGTGGGTATCTGGATCCGTTGCGCCACTTCTTCGACTCCGCGGCAGATCTCATCGTGTTTCTTTAGGGCATTTAAGGATGTAAATGACAGCAAGCAGCAGTCACAGAAGTACTTTTTGCCTTTGTGCTTAGTATGTCTGTAGAATAGTCTGCTAATGTGTTTAACCCATGAGTAGTGTCCGCCGTGGTAGAATAAATGTACGCGCTCTCCTTTACTTTTTGACAGAACTAACGGTACTATCGTCTGCTCTCTGACTCCGTAAACGTTAATTGCTAGATCGTTTATTTCCTCAAATATGGGGATGTCTATCAACTGCATGGGAAATTCCACACCATCCCACTCTAAATCATCTGTGGGATACTTACTTGTCCTACAGGGATCCTTCTCTGCTGGATACAGTGCAGACCTGATTGCCCACATAAAGCATCGATTGTCTTCATTCTTCACGTTTACAATAGCCTTCTTCCTTTCTACCCACGTTGGTAGCGGTACGTAACTCCCCCCTCGTATGGGTACGTACCTGGCTATACTTATCTCTATTCCTTCAACCTCCTCTACTGTCCAACCCGATCCTTCTTTCGTGTAGTTAGACAGCGACTCCATTATTGCTTCTAAGGCTTCACTGAGTGACCTATCCAGATTCGTGGATTCTAATATCACTAACGACTTTGATCGCAACATTGCTGTCGTCATTACCTCGTCTTTTGATAAACTTACTTCTACCATTATACTAGCTTTCAGGGCTCCTAATTCCTCTATACCTTTTCGAAGCGTCCTTTTAACCTTCCTTTCTGACTGACGCCAAAACTGTCTAACGTCAATCTCACCGTTACCGGGTATTGACACCGTGCTGAAGTTGCTTTGGGATTCCATCTATATAATAGGAAATATTTTATACCTAATACCAAGCACTTTTTAGGTCGTCGTAGTCGTACTCACAGTCCTGACAATGCCAAAACAATTTAACCTTAGTCTCAAACTTCTTACCACATCCACAATCATAACTGCTCATACACTTCGTCTTCATTTTCAAATGCTTTTTCAAATCCGCTTCTTTCTTAAAAGTTCTCTTACATTCTTCGCACTCCATATATAGACTAACATATTTAAGTGCGCTGTTGCCCTCAACCACACTTGGAGTGGGGGTCGTCCGTAGGTGGATTTTTGACGCGGGTCTTGCCCCGTGTTGAGATTGCGCTGGAACCCCCATTCCCTATACTACTTACTTTGCTTATTTCTACATTTCCCATTCTTTTCATAGTGGTGCACTATTCAAGTACTTTGTAACTGTGAGAGAAGTTGTAGCTGACTTCATCATAGAAGCTTTCTTTTCTTCTTCACAAGTTAAGAGATATATGCAGAACAAAATATTTTGTTTACTGGATTCAGAAAACTTTGGTAAGCAATCAAATTATTAACTCCCTAGTGTTTTGTCCTGTGAAACATCATTACCGTACAAGACCTACCCTAGCTCCATCCCGCCCCCAATCACATACACAACCACCTAGCAGGGGAGTGACTTACATTTATTACTATTGTAGTTTTCCGACTGGTTGCCAGCCCCAGAGCTGCAATGTATTATGGGAATGTAAAAGTGGTGAATATGGTATCTTACCATAACTTGGAAATTTTTTGCTCACTGATTGGCTTAGAACCATTGTCGATTAGAGGCTAGACCTGCTTGTACTTACGACATCCGTCATGCGCACTGAGCGAGTGGATGAAACGGCTTTTTCAAACTATTTATTTGTCTTTTTGTTCAATTTTTTGACTTTGTTGAGTTTGGATCATTTTTGACGTCATTTCATGTTCGATTGCTGTTCAGACCATTCCGGGAGACCCATAGAAAACTGACTTGGATTTGTTAAATGTGATGTGACTACTGGCCAACTACAGTCATGTTTACCTGTCCCTGCCTGATAAATAAGTAATATACAGTGTACCCGACCCACTCAAACCTCCCAAGGGTTTTGTTTTACAGACAACATTTGGTCATTTCATTATACACCCTAGTGTACCAAGCATTATAATTCTAAGCGTTTTACTACCATTGAAGTGCAACAAGCAAAGTTTGATGTCTTGTTTGCTGACTGGCATTTTAGTGATCATCAATCCGTTTTGGTTTCAACCGCTGACAATTAAACAACTACAATAAATAAACAATGTCTTGAGGGAGATTTTAGATCTAAAATCTTTTTAAAAGTTTTAAAATTGAGTACAAAATCTCCCTCAAGATATTGTTTTTTCTTGCAGTTGTCTAATAGACCTCTTCGGCTTGGGGTAATGTTTTCCCATTTCAGACCACGTGTCATTCCCTTGAGAATAAGATTCTTTGTTTGAGCTGTATCCATATTCATGTGTCTTCTCATGTGCAACCGAGTGCAAACCTTAAACAAAGAAATGATACTCTAGGGAATGACATGTGGTCTGAAATGGGAAAACATTACGTCAGAGCGGAAGAGGTCTATTGACAGTGGTTGAAACCAAACTTCATGGGTTGCACTTCAACAAAATGGTAGAATATACATAACTAAAAAAGGAAATTTGAAAAATATTAGTCAATAAGCCCAAGCCTCTTTGGTGATATTGCTTGCATAGTACTAACATGGAATCAATAGATAATACAAGAAGTTGTAGATTTGCTCTAATTAGAATAAATCAGAAGAGATAACTAGCTAAAAACTAGCTGTGTGAGCTGCGTCAGTGTTTCTAATGAAACAGTAATGATAAAAGGGTAAATTTTACACCATGAAAAATGAAAAAACAAACTGATGTTTCGGATGCTAGTCCTTTGTCGGAGTAAAAGAGCCAAAGAGCCTCTTTTACTCAATTTCATTTTTTCATCATTTCACCGTGTAAAATTGACCCTTTTATCATTAGAATAAATCAGTATGGAAAATCACCGCCCAACTTCTATGTGGATAGAACTTTTTTCCATGTCATTGGCATATTTCATGTCAGTATTCCCATGATCATCACCTTTCAATGAAGTTTCACAAACACTAAGTTTATTTTAATTGTCCATTTTTTTCTCATTTTATTTCAGATCAAAGTCTACTTAATATCTTAAATTCAGAAAAAATAACAAGTATTGTAGAGAAGAAATTAAACTTGTTGATGGCCTCGCCTGAAGGTAAACCCTCCCATACTGGGTCTGTGAGTCAACACATTCCCAGATCAGTTGACCATTACTAGGAGCATCCATCTCCCATACTGGGTCTGTGAGTCAACACATTCCCAGATCAGTAGCCCATTACTAGGAGTATTCATCTCCCATACTTGGTCTGTTGGCCAACATATTCCTAAATCAGGAGCCCATTACTAGGAGCATCCATCTCCCATACTGGGTCTGTAAGTCAGCATATTCCCAGATCAGGAGCCCAATACTAGGAGCATTCATCTCCCATACTGGGTCTATGAGCCAGCATATTCCCAGATCAGGAGCCCATTACTAGCAGCATTCATCTCCCATACTGGGTCTGTGGGTTAGCATATTCCCAGATCAGGAGCCCATTACTAGGAGCATGCATCTCTCATACTGGGTCTGTGGGCTAGCATATTCCCAGATCAGGAGCCCATTATTAGGAGCATTCATCTCCCATACTTGGTCTGTGAGCCAGCATGTTCCCAGATCAGGAGCCCAATACTAGGAGCATTCATCTCCCATACTTGGTCTGTGAGCCAGCATATTCCCAGATCAGGAGCCCATTACTAGCAGCATCCATCTCCAATACTGGGTCTATGCAAGAGCTAGCATTATTGTGCAAGATTTAAAAAAAGGTCTCTATCATTGCAAGGACGTTGTTCTCGTTTTGATGGAGAGCCATGCTTACCTTTCAAGGGACAGGGAACTGTGAAGGGGATTATTGAGTTAATTACTGTCAATAAATTTGTTTCATTCATAGGTCTTATGTTACAATCATTGGGAGTGACCAAGTTAAGACTCAGGCCTGTGATAATGAGTTATATCACTGACATGCGCAGTTACACCAGTCCCTTGGTAAGTCCCCCCCTGATTCAGTGTTTCAGTTGAACACCTGTTGAAGATAATATTTTGACTGCATATTACACCAGATAACATAAACTACCATTGTGTAGTTCCAAAAATTATCCATACCCTCCCCACGGAGGAATTTTTTAAGACACCCCCCCCCCCCCCCCCCCCCCCCCCCGTTACCCCCGGTGGTTCGAATTTTCTTCCATAAAAACTCTGTAATTTTTGTTCTTTCTCTGACCCCTACCCTTCGGAAATCAAATTTCAAGATCCAAATTCCTCTGTGGGGTGGGTATGGATAATTTCTGGAACTACACATTCACAAAAAAATGACAGGGAAGCAGGGGTGGTGTATTTGTGAGAGCACTTGCACATCACCAAGGCGATTTGATTTCCGAACTCGGCGTCGTATATGAGTACAGTTATTTGTTGGCTCTCCTATGCTTCGAGAGTGTTTTTGCAAGTTGCAGAAAACATTGCGCGTATAACACCCCCAAGAGAAAATGAACATTCTCTTGGCCCCCTCTTTGCAAACGTCAAACGAGCTTCTACTTTTTTTGCAACGTTGCAAAGCAAGTTGCAGCGTGTAACATCCATCCAGCAACCTGCAATGCCCCTAAACACTGTCACAAATGACCAATCAGAGTGTAGCTCTTACATATCACCGCTGACATATCTGGTTTTATCGCAGACCAAGAAAACGTTGCGTTGCAAGTTACGTTAGCTACGTGCTAAATGCTCAGTCATTCGTGACAGGCGGTAAAAATAATTTTAATTTAGCACGTAGCCTCATACTGAAACCTTTGTGCGTGACAAGCGAAGCATATCTCGGAGGTGGGCTATTAAGAAAGGCAGTTGCGAAGAGAGGAGATTGGGTCATGCTTTCATTTTTTTCCTTTCCTTCGACAGCTTATTGCTTCACTTCAGTCATCAGAGCTCAGTGACACAGAGAAAATTAGAGGGCAGGTAACAGCGATATAAATAGACCATTTACCCTACAATACCGCTGTGTTCCTTAATTACAGACTCATATACTCAAGATTAGCCTCATTTCAGCGTCAAGAATCTCCTGAGAATTGGAAACCTATTGTTATGTCCTCAAAATAGACCCCTTGCATGTGACGTCAAAGCAACTCAATTTGGAGGACAAAACAAAAGAATTACAATCTCATGAGAATTGGAAACCTATTGTTATGTCCTCAAAATTGATCGTAAGCTGCATTCCAACGTGCTGCAAGGGGTCTATATCGTCTCATAATCAGGGGTTGCTCGACCAATCACACTCAATATTCAATCAAACTCTATATTCAAGTCTAGAATTATACTAATTACAAGTACCAACGGTAAGAATGCACAACTTCAACAATATAAAGACTTTTACGGACGTTTACTGGAGCACATAAATATTCTACACAAAATTTCTTTTGGTTTTAGATTATTGATGTTATTGCCACAAGAACTCAACAGATATCGCCACAACAAGTACAGCAGGTAGGAATACTAACATGATTCAATAGAGTGTTAAAGGATAAAGGCAAACTCGTAGCCGTACCGTAACCGTAACCACGCGTTGTGATTGAATAAATTACTCGAAGACAATGGAAAGCCATTTCAATGTTAAGGCATTTCGTACCGTGCTGTTAGTCAGTACCGTATTTTTTCCACTCATACAATAAGCATTCTTATGGAAAGCCATTTCTATGTTACGGCATGTTGTACCGTGTGTGTGCTGTAAGTCAGTACGGTATGTTTCCCACTCATACGGGAACCATTCTTATGGGAAGCCATTTCAATGCTTAAGGCATTTCATACCGTGTATGTGCTGTAAGACAGTCATTACCGTAAGTCAGTATCGTATGTTTCCAACTCATACGAGAACCATTCTTATGGGAAGCCATTTCAATGCTTAAGGCATTTCGTACTGGGTATGTGCTGTGAATCAGTACCGTACGTTCCCCACAGTACTCATATATACGATAACCATTCTTAACATAAAGGGAAGCCATTTCAATGAATGTTACGGCATGTCGTACCGTGCTGTAAGTCAGTGCTGTAGGTTACCCACGCATGTGAAAACAGCTCTTATATTACTGACCACCCTCAAAAGTACCTTACTACTAGTAATTGAGGCCTATGCTAACACGGAAGGGGTTAGCACATAAGAGGTGGGTTTTTAATTAATTGAGCGTACCGCGTAATCGAGTGGACCGCTGAGTCACCATGAAAACAGCAAGTACGCTTGTTGTTATATCACTAAGTCACCATGGTAACACTACGCTTATTCCACTCAGATGCATGACGGACTGTTCTCTTGTTTCTTGCAGATAATCACCGAGGCTTTGTACAAGCACCTCTCTTCTCTTGTGGTTTGGGGGAATCTTTTTGGTGCAATAGTGGGCTGTATTATCGAGGTTGCTTCAATATACCCGGGGATTACCACGTTAGTAATTTTCAGTTATCTAATGCGTTTACCACTCCTGGGTGGACGGCTTAATGTCTTACAGGTTTTGCAACCCAATTGATAAGGCAGCCGATAGATCGAATTAGACTTTAGAAATCGATCTTTGTGAAGGGAGGAAAAACCGGAGAACCCGGAAAACCCTCGAAGCACAGGAGAGAACCAACAAACAACTAAAACTTAGATACGACACCGAGTCCGCCAGGGCTGAGTTATGTAGTGTTTCTCCGCACCTCTCAGGGTTCTGAGGATTTCCCGCGTTAATATAACTCAGTATAGCACAAGACGAGTTTTTTATCCCTTTTGTAAATCTTTTATTGAAAAAATTCAAATGAAACAGATTTTTTTAGCAAAATGAAAATTTATTTGAAGGCGTTCATGATATATAACGCTTGTCCTGACACCATAATATCAAAAACTTTCGCAAGAAACGGCTAACACAGGGTTCCCGATTGAGCTGATATAACTATTCGCCGCCTTCCATGCATCGGTTTACTGGTCACACAATCGAGGCTGTTTGAAAGGATTATTCACATTTTTACCTTACAGCCGGTCTCGATTGAATGCTGTGTGTTTAACAAGTGAACCAATGTAAAGAAGGTGGTGGACAAAGCTTTTTCACTCACGTGACAAGGCAGCCATATTGGTGCACTAATAAAAACTTATGCATAGTTTTGGCATAAATAAAGTTCAGTTCCACGAGGATAGAAAACGTATTTTTTTGGTACACCAACATGGCCACTGTGATGTCATATCATATACACCTATTTCAGAATTCGTTGTCGCACCAAACGCCTCAAGCAACAAGCCAAGACTGCAGAGAACGCCGGTATTTGTAATTAGTTTATTTTTATTAGTTTATTATTATTTATTAGTGCATTTTTGTTTATTGACTTCACAAATTGCTCCAAGCAAGGCTGCTTGAGATGATAATTAGTGGAGAGCTATAACCACTTGCATGAACTATGAATAAATAAATTATAATTAAAAGTACCGACGTTCTTTGGAGCCTTGGCTTGTTACTTGAGGCTCTTGGTGCGACAACGATTTTCGAAATAGGTGTATATATATTGAAGAAATAGTAAACGCGCGCGCGTGCTAAGTGCAGTTATGAAGCTGGCAGAACACGAGAGAAGTGTTATAGGAGAAGCGCGACGCGCAGCGGAGTGCTTCTCGACATTTCTCGGGTGTTCTGCCAATCCTCAAGTGCTTTATGACTCCACACAGCACAGCAAGCAAGTTTTTTGTTTGTTTTATAAAATACAAATTACAGGAATGACAAAACTGAAATTGCAGGCGCGTGCTGTGTGCTATCATAAAGTACGCACTCCCATCCAATCAAAACGCGGGATTTAAAGATGTCTATTTTGCATAATAATAAGATCCCACAATGCACTTTACAGGATATAAATGAAACTAAATCACTTCCAGGCCTTTGTAGTAGTTTCTCTCTTGTAACAGGGCCCGGTTGTACGAAGCCTGGATAGCGCTATCCGGCGGATGAATCCTTATCCAGTGGATAAGTCGATGCTGTTATCCAATAAATGTATCCACTGGATAAGAGTTATCCATCGGAAAGCCGCTATCCAGGCTTCGTACAACCGGGACCAGAATAATAACCTCGTGATTACCCATCCACAACGGCGTGGTGCGTCCTCCTATAGAGGCTTTGCAGCATCACGTGATTGCAGCCATGACAAAAAAATCTATTGTTATGTGATGGCTGCCAACACTAGCCTCCTTTGCAGCCGCTGTGAGGCGCTTCCGGTTGCCGTCATTCCCCCACTAACGTCTGCTCAAACTTTAACAACATTTTTTTCAAAATTGACCAATCAGAGAGAACCCCACAAAATCTTGTGGGTATGACTTTGACCTTGGTACTGTATTCGGCGTAGTCTTGAAGGTCTTTCAATCCACTAAGTCTTTCTAATATACATGGAATATCCAACTGACTTCTACCAAATATTCTTGTACGGCTTTTCTTAGATTCCTCCTTCTTACATATAAGACATATATCGTTAAAATTTGAAACTTTTTTGGTCGTATTTTCCACATTTACGTGATACATGTGCAAATATAAACTGCAATTTTTCTTATGCCATTTTGCACGGGGGAAAAAAATTTGCATATCACCTAGCAATTTGATTGGCTAATAGAAAACAATGAAGAATTATGGCGGCTCTTCAGCAAAAACTTCGTTATGAAGTCTTGCTAAAAACAAAAGAAAAGTTCGACTGAAAACGCCTGACGTCGAAATGCAGTTTGAGGCTTTCGGCACCTAGCAGGAACGTCGTGCTAAACGTGGTCTCTATCATTAGCACGAATACCGCTTTCTGCACTATGGACAAGCACCTAAATAACAAAAACGTTTACGGAACGCGAGGTAAACATTCTAGCTATATTACATTTTTCTAAGATTTTTTCTTAATGTTTAATTAGAAAGACTACATTAACGATGAGCAATGGAAGCCAAGCGTTTGTAAACATTTTGGGGAAATTCTCTTCTTTCCCATATCCTATAATGCTTTGCTTCATGGGGGGTAACCAATCAAAAACCTAATTTCCCAAATTGAAACGTTCTTCAATCGAATATATACTATATCTGCTTTTATCTGTACAATAATGATTATCAGTTTATTCCAAGTTATTCTTGCGTGTACAGATCATGAAGAGGTTTGGTCTTACAGAAAATGTATTGACTTACGAAAAAATGCTTCTATCTTTTTCTGTATTTTACTTCTTCATCTCATATTTGGATATCAAACGAGGTATTTTCAACATTGCCTGATAAGCCTTCCGCAAAATAAGTGCGGTTTTTTCCTCTGGAGTGGTGACCCCCAAAGCCGCAAAGTATTATAGGTATGGGAAAGAAGAGAATGACTATTTTGTATGATTTTTCCCTATACTTTATCGACTTCGCAAATGCCCTGTCTCTTACCGGGCATCTTGCTTGACTATATGCCAGAGACTATTGTGAATGTGAAAGCGGTTTTTGAATCAATTATCTCCATAAATACTTGCAGAAAAGCGATATTTGACGCTTTGTATTTTTGTTTTTCACGATTCCATTTCAAGAAAAAAGACTAAAATAGCATAATTTCAATTTTTATTTTGAAAATTCATAGCTTCTCGTGTTTTGAGCTTACTTTGTTCAAGCTTCACAATCTTACCAATTTCAATATGCTCTTTCGAGTTATATAATAATTCTTTCGTCTGCTTTAGTTCTGTGAGTTTTGGAGAACTTTGGAATCACTTAGTGATAAAAGCTCATTTCTCCCGATGGCAATGATTGACAAGTATCAATCAAAATCATGCACCCAAAGGGGTTTGTAAAGCATGTGCTTTTGGTGTTGCAGCTTTCTTCCTAGACTTCTTCAATGAAAAAGATTTGTGATCTCTCAATATTTATGCTCTATTAGTACCAGTACAAGCCATTCAAGGGAGTGATTAGTTTAAAAATCTGCCTTTCTTGAGTGTAAGGAATCATTTGAAAATCTCTTCAGCTTTTTTTAATAGTTAATCTGCAGGGTTTTCAAAATTGACTATGCTCAAGAAAAATCCACCCACAAGAACAGCTCCAATGTGCACAAGATGTCGAAATCACGGAGAACCATTCGTTCGCTTGAAAGGACACAGAAAAATGTGTCAGTGGAGAACTTGTGAGTGCGACATGTGTATTTTGATTGCCCAAAGAGGAGGATTAAATAGAGAAAAGGCCAAGTTAATGGAAGAAAGAATCGTTTCTAATAAACGTCTTCGTGGAAAAAGAGACAAAAGCAGAGGCGACTCGAATGACGACTACAAAAACGACCAAGAATATAATCCAGGTTGGTGGGTCATATTTATCATATCTGCAGGTTATAGATCTGCAGCTTGATGCTAAAACTGGATGTAAGTCGTCTTTCGATCGATTTTCATATTCCACTTGATTTGATTTTAAACTTCTTAGCTTCAACTTGTTCGATAAGAAGGCTTACATGTAAGCTTATATTGAAAGGAACACCGATGAAAAATGAAAGTTGTTTTAGCGTGGATCGGCTAGTTTTGATCCTCAAAGTAGTTCAAATTGATAGCCAGGGTTTTTTAGAGAGAAGGAATCAAGGTTATAGAAAAAAACCAGCTTAAAATGAGTGGAGAGAAGCAAGAAACTTCTCAACTCCACCACCATTAATAAAACCCTTGCATGTGACGTCAAAGCACTGCTCAATTTGGAGGACAAAAGAAAAGAATTTCAGTCTCCTGAGAATTGGAACCTATTGTTATGTCCTCCCAATTAGGCTGCATTTAAACGTTTTTCCAAACAAAACTCGTTGCAAAAGTTTAAATTTGGTGTTTAATAAATTTAAAGTTATTGTCACTTTGTTTCATATTTTTCATCAGAAAACGTTGGAAACAAAACGAAAAAGAAAAGAAAAAGCAAGCCAAAAAAGTTAATATATGATCCTAAATATGGTAGTACTTTATCTCCAACACAACCAACAAGTTTATGGCTTCCTGTGATACCACCACCCAATGAAGCTCCCTTCTCTAAACCTCCACCACCTTACCAAGATTCAATCAGGCCTCCGCCTTACCAAGAATCAAATACAGCTCAGCAAATAATGTTTTGTAAGGATCCGATAAGGCCCACACCTGGATACCCGGGATATCCCTTGTCCTTTACAGATAGTATAGATACTCTTCAAGACAATCAAAGTTACTGGACGACACCCTTTAGAATTTTTCCAGAACCTTTTTTCGAAGGAACACAAACATCTCCTCATTCTCCGAAACCTGTAGCTTATGATCGGGAATTTGAGTCTGGAAAACTGCAAGAATTACAAGTTTCTCCAGTGTTGGGTGACCACTTCAACTTTGGCCAGATAAGAGCAGGAAGTGGTAGTGCAAATGATGGCAGATTTCAGACTCTGTCACGCCAAGGTGTTTCTAGATCTCCAAGCTGTGGATCGTTGCCATGGCAGAAGATATCCCCTGCATCATCTACTATGCCTACGGTAAGGACTGGTCAATTTTGATACCATTGCATTGCTATCATTGTTATCATTATTATTATTGTTATCATGATCATGATCATGATTCATCATTTTTATTGATATTTTCTCGATTTCGATACCATAGCATTGCTAATATCATCATTATTATTGTTATCATCATCATTAATGTGATTCATCATTTTTATTGATATTTTCTCGATTTCGATATCATAGCATTGCTAATATCATCATTATTATTGTTATCATCATCATTCTCATTATTCATCGCTTTTATTAATATTTTAAAAATATGTCGTAAAGAGAATATCATCATCAATATTATTACAATATCTCTATCTCTATCAATGTTGTTTTCAGTTATCATCATCATTATCATTATCACTACCATCAACTTCATCATCATCTTCAGTATCATTCTTAATAATAATAATAATAATAATAATAATAATAATCACCATCATCACCATCTTCATCATCACCATCATAATCATCATCACTATCTTCATCACCATCATCACCATCTTCATCATCATCACCATCACTATCTTCATCACCATCATCACCATCTTCATCATCATCACCATTATCACCATCATCAACATCATCATCACCATCTTCATCATCAACTCACCATCATCATCATCATCACCATTATCATCATCATTGCCATCATCACCATTATCACCATCATCATCAACATCATCACCACGATCTTCATCATCACCATTATCACCATCTTCATCATCATCATCAGCAGCAGCATCTTCATCATCATCATCATCATCTCCATTATCACCAGCATCATCAACATCATCTTCACCATCTTCATCATCATCAGCAGCAGCAGCATCTTCATCATCATCATCATCATCTCCATTATCACCAGCATCATCAACATCATCTTCACCATCTTCATCATCATCAGCAGCAACAGCATCTTTATCATCATCATCATCATCACCATCATCATCATCTCCATTATCACCAGCATCATCAACATCATCATCACTATCTTCATCATCACCATTATCATTAGTACTATAAACACACTTATTATTATTATTATTCTAGTCATTGTTTACATAAATACATCTATTATCAATATTATTAATAATTATTATTCTCACTTATTTAGGCCTACTATACAGGTCAGATGATGTCCAGCACAAGCACCAAGCATTAGGTCTTCTGATTCGTCTTACATGCGTTACATGATTTGGTACATTAACTGTACTTAAGGGACCGTTCCTTTTTTACTGGCATTGGAGGAGGAGGGGGGGAGGGGGGTGGGATTTGTGAATTGTAAATTTAAAAATGTATGACCCCTTTTGGTTGCCCTACCTCGTGGACCCCCCTAGATCCAACCAGCCCGATTCCCCCTAAAAATATTTGCTAAATCAGGCATTTTGTCAGATACGTTATGACAAAGCCTTTTGATTATGTTTCATATGTTGATTTACAGCTTATATAGCATGTTACTAATCACAAACCGTTAATGGAAATAAAAATAAAATGTCCCACACAATAGTGCTTGTCCATTCACTCTCTCGATGGAGTTAAAAACCAATTTGACTCCTTCCCCGGACGGATGTAAAAGGGACAGGGCCGTAACCAGGGGGGACCACAGGGTGCACATGCACCCCCCCCCCCTCCATAAAAGCTTAAGGTCCGCTCATCCATCTCCTTTTGCTTTAAAATTGCATGTAAATGTTTTTTGATTAAATGAAGACCACTTTCCATCTGCATATTATAGCATTTTTAAGAATCACTAACCCATTTTTCTTTTCTTTTGGGGGGGGGGGGGGTCTGCAAATCATTGCCTGTGCACCTCCCCTGCAAGATCCCTGGTTACGCCCCTGAGGGAGGATATGAATCATTTTAACCGTCCTAAGAGAGAGAGTTTGGGCGTTGTCATGGTTTAATTTAAGCCCTAAAAGATATCACTTTGAAACACGAGATAAATCTTTTCTTTAATATATTTTAAGATGTGCTAAAAACCAACAGCTTTTTCTTTTTCATCCCTAAAAGAGGGAGTGACTTACGATTTCAGCCCCTAAAAGATACGACGATCATCTCCGCCCTTACTAATATCATAGTACCACCCAGCACCACCCCGAGGACCACCCCGAGGAAATTTAACAAATCTTAAAATACGATTTTATAAAAATGACATGAAAATATAAAGGAATCACTTTTCATTTGTCAAAAAAAGACGGCTTTGATTTTCCTAACTGCCTTTTTTGCCTCTATTTAGTTGTATTCTTCTAATTAGTTTTACCATCCAAGCCTTTCCATTCAAGAAATAAAATTCATCCTTTGAAAGAGTTCTATCAGATATCTTTTAGCGATAGCATATTTCGTTAATGGTGGTGGATATGTGTTTTTCCATCAAAAGGGATAATAATAAATAATAATTATAGATAATAAAGAATACTTAGACATTTTCGTTGTGACAAGCAAAGCATATTAGTCTTTCAATAGTTGCAGAACGCGTTGCATAGTAAAGCTGTTTTAAGGAACGCTTATATACTTATATGACGTCATTTTCGCTTGCTCATAATGAAAAGGTAATGCAATGCATTCCTACAACTCCAGAAAGGCGCGCGCATTGCTTCTAGATCGCCTGGAAGGATTACCACGTGATAACAGTTGCTTTAGGTTTCTTGCCTACTTATGAGCATGCTTTCGGGGATTTTGGCGTTGACTATTATGAACACATGATAAAGTATTAATACTCCAGTTTTGAATTCTCTGTTGTGTTAAGTGTTAGCCTCGATTTCGTATGGAATTATTTTTTTAGGTGTTTTCTTTTTGTTGTTGTTGTTGTTGAAGTCGTGAATTTTTATTTTTCTGTTTGGTGTTCCAAATAATTTTATTCTTGCACGATACATGAAATCTCACAATGCTCTTACAGTAAAATCAAATAAATGAAATATATATATAAATATATACATACACACAGCCATATGCAAAAACTTTGACCCTTTTGTACATATATACTAGTATGTCAAAAGCACATCAAAAATTATGGGATAACCATCTCTGATATTTTTCTCAGAAAGCCCTAGTGGTAGGCAGCCGGAAAAAAAATATCAGCGATGATAACCCATAATTTCTGATATACTTTTAAATATACTTGTATATGCACAAACGGATCAGAATTTCTTCATATTGCTGTATATATATATTTATAAAATAAATGTTATAAATCTCGCATTCTGATTGGTTGGGGGCGCGTGCTTTATGAAAGCACACAGCACGCACGCGCCCTTTACATTTTATAAGAGAAACAAAAAACTTGCTTGCTGTGCTGTGCTGTGTGGAGTTTTAAAGCACTTGGGGATTGGCAGAACACGAGAGAAGTGTCCGCTACGCGTCGCGCTTCTCCTAACACTTCTCTCGTGTTCTGCCAGTCCCCGCTTGCTTTATAACTGCACAGCACGCGCGCGCGTTTTCTATTTCTTCAATATATGCATATGCAAAAACTTTGACCTTTTGTAAGTATATTGCTATGCCTCCTGTTTCTCTACGACTTCTCTCTGCTCTACAGCTCCAATCGTGTTTATATCACGGTATATAGACACGCGCGCCGTTTTATATTCCTTAATGATAAGATGTATATGTATAAACTGACTATATGAATAATGATTTAAAAAAAAACAAATGGCGTACACTTGATAGCTAGCACACTTAGCCTGCGCAAAATACTTGAAGTTATCTTTCAAAATAGACAGGAGAACGTAACTGTTCGGAATTGAGGGGAGGGGAGGGGAGGGGATGGCTTTGTCCCAAGGGGACTGGGCAACGCTGTTGACTACACAGTAGCAACAGTAACATACAGTATATCCAAGCGAATCAGAAAGAGTAACGAAAGGTCGCGTGCGTGTTTGGTGAGCGTTTCAGCACTAGTCACTCATGCAGGGGTGTGCTGTATTTTTTGTTGTTGGGCTACATGTGACTCCGTTTTCTATCCACAGGAAGCCCAAAAATAAAAACAACGCCCCCCCCCATCCCCCCCACACACACACACATACACACACATACACACTACCACTACCATCATACTCACGGTTTATTACAACACAACACTTTACACGAACATATTTTTACTCAATGACACGCTAGAAAACCCAGGGTAACCTCGGTTTACTCTTCGTTAATGTACCTTGCACCCGCCCCCTGTTTCTCTGTATCTCTGTTTTGCATGCGGCACTGTCTACCCTACCTACACCCATGATTGTCTGTACCTCTGTCCTGCTTAAAGTGTATATCAAGAAAAAAAATTATTTTCAAAATCACTTATATATGAACAGTGTAGTAGTATGGTTGCATGCGGCACTGTCTACCCTACCTACACCCATGATTGTCTGTACCTCTGTCCTGCTTAAAGTGTATATCAAGAAAAAAAAATCATTTTCAAAATCACTTATATGTGAACAGTGTAGTAGTATGGTTGCAGTATTTTTGTATGTGGTCTTCTCTTTTCAGAGATATAAACATTTGAAATATTAATATGCAAATGAGATGACGTAAATTCAAGAATGGGTTACATTTTGCAGTGTAATTTACGACAAGTGTTCTGAAGTGAAATAACCTAAAAGTGTACAAAGACATACATTTCAATCATAAGGATGATTTGCAAATGAAAAAACAGCAGTACTTTCCAAAACAGCATTTTTGCATAATAAATTAGTCTTGAATTTACGTCATCTCATTTGCATATTGATATTTCAAATGTTTATATCTCCTGTACCCCTGTCTACCCTGCATCCCCTGTCTACCCTGCACCCCTGTCTACCCTGCACCCCTGTCTACCCTGCACCTTCTGTCTACCCTGCATACCCTGCATACCCTGCACCCCCTGTCTACCCTGCACCCTCTGTCTACCCTGCATACCCTGTCTACCCTGCACCCCTGTCTACCCTGCATACCCGGTCTACCCTGCATCCCCGGTCTACCTTGCACCCCCTGTCAACCCTGCACCCCCTGCCTACCCTGCAAACCCGGTCTACCCTGCACCCCTGTCTACGCCGCACCCCTGTATACTCTTCACCCCAGTCTACCCTGCACCCCTGTCTACCCTGCACCCCCTGTCAACCCTGCACCCCCTGTCTACCCTGCACCCCTGTCTACCCTGCACCCTCTGTCTACCCTGCACCCCTGTCTACCCTGCACTCCTGTCTACCCTGCACCCCTGTCTATCCTGCACCCTTGTCTACCCTGCACCCTCTGTCTATCCTGCACCCCCGTCTACCCTGCATCCCCTGTCTACCTCACACCCCTGTCTATCCTGCAGTCCTGCTCTCCTGTCTACTCTGCACCCATGTCTTCCCTGCATCCCCTGTCTACCCTGCATCCCCTGTCTAAACTGCACACTTGTCCACCCCGCACCCCTGTCTACCCTGCATCCTTTGTCTACCCTGCACTCCTGTCTACCCTGCACACCCTGTCTACCCCGCACCCCTGTCTCCCCTGCAGTCCTGCACTCCTGTCTACCCTGTACCCCTGTCTACCCTGCATCCTTTGTCTACCCTGCATCCCCTGTCTACCCTGCACACCTTGTCTACCCCGCACCCATGTCTCCCCTGCATCCCCTGTCTACCCTGCACCCCTGTCTCCCCTGTACCCCTGTCTACCTTACTTCCCTGTCTACCCTGCACACCCTGTCTATCTTGCACCCCATGCACGGATGCATTCGTTGGTTGGTGGATGAATGGGAATATGTGTTGGTTAGTGGGTGTACGTATGGATGCATGAATGGATAAGGTATTTTCTCTTTATTGATGGGTTGCAAGCATTCCCAAGAGAGTCAAAAGACAAAAACATGGCGGCCATTGTGGTGTCCTTAACAATGGATGCTTATAAGAAATCTTTTGTTAAATGGCACCAACGCTCCCCCGAGAGGCCGCGATGACGTAACGTGCAATTGAGTAATAGCTTTTGTTTTCTATTCTCTTCTATCGCATTCCCCACCAATCAAGATACTGTCTTAAAATGAAACGGTTTTCAATAGCGCAGCGCACTGATTCTAAAAATAGCTTAAAAATTCGGACAAACATTGCATTGTCTTTAACCGCTACGAGGATTATACGAACCGATTTTATTATTTTTACTTAAAGTTACAATGATAAACCATGCATACTAAGATCAACTGCGATCGGCTGTGAAAATTATCTGCTGAAAGTAAACTTGTAAGTTTGTTTGTCCGAATTTCGCCTTTGTCTTCGTTTTTATGACGTCACGGTTGCGCTGCGCTATTGAATGCACACTATGCCTGCTTTTATCTGTACAATACTGACTATCACTTTATTCTGAGTTAATTTGGCGCGTTCAGAACATCAAAAGCTTTGGATGATTACAGAAAATGTATTGACTTGCGTAAAAATATTTAAAATTCTTACTTTGAAAAAGTTCTTCAAGATCCTATCTCTTCCTGTTTGGATATTTGGATATCAAACAAGGTATTATCAACATTGTCTGATAAGCCTTCAGCAGAATAAACGCGGTTTTTTCGTACAGTCGTAAAATATTATAGGTATATGCAAACTAAGAGAATGTACAAAGTACATATACGCGATATTTTCTGTATTCGAGGTATTTTCTGTATATACAGTATTTGCGCACATATGATGCTCTGTATCTTTATCTATACACGGTATTTTCTATAGACATGGGTTTTCTGTATACGCTTTTTTTGTATACGACGTTTACGATATTTTCTGTATATACGGTATTTTCTACATACAGGGGTATACGGCATTTTCTATATACGATATTTTCTGTATACACTCAATTGAAGAATCGTTGTCGGGTTCAGAAACATAGAACATAGAAGCTGAGACCGAAGTGGCACATGGGAAGTACGTTAATTAGATGTATGCTGTGGCCGGCGACCCGTGGCATCATCCACTGTTTTTAATACGCGTTTGGCATTCTAAACCGATTACATGGATGGCGCAAATGAATAAATTATAATATAATTATGTCATTTCCCATGTGCCATTTCGGTCTCAGCTTTTATGTTCTATGTTTCTGAACCCGACAACGATTCTTCAATTGAGTGTATACGGTATTTTCTATAATTAAACACAGCGTTTGCTGGTTAACTTACATATGTTCTCTGACGCGACACGCCTTGGCGCGCACATGGTCTTATCACACTCTTTTTAATCAACTCTTCTCCGACGATCTCAGTCTTAATTAAACTAGCAGTTTATATCCCGTCAACATTTTAAACCCAACGGTTATTGAATGTATAATAACATTAACCGCTGTTTTCTTTGCTTAATCCACCTGAGTCTCGAGTAATAAGCCAAATCCAATATTTCACATATCGCTTTTCTCTCTCATAATTAGACTTAAGTTGAAAACAGCACGGACAATGAGTAGAACAGAACAGTTTTTCATCTTTTCCCAGTCATTTAAAAATAAGTAAAATACGTAAAAAATCTTTCACATGGTGTTTGTAGCTCCAAACGCCGATGATTGTAACAATTCAACACTGATGAAACAGTTGACATTGTGAGAGTTTTTTCGGTATCCAAAGTCTGTGTTTGCTCGGCTTTCGCTTTGTTTTTGCCGCGTCTTCGCTTGTTTTACTCTAAATATAAACGTTCTAGAAGTTGTCGATGTGTGATCAAGATTAACGTTAGTAATTACTCCACAGAAAAGATCCATAGTGAAAATTTATTAAATTTACATTGTTCTGAGCCTTGTTTACTTGACGTTTTCCTATTCAATGTTCTTAAATCTTTGATTGCTATCGATTGCTTTTAAAAGGGTTTGTTATTATTTAAAAAACATGTGTTGGGCTGGAAGGATAAAAACGTCTTGTATCTAGTGTTTTGTCTACAAGATAAATGCTTATAGTAAGCCTGTCAGATTTAACATTTGTACTGATTCAAGAAATTTAGCGATAACGTGTCTTCTTGTTGTTACAGCTTGTTCTATACTTGTCCGGCAGCGCCTTTTCTTTGCTTGTTCGATATTTTTCACGACTGTATGCAAAACAAATCAAAAATCTTCCAAACAATCAAAAACTTGTTCCCAATTTTGTACTCTTTGTGAAATCAGGCTTGTGATTTTAAGAAAATTAGAAGCCTTTGAATACGTAATACAAGATTAATCACCTTCTTCTGTTCTGAACGCGAATGAAATTTGTTCAATTGTCTCGGCGTGAGCGTTCAATAAGGCTTTTACAAACAGACAAATATCTTTTGAGGTGACGAAAAAACATTAATAAGAAGAAAAAAAAGAAAAAAAGCAATAAATAACCAAGTTCAACTTTGATGATTCCGAGAGCTAAACGTTAGCGGTGTTTCTAAAGGTATTTTCATGACATGTTGAGTTTCTCTTTTGCTGACAGCTTAATAAACTTTGTAATTTAATTCAATGTACCGCGTTTCTGCTCTCTATTGCGTGTCTTATTAATTTTACCGTTGTCGTGTTTAGAATTAATATTAAGCCGTCTTTTTGTGCTTTGTTAATATTGTATTATACCGTCTGGTTTTGTGGATTATATATTTTTTCAGCTATTTTCTCTAGATCTTGTCAGGTCTTTGTAACATAGATTGTATCCATGCGAATGATAAAAATCAATTGAGGCTGTCAAATCTGTTATTGTGAAGCTAAAGAACAGAACAGAACAGAACAGAACAGAACAGAACAGAACAGAACAGAACAGAACAGAACAGAACAGAACAGAACAGAACAGAACAGAACAGAACAGAACAGAACAGAACAGAACAGAACAGAACAGAACAGAACAGAACAGAACAGAACAGAACAGAACAGAACAGAACAGAACAGAACAGAACAGAACAGAACAGAACAGAACAGAACAGAACAGAACAGAACAGAACAGAACAGAACAGAACAGAAAAAGAACAGAACAGAACAGAAACAGAACAGAACAGTCGCATTAAATCAACCAAAGCTTCGAAATTCCTTCATGCATTTCGTCTAGTTCTTAATTTATTTACACTATGACCCGAGAAGTGTTTTGCTTTCCCTCAAATAACCATCTTGTGGTTTTCCTCATAGGCAGAACGTGAGTCACTAGAGCCATATGCTAACGCCAACCTCTTCCTCTCCATTGATGTATTTCTCTTCCTTTGTGAGCATTTAGAACAAGACACCACTGACGCTCAGACGTCTGACGAGCTTTTAGGATATGATATTTGCTGTCCAATTTATACAAAGAACTTTTCTGTTCACTTTCATAACGGAACTGAAGTAGGAGTTAAAACAGATGAAAAAACCCCAGAATTAAAAAATAGCCCACTCTCTTCTTAACGAAGTAAAAATAGTTACAGCAGCTATAAATATTTCTGGCTAGCCGTAACTAATTCTCTCGCCACAAAACAAGTCAAAACTCTTCATAGTACACCACAAATTTATTTTTATTGAAGAAGCATTTAGGACTCGCGCGTTGGCCGCAGTTCAGGTCAAATATGTTGTGGGTTCGTTGGATCAATGTCTAATTCATCGCAAGGTAAAAGATGTTATCCAATGGATCATCAAATCTACTTCCCATTTCAGACCACATTTTACTCCCTAGAGTATCATTTCTTTGTTTAACAGCTGCTCATGAGAAGACACATAAATACGGATACAACTCAAATAAAGGATCTTTTTCTCCAAAAAATGAGATCTGATCTAAAATGGGAAAATATTGCATAATGCATTAAGAATAACATATTACTTGAACTATGTCAATAATTTATCAATACATGCAAACAGGCAATATATATATATAGTTCATTTTAACCTTTGAAGTTCTATTTTTGTATGTGTTAAGCTAAAATTAGTTGGCAAAAACAACACGTTTTTTCAAACTAAAATTAGTTAACTTGATGACGGACCTATTAGGTAAAAAATGACGGGGGAAAAAACAATCCATAGTGATTTGAATTAAGTTTCATTTGATTCAAAGTAAAATAGGATATAGTCAAAGCCTTGGCCAGCATAAAATATTAATTGTAACTTAGCAATTGTATTTTGAGTCTATTGAGTCGGGAAGATTCAGTAATATGAAAACGTGTTCTAAATACTGGAATGGAAATACAATTTTCGTCAAGAACATTATTTATCCTAATGAATCATTTTCGCTTGTTTTTGCCACGATTCGTCTTGTCAGTAACTACGTTTCCTTGTCCTTTAATTTCCTAGTTAAGTAGTTATCAGGAATATAAAATATTGTCTCTCAAATAACGACATTTTAAGATATTTTGTCGAGATAAAAGGATGGACGCCATCATGTTTATCTCCCAACGAACCACGATTTAACCTCACAAACACTCTTAGTGTGACGTCAAATATCGCAGTTCAAAGATCTTTCTTTACTAGTGCTTCTTAAATAAACATGATTCTGATTCAAGAATCTCGCTAGGAAAGGCTTTTTAGACAAACATGACATCATAACGACAGATTTCCGGGACTTACAGCCAAACCGGCTGCCCACATGCATGTCTGAATGACACGCTAAGTGGCATTTATATTGGCAACTCATTTTGTTGATATGGTTTAAGATAGAGAACGATTAAGCTAAATACTTCCTGAACAAGATCCTGACCGTGTTAAGTGGAATATTGGCGAGTATTTGAGTCTTGTAATTTGTTAATCCGAATGTGAAGCTGTCAGCCAAGGGCTTTTGGTCATGTCGTAATGAGTGATAAAGATGACCGTTTTTGCTTGTAACTTTTGCATTTTTTCCCTCCAGTATGTCAGTCGGACAGGAGCCCATTCCCCGGAGCGACAACTGCTATCCCAACATCTCGAGATATCATTTTCTCGGACTGGTTATTTTTAGATTAGTTTTGGTGCCAAATCAAAAAATAATTTATCGTTAGCTTCTCTCGAAAACCGTTTGAAATATAAACGCTCTAGGAAAAACTTACACAAAGCTATTGTAACTCTATTTTCAGTTCCAAGATATATATTAAATGAACCACGTCACGTGCATTTGGCGATATGCACGTGATCAGTCTCCACAATATTGAATGTAGTCACGTGTATTATTCCGCCGGATGACGAATAACTGCTTTCCGCCATATGATTGACTAAATATACAGAAGATATAACTAGCTAAAAACTAGTGTGAGCTGCGTCGGTGTTTCTAATGAAACAGTAATGATAAAAAGGTAAATTATACACCGTGAAAAGATGAAAAAACTTACTGACGTCTCGGACTCTAGACGAAGAACTTTTTCATCTTTTCACGGTGTATAATTTACCTTTTTAACATTACTGTTTGACTAAATAAACAGTCACTTTAGGCGTTCAAATTTATAATTGTCGATTGAAATTACCACATTTGAAAAAATATAATACCTATAAGGCCGAAGACCTCAATATGGTCATTCAATGTGGTGGAAGCGATTACAAAATTAAAAAAAGAGCTTTATACAAATCCGGTGTCGGGATTGAGCGAGGAAAAATGTAGCACCGACTGATTTTCAAGGTCACTGTGTATTTGATTCCCACATCTTTTCTGCCATTGACAAGGTAACAGTACGTTAGGCAGGCTACCTATGTTACTGTAAGTCTATATACTTAAAGGATTAGACAGTTTAATCATATGAATGTCGGACAAAAATAAATAAACTTAAGCTAATCTTGCTATCGTTTTTTTTTTTTTTCTTCAGATAAACAGCAGTCTTCTTTGCTATGACGAAGTTCCATCTTGTCAGGTCTCCTAGTATGCCATAGAGCATATAACCGTTTTTAGAAAGAAATCCGCTTTGCGTGAGTTTAAGAATTTTGAATGATAGTTAAAAACGGGTGAGCTAGAGATGATTGTCTTGGCGTGGAGAGTATAAATTCCGTCTTAAACATAAGCTTATATGGAATTAACAGGCAAAAGATTGAGTAATCCTAGCTTAAGAAATGGCAGACAGTATAGATTAGCTACTTAGCAGTTGTATTAGTAATGTAGTGGAGATGAAATCTTATCGTTAAAACAATAGTAATTGAGATTACGTTGTTTTTAGTAAATAAAAAACGTATTCGAAAGGAAAAGAATCAGTGATCTAAGTTTACTAGTAAATGTAGAAATGATAGTGAGTTGAGCAATCGTCGGAAATATAAAGAAAAAGGTGCACGTCTAAAACGTCGTGTTAAATTCAATGTTACTCGACAGATTACCGTTTTATCTGGTCGTCACATAGGAAAGATTTAGTGGATCATACAACAGAAGCAAACATAATGGGATAATAGATTGCTCTTGTCATCATAGGGTCGTCCTCGTGTAGCATTAACTTGGCTTCTTATAAAACCCTTCAAATAAGGTTAGGGCAAAACCGCCACGCAAACATTCAATATTAAGAAAAGGAAACGAACTGACGTTCAAGGTCAGCTGAGGATTTGAATCTACTCCAAAACTTAATGTTTCTCATAAGGACATGTTTTGAAATCTCGGCCCCGTACAAAAGGGCAAAAGCAGATCGACAGAAAGTGCCGAAAAAGTATTTTTTCTAGAGTGTTTTAACATATTCTCTTAATACCGACTTCTCTAAGTTACCTATGTTTTACCAACCTAACAAAAAAAGCCGAATAATTTAAACCAATATACATAAATAAATTGTTATCAATTAAAGGTAATGAATTCCCATTGAATGACTATAATGCGCTAATCGAAGCTGAGAAATGTCATTTAAGGTTAATTAGTTAAATAATTAAAAATAAGCATAAAAAATTCGACATAAAAAAATATAGTCGTATTCTCTGGCTTTCATGTTGTTATGTGGGACCCAACATTGAAATTAGGCTTATAAGGTAGTGACAACAGTAAATCCGTGAAACACTGAATTACTAAATAGTACAAAATAGTGCTAGTTAAACAATAGAAAACAATGCGGGAACTTGCATGAAATTGTGCTATTTAGTATTACCGAGTTTCACGGATTTATTGTGGTCACCCTATCTAGAAAGTATTTTCTTCTAGCTGTTAAGATTGTGAAATATCACATCTATGTCGAGTCATCGGCCTGATCACAATTACAGCGCATTTGATTGATAAGCAAAAGTAATATACCAGAGTACCATACTACTAGTAATAACCTTATAAAAACAGATTACCACACACTGCTCTGGAAGCGGTCGTTATTGTGGATTAAACCATGATATATTGCTTGGCCTATTGAACGCGGTGTCTAATGTTCGCTTCAATCTGCAAGATAATCATCGACCTCTGAGAGCAATATGTTGTACAAAAAGAGCGATAGGTAGATCATCTCTTGCTATTAAAGAAAATCATGGATTAAGCTGGCCTTGAATAGAAAATCTGATAACAAAACGGAACACTAAGAGGAGAGGAGGAGAGAATGAATGAATGTACTTTATTAAACAATGTCAGAGCTGAAGTTATTTTTCTAAGATCTATCGAGAGAGAGTTCAAAAGTTTGGGCGCTAGAAAATAAGAACGATTTTCGCAAATTTTCAGTTTTTGGTTTAGGTAAGGCCCGGTTCAGACGTCGATATTTTGCCGTGTCGAATTTAACTGAAGTCGACTCAAATTCATTAAAATTCGACGTCCGTTTGAAACGTCGATTTTAATGTTGCCAAAAACCAAAAACCGAAAGCCAAAAAACGGTGAAATCTTGAGTCTTTTTAATTTATGCATTAGATTCGACTCGACAAAAGATCGACTTTTGAATCAACGCCGGTTTTTTGCAGTTTCGCGCGACTCGAGCAGTCAACTTCAATCTTTTGCCGACCTTTATTAAATCTGTCGATCTCAATTGATTCAAACGTCGCTCTTCTCATGCACTGAATGTAAATAATTATTAGATTCGACGCGGCAAAAAATCGACGTCTGAACCGGGCCTAAGTTGAAATGGATTTCATTATTCCCTAAGCCATAAGGGTTTCTGGATTCAACCGTGGAAAATCTTTCAGCACAAGACTTATTGGTGATATATAACTTATTGTAAATCGTGTACAACAATAAAGCCCTATGTTGAGCCCTTCTTTGTGATAGGTCATCCCAAGCCATCTTTTCTTATATCTTTTGATCTTATCTCATAAGTTGATTTTGAGAGAGGAGAGGAGAGGAGAGGAGAGGAGAGGAGAGGAGAGGAGAGGAGAGGAGAGGAGAGGAGAGGAGAGGAGAGGTTTGAAATAGCTTTATTGGCATGACCTACAATTTACAGGTATTGCTTAAGCATTGAACATTAACAGGAACTTTTTTGTTATATTTTACAAACATATATATATATCTATATGTAAAATAACATATTTAAAAATATAGGTAAAGAGAAGGTATCAGAGCAGAGCAGAGCAGAGCAGAGCAGAGCAGAGCAGAGCAGAGCAGAGCAGAGCAGAGCAGAGCAGAGCAGAGCAGAGCAGAGCAGAGCAGAGCAGAGCAGAGCAGAGCAGAGCAGAGCAGAGGAATTTTCTTTCCATGAAGAAGGAACTGACACACATGATTGTTTTGCGGCTAAGGCGTGGCTGCCTCACGCTATACAGTCTTACAGTGTTTTTTCGCTAATAATTTTCGCACAATCTTCGAAACCTTACCCTGCAATGATCAATAGACCTCTTCGGCTTGGGGTAATATTTTCCCATTTCAGACCACGTCATTCCCTAGAGTATCATTTCTTTGTTTAAGGTTTGCGCTCGGTTGCACACGAGAAGACACATGAATATGGATACAGCTCAAACAAAGAATCTTATTCTCAAGGGAATGACACGTGGTCTGAAATGGGAAAACATTACGCCAAGCCGAAGAGGTCTATTATGACAAAGATGCTTTTAAGTATCCGTACAGTTTTAAAATTAAGTCGTCCTTCGTCAGCTTAACTCCTGATTGTACATATCAGTTACCCTTGAAATAGAGCTCACAAAAAAACCCTTGACCAGGGCAATACTGTTTGAGGAACCAGATACGAAAAAATACTTCAACAGCTTCAATATGTTGAATGTCATTATAGGATTTCCGGAAAACGCACGCCAAGGGAGGACTAGCTATTTGCCATCAATTTGAATGACTAATTTACCTTGACCTTTTTAAATGGCGTGATTCGAACAGGCCATATTATTGGTTACGAGTGGACCACTCGGGGTAATCCAAAGATTCCAGGAACAGCAAAAATGACCATAAAAGGTCGACTGATTGGGTTTCATATCATATGGTTCAATATGGCGCAGTGTCCAGTTTTGATCATTATTGACGACTCTTAGTAAAACTTGAGTGAATGGGGACTTAGCCTCAGTCTTTGGTCAGTAAAAAAACACCAGAAATTAGAATAACAAAAAAAGCAACTACTGGATTCGAGGCTAAGTCCGCATACACTGGAGTTTTAAGAATTGTCAATACAAAGGAAGACCGCAGTCAAAACCTACAAGTTGTGCTAATTTGTAGAATGAATAAATGATTTCAGTGGACTACTTCGACTGATACGGCGGCCATCTTGGCCATCAAGGCAATGTTGGGCGTTTAGGGCAGAAATACTAGCTATGTCATAGTATATCCACCAATAACTTTGCGATCTTCAACTCGGTCACTGTTATGGATCCCATCTATCAAATTCAATTCCTATGGCGGACGCGCTTTCGCAAACATCAGCGCCGAAATTATGGAATTCAATCCCTGAACACATTAAAAGAGCAGAAACAGTAGAAACTTTCAAAACTAAGTTTAAGACATTTTTGTTTCAAAAACATTATTTTTAGTTATCATATATATATATATATATATGTCTTGTTTGGCGCATTGAGATTAGAAATATGCGTTGTTAGGCACATTGAGGTTAGAAATGCGCCCTATAAGCACCTATTTATTAATATAATTATTATATGACGTCGATTGATGTTAACAGCTCACCAGAAGAGGATACAACAAAAACTAAATTAAGACATAGATCACCTTGTATATAACTATATATTTCTCGTTATCTTTGTTTTGTTTTTCATAGTAACAAAAAAGAACTCTATACCAAATACCTAAGTTTTACCAAATAAATACTTGGTGAAGTTGTGCTTAGCCAGTTTTTTTATGCTGTATTTGATTTGTTAACATGAAAGAACAGAAGAAAGATGTTGTATAGATAGTTGTACATCCTTTGGGTCTCAAGAGATCAGCATGATTTCAACAGCTGTCTTAAATTCAAAACGGACCGCCGATCACCTTCGCTACTTGGACAAAGGGAGTATCCCTCCCCCCCGGGGATAATATGACACTAGATTGGTTTTCTTGAGGCGTGTTAAAACTTATTCCATCAGATAGTCAAGATGCCTGAACTTCGTGTGGATAACATTCCAGACACGAGTCACCAGGGCAAGGTTGTACAAAGGGTGGATAGCGCTAAAGGTTGGATAAATCTTATCCAGTGGATACATTTTGAATGATTGGTTTTCTTTATGGCGTGTTAAAACTTATTCCATCAGATAGTCAAGATGCCTGAACTTCGTGTGGATAATATTCCAGACACGAGTCACCAGGGCACGGTTGTACGTAGGGTGGATAGCGCTATCCGTTGGATAAATCTTATCCAGTGGATACATTTAATGGATAACAGCATCGACTTATGCACTGGATAAGATTTATCCGTTAGATAGCGCTATCCCGGATAGCACCCTTCGTACAACCAGCACCATCTGTCTACTCATGGTTCTGACTCTGGCCCAGGCAATAGCGAACCAATCAACGTTGCAGCAGTTTTCACAGTGGAATTAAAATCTTTTCCCACAAAAAAAAAAAACTACACAGTATTAGTTTTAAAGAGTTACTACAAGGATTACGAGCCAATTTTCTTTCGTTTGTTGAGCTTAATTATGGGACAGCAAAAGGGCGGATTTAGGGGTTGGCCGACGGGGCCTCGGACCCAATTTTAAAAGATGTATATTTTTTTAAACTTGGCAAAACTTGTGTTTGTATACGGTTTTTCGGCGCACTCTTTCTTTAATTCCTGTATCCGCCCCTGCCCTCCCCCCCCCCCCCCCCCCCCCCCCAAGTTTTATCGGCTGCATGATCGAATACTTACACGTTGGTTTTCTCATGTGCTTTAAGAGTTTTTCTCACCTTACTTCTAAACTTCAATCGGTATTTTAACGGTTTATGGAAATAATCTTTTTAAAAACAACTTCTTGGTTCTTTTTCGATCCGGCTTCTTCCCCTCCAATTAGAATTCCGGAAAAAAACCCCAAAAAATTCTTCTTCATCAAGAATAATAATCTCACGTATAGACTTCCTGAATCGCTGAAGACAAAATAATTTTGATATTAAAAATGATATAGAACACCGAGCACGTTTGTCGTGTCGAAATTAGATTGGGAAAGTAAACTCTTTCCGGTATATGATTCGTTCTTCCCTTTTCTGGGCCCCAGAGCGCTACAGCACGCAATTTCTTGTGGTGGGTGACGTCAGTGTGGTTAAGTGTGGTGAGTGTTTATTGTTCTACTTAAAGCCTAACAACATTCGTTATCCAAACAGGTTTTTAAGGACGAAAAGTACTTATTGTTTATGAAAATAAACGGTTTGGTCACAGCAAGTATCACTGGGAAAGACAAACTTAAGGATGAATTTTGCAATAATATTTGGTGTTTATTCGGTAGACATCGTTAACCACAGACCGATTAGTTATGCTCTCTCCTCAAACCAGAAGTTTCTGAGGAAACAAGCTATTTTAAGGAACTACGCTATCTTAACTCTGACAAAACAAATTCTAATTGTCCCATAACACTATGAGGATGTCATATGACAACGATCCGTTAACGCTAAGATTCGTGGTCGTAGGAAGGATTCAAAACAACAACTACACAAAGAAAAGAGCAATTATAGCCACCAAATACGGTATATATCGTAGGATAAACACCATTTTTTGAACAAACTATCAATTCAGCTGCAGAGCAAGAATTAACTAGTCGCAATTCTTTTTTTCTTTCTTCTACATTATGTTCTCTCTTTAAACAAGCTGTGATGTCATAATGATATGCAAATGTCTTGTTGCCATGGTGACTAATAAGCGTGTAGTTTCGCTTGTAGCGATTTCAAATTAGCGTAGGAACATTGTTTAGGAAGATTAGTCATTTGCTCATAATACGCTTGAGTCAATCGCGTCGCAAATGAACTGAAATAAGGATTCAGAGGGTTCGAGTCTTGGGTTAAAGAGCTGTCATTTTTTATCGAATTTGTCGTGAGTTCCAAAAAGGCGTAGTGGGAAATGAGTTTTCCAACAATCAGTCGGGAAAATTGGCTTTGCGGTAAGATGTTTGTCGTCCAATAATTGATTAAGACAATTTGATATAAACTGGCAAATAGCTTACCAAAACATTGGGGTCATTTTCTCTGTTGTCCTTCGAAAATTTTCATTTATTTTAATAAAGATTTCTAGTAAATAAACCGATTTTAACTGAACTATTTTTATTGAGATGGCGTAGAAGGTTTAGAACGGATTAAGGGATCAGTGTCCACTTTTGTCATTAAGAATCCTTCCTTGATATTGTATTTTTCATATATTTTTCCTTGGTTGTGTCCACTCAATTTGAAAGCCAGAACAAATTACTTGATTCGTTTTTAATCATTTTTGAGGGGTTTTCAAATGTAAACTCACGGCTCTCAATCATTAAACAAGTGGCTGTCTGCAAGCAATATCTACGCCTTCTATTAGTGAATGAATAGTTAAAAATACCTTTAATATCTAAAAATATATAATAAGTCGTTTCCTATATTAATGCATTTCTCAGAAAAGAAATGTCTAACTATCAAAAAAAGAAAAACGAGACACTTCTAATATTTATTAGATATGACGAGATTTTCTTCTTTAGAAACAGAATATTGATATCATCACCATAAATTTAAATTTCGAATCTTTTTTGCACGATGAAAGAAAGGTTTTACGGTGCACAACAGCATTTCGCGCCTTGAAGTGAAAACCTAGCTACGCGCGTTCAAAATTTTCGCGCCCTTTCGATCTTTTCCACGAATGATTCTTAAAACATTTTTCAACGAAAAAGCAGTGCATAAAATATCAATACCATTTCATCTAATTCGAATTAAGCATTCAAAAATTATAGCTTTTCATATCTAGAAATCGTTTTGTAACACTGAGTTGGTTTTTAAAAAATGAAGTAGAATTTGATAAATCTGCTTCAAGATGGCGACTACTTCAAATAATCTAAAAAATAAAATATTGGTCTCACAATATGTCATTATTGTCGGAATATAATTGTTTGGAAACGAGTTTGTAAATTATTAATTGCGACAAGAAATTTTATTGTACGTAGAGATATAATCTGTTAACATCTGCTCACGCGATGCTGTCTCTTCATGTACGCCTTGTTGTAGAATAGAAGTGCTTGTCGGCTGAAAATATCTGGTCTGACCTGAGGTTGTTTGTGGGTCAGAAAACAACACGATGGACTTAATCTCAAATGCCAAGTCTAGACATCCTATTCATGCAGTTTACAAAGTGCTTTTGGCTTGATTATTCACTATATTAAAGTATCCCTCTGCTCGCTTTCCGACCTTCAATATTTGAAATCAGGACGAGTACGATGAAAAGAAAAAAACTTTCAAAAATTCTCCAAAATTGTTTTGAATATTAGATCTAATATTTTATAAAATAATAAAGTTGTCGGTAGCGAAATGAAAATTATAATACGGCAACTTATTGACGTTTATATCCAGTGAAAAAACTTGTTAATCTTTAAACCGTTATAAGTTGTAATCAAATCGGCAATTTTGGGCCCACCCTTGATTATTTTAGACCACCATAAAACTATTGACGCATTTTTTATTTCAAAATTATTTTCTATTTGTTATTTTTCTCCTATCTACAAACCAGCTCTCATTTCAAATTAAAACTTCAGGTGTAGTCGTGGGAAATTCAATCTCCTTTACACCACGTCTTTCTAATTTACAATACTTCTTCGACATTGAAAGCTAAGACATTGTTCTTTATCAAGAACATCTTCTCAATTTCGTAAAAAAAAAAAAACTTTAGCACTGGATGTTTTGAACTTTGAGTTCCTTCCAGGATTGTCTTAAAACTATTTTTCTTTTTGTCATGGACTAAGAAAACAAACACACAACTAACTCCTTAAAACATGACATCAACAAAAACATCGAAAATTGGTATTTTATACCCAGTAGAAACACACGAGAAAAAAAAAACGCTTTGATTTTGTTGAAATACAACACGATTAGAAAACAGGTTTAACCCGGTCTTTTTTAGTCTACAACTAACTTTTAATTGTTCACACTGACTGAGCACTAGCTACTGACTCTTTTGCATCTCTCAGCCTATCAGTCGATTTTTTGTTTATCTATAAACTCGGTAAGAAAGCCCTGCCTTCGTGGAAGTTCTTTTTATGTTCAGTTGTAGAGTTTGGTTCAGCTTTCTTCGGCTTTTATCGCGATGAAAGTGTCGTTAGTGCTAATGCAGCGTCAAATTCTCTGTAGTTTTTAGGCTCATTGGTTCTGAAAGGCGTAAAAGAAAAATAGAAAGCAACGAGTGAGCTTTTATTAGCAACTGAAACACACAAAACACAAGTTCCTGAAACGCTCTCTAGACACAATAATGTCACACTGTTATCTTGTCAGACAAAATCTTGTTTTCTTTTGATGTTCACCACTGGTTTGGTAAGCGGTTTTGTACTGTGGTCATAATTGAATGCTCTAGTATTTTGGAGTGGGTGAAGTGTGGACAAATGACATTAAGAAACACCCTTAAGCACTCACTGTCTGGAATGGCTTGAATACCATTCAAAAGAGAAAGCAGTAGAGTTCATAAATCATTTTCAGTGAATATTTATCGAGTAACAGAAATAATAAGGATGTTTTTATAAGGGCTAAAAGGCTTGAAAGGAAATTTTTTTCGCGAAGGGTGAAATCGTCCAGTTTCGTTACACTACGTCGCTCACTTTTCAGTCCCTTTGCTACACACAGAAATTGTTTAAAAAAAAAACAGATTTGAAGCTTTAGCATGGTTCAAACAGTTAGCTTTAGATATTTACCTTTTCTCGGAGGGATTTAACGCGTTGTTACTGCTCGACTTCACTTCTTCATCAGGTCGGAGAGCGTCTTCTTGAACAACATTGCTTGGACTTTTCTCTCCTTGGCTGACTTCTCTCGTCTCTTGTTTATATGTCTTTGAACTCGGAGCTAGAGAAAATTTGAAAAATATCCCGGTTTTTTTGGCGAAATGAAAAGATATTTTCCACTTATCTCTTAGTTCTAGGCGATATACTAACTGTTGAGACTGACATTTTCCAGAATATTGAATGGGGAAACGTGTAACAAGTTATCAATACACGAAATACCAACTTGAAAACATGATAACCTATTACCATCACACCTAACCAACTCCATTCTATATAAACAGTAAATTAAATTCATAGAAAAACAAAAAGCTTGAAAATGAACCGACCTAACTGTTCGAAATAGTCCTCGACTCTCCAGCAGCAATAACACAAACCTTTATTCAAAAATTCACAAACTTTATCATGTTTTCTCGTCTCGACTTGTTCTAAAATGGGGATTAGGCAATATTGTCCTCGACAGACTAGTTTTGAAAATACATTTGTTAAGGACTTAGGAAAGATTTGATCAAATGATTTGATTAACGGGCTCTTCATAATTGAATTCAGTCACTGGACTTCCTTCCTTCTGGAAGGTTGTAAGGCGATAAATTAACGTTTGAAAATTAAACCATTTCAAAAAATATGTAACTACATTCTCTTGCACCAGTATCTGGGGTTTAATAATCGCAGTTAATGGTATATTATTTCGGATTTCGAATGAATAAAATAAGAGGGACAAGAAAATAAGGACCATATATAAGTTAAGCTAAACTTTTCTTGAAGACGTTCTTACTAATTACTTTGCAGCAGTTCTCAGAAAACAGTATCGTTAAGGAAAAGATATCCATGATTGACCCCGGCAAGTTTGTTCAGTTAGGCTTTGTGATGTAACCTCTTGATAAAAATCTTTTCCAAATGGCTCATATGATACGGGGTCATAAAGAACAGAACATTGCAAAAGTGGAACTCTGCCAAGAGATGAGATATGCCAGGTAACGATCTGAAGTAACGTTTATGATCGTAACACTGATTCTGTTTTTATTTAAACCAGTAATAAATCATCTCGGCCGTCAAGAAACCGTGTTATTGAAGTGTTCTTTTTAAAGTCAAGCAAAGGTTGCAAAACAATTGTAAAACAGCTATAAAAAGACTTTTAAAGTAAAATACGAATGTCTAAAAGATGGGATATTTTGTCTGTAAAAGAACTGTTTTACAAGGTTTTGTTTTGCACACCCACAAGTCTTGCCGTCTCGTCAGTCTTGCACGAAAACATATTAAACATCTAATTCTTAAACTTATGAAAAAAAACATCTTACAACCAAAACCATCTTCATACTCTTATATAAATGATTATCTCTGCAGTCGTGTTAAATTGTTTTTCGTGTCTCTTAAAGCGTGTGTTGGTCTATAAAGGCAATGGGTGGAACACAACAAATTTCAGATAAAAGCCGTTGTGATACATGATATAGTGGCTAAAACACTTGAAAATCGCTCTAAACAATCATTATAAGCAAGTTCGAACACAAGTATAAACATGTTTTTAAGATTTACTTTGATATGCAGGGGTTTGTATCATACCTGATGTTATAACTGGAGTTTCTGTTGAAGTTCTTTGTGTTTGAATCGAAGGAGGAGATTGATGGTTTTGTACAGGACTTGAAGGCTGAACTGGACTCGATGACATTGGTGGATTATAAAAACAGCCATCGACCCACTTTCGAAGACTTTTCACAGGCGAGTCCTCTACTTTACCAGATACTTCAAGCTCTCTCTTGGTTATTATAGCAGGAAGATTCCTTATCGCTGGCGTAGGAACCGCAGTTGTTGTTTCATCGACATTAGAGCAAAAAAAATCGCATTTTTCAGACTCAACACTGGGATAGTCCCGATAAGATTTTTCTTCATCGCTGCCCTCGTTTTTCTTAATATTTTCTTTCTTACTTTCTTTTTCTTCGTTTTCTATAAAAATAAAAATAAAAAAATAGAAAAATCTTAAAAAATCTTCATAATTTTTTTATCAATTTAAGACGTGTATAATACTGGTTCGGTTCATGTCAGACAATCGCAGCTTGGGGTAAGTGAATATATATATTTAAAAAAAAGAATTGGAAACAGCGCCATTGTCTAAAAATTCACATTTCAGGCAACGCCAAAGTAAAAATTTCACGGTGGGACCCACCAAACTTAAAAACTAAACTATTGTTTACTGGGCAACACACATTAGGGTACATTAAGCTTTACTTTGTATAAATATAGAAATGTGTTTAAATGTTAAGGTTGTCTAAAATTCCACCCACTTTCTGGTATTTCCAAGTAAAAACTAACCGGGAGACAATCATTATGGAACACTAAGCATTTATTTTCGAACACTGGATTATTTTTAGAGTTTTTCATGAGCTTGTACCTTGAAGTTTAATGTCTGACTGCGATTCAGATGGTTTTTCATCATCACTATTTATGTCCAGATCGATATCCTCCACGTCGCTTGAATCTCCACCGTCTTTTCTTTCTCCGCAACGATTTCTTGGAGACCAGGTCATTTTATTTTCTTTCTTGAGTCGCCTTCGAGCATTGGCAAACCACGTCGATACTTGAGTGAGTGTCATTTTTGTCAATATTGCCAACATTATTTTTTCACCCTTGGTTGGATATGGGTTCTTTCTGTGTTCATATAGCCAGGCTTTAAGAGTGCTTGTCGTTTCTCTTGTCGCGTTTTTTCGCCTTGCTCCAGCGGCTGCTAGATCGATGGGCGAAAATCTAAAAATTGAAGAGAAAACGTAAGTGAAAGTCCATTTTCAGGACGAGTGACAAAGTATCATCCCACAATATTAGCAGTATTATCTAGGTTGTCCCTTATATATGTCTGTAATGTCTACTTGAAAGTACATTTTACTGTGTACATATCATTTTCTGTCAAGCATATAGTACCTTACATAAGACTGGAGTAGCTTTAAAACGATACGTTGGACGGGGAGACAAGTTAACAGATCTTCTAATGCTACGAGGAAATCATCTAAATGGTCTATGAAACACGCTGGCTAGTAGCGTAAGATTACACTAATGTAAGGGCACTAATAGATTTAAGTAAGTGGCCTGGATAGTAAAGACTATTTAGTATACTAGAATAAAGTGGAGGAGTACCTTTCTGCAAAGCGAGTGCAAGCTGCATGAGTATGTGGATCAAAGCCGTGGAATTCAAAAGGGTTTCGAGTTGCTTGCGAAAGGTACCATGAATCTCTCCAAGGTTGTGCCATGTCTTTGAAGTCACACGTTCTTGTCTGTATCAACCGCCGACAGCAAACACAGAGGAGGGAGAAAATACAAAAATATCTGATTAGACTTAATTACTACTAAGGGAATAGAACAGGATTTTGTGGAAAACTCTGTTAGGTTAAGCTAAAAGACAAAATTGAGAATTAGCTGGGCTCTTGCGAGACAATATTGATGCGGTTTGCAAACCAGACAATGAGAAAATGGACTTACCAGTGGTGAATAAAAGGCTGATAGCCCTGAACCGCTACTAATCGTGAACGCTCCGTCCCCAAACGGTGGTCTTGGAAGAACATTAACGGGCATAGAAGCAATACGGTGCTGTAAAACTCTGTCTAGTTGACACGGACAGACGGATTGTCCAGGTAAACCATCCTGGATTTGTTGACTACTATCACAACAAGGGCTACCATTGCCGTGTAGGACCAACTAGAACCGAGACAATTAAAGATGACGATGTGTCTAGATTGAATTGCACTGTACAAGAATCAAGTACGCCAACTCGTACAAATCTCTGAGCTTAAAACTTACCTGAGGTGAATATGAACACCCGAACTGTGAGCACGGCATCTTGGTAGCAGTAGAGTTAGCCATTCTTACTCTTGTAATAACATCAAAAACTCAGCGACTTAGCAAACAGATTCAATTCAGACCACTTCAGATTTAAATAAATTATCGTAACGTAATCCAATGTCACAACGCCAGCGTCAGAGCCAAAAATAAAGTCGAGAAAGAGGCCGCCACGATGTGCTGGGGAAAGTATCTTCTATCCTGGCGTTTAGAGTACAAATTTACGAAATCCTTGAACACAGTTCTACACTACTGTGCACCAAACAATATTCCCAATCGGTTCATCTTGTTCGCTACAAGAAAGAGCGTCAATTTTGACACATTGAACATGACGTCTTCCCTTAGCACCAATCGAATTAAAATAGGAACAAGCTATGTATTGAAAACTCTTGTCTCTGATTGGCAGACTGGCAGTTGTTAACTAGGCGAACATTTATTATTGTCTAGTGCCAACAAGAAAACAGACATGTTTGACAGGGAAAACCCGCCCATGTGGGTGAGTTTGCGGCTCGAAGCTCCGCCTTAGTGGGTGCCCTTTTTGCTGTTGTGTCTTACATACCAGGATTCGACTTGTACGGTGTAGTTAATGAGTTGCTCTAGCGTAGGTGGCATGATTGTCTCTCATATTATTGGCATTACGGACCTGATTGTTAGCCGTTCAATAGCCCAACATGACATTTCAAAGGGCAGCGATAATTCGGTGTCCTTTGCTCTGCTAAAAATGAAAAACTTCACGTTATTATTTCTTATTTCTGTTTGCCTTGGTCGTTTACAGTGAACGAGCCAAGCGAGTAGTCGTATTTCGGTACTGATCGACCCTGACACTACAGACGTTTCGGCTTGTTTGTGTTCTTGCCGCGCTGTCCTCTTCAGGGTTTCGTGTAGCAAGCTTCTGAAAAACTAATTCTGCTGTTATATGGTGTACATGACAACTTATAATTATCCGACTTCAAAACTTGATAATGATTTGTGTTATTGATTTGTGTTATTGCTTATTGTCTTCTGGTTAATACGATTGTTAGTTTTTCTTGGTTTAATATTCGCCTTGTTCAGTGTTTTCCGCTTGTTCGCAAATTTCGCGAAAGTAAACGAAGGCTAGAGAAGATGATATTTTGGAGCCGAGATTCTCGCGGAAGCCATTCAGCTGTCAGAGGAGAAATTTTTCAAGCGTGGTGATTAGTGTTGGTTGGTTATGTTGAGATTGATTGATGTCGGCAAATAACACATGCATACAGATGTATTTAGTTATAATTCAATCGATTATCCGACAATTAGCGAGTCAGCTCATTCAATTATTGAGCGATTGTTATAAGGACTTCAAGGACATCGAATTTGTGAATGCACCGATTGCCTTGTTGTAAGCAAGCAATCGTTTGTTGTTTTTTTTACTGGAGAATGAATATTATAGGGGAAAAGGCGTTTGCACTCATTATTCGTGTTAGTTTTAATGGGTTGATGAACTAAAATCTTAAACAAATAGAGAAAAAGCCGGTTTTAAACCGATTATATCTTGACTATACAAGTTGTTTATGTATTAAAACAAAAGAGTACACGGCAATAAAATAACACCAACTGCATTGCACGTGTTATGGTTGAGATAAACGTTCTCTGGTTTGTATTAATCGATTTAAAACGCCTAGAACATTTTCAAAATAGTGAATTTTCAAGCTGCTTTTAGTCCGGTAGATGAGTTGAGCTTGGCCAAGCTTAATATTCGCTTTGTGTTACTATCGCACTGCGTGTGAACAGTCTGGACTCATGTCTACATTTTATGATAAATAGGTATATTTTCAATAACCTTCATGCTATGTTTGCCCATCCAATCATTTGTGCTAAAAAATGGCTTGATTATATAATACTAGAGTGAACAGTTTATAACAAGCAAGGATTCCTAGCACGGCTATGTCGAGTGTGGTCTGTTGGGAGCTGTAGTCTTGTTACTTATCTCGAAGCGTATTGTCTTATGAAATGACAGAGTCGTGCCCTTGAGATACTTGGACTTTCTGTTGTGTTTTGGATAATAGCCTCAAAGAGATAACATTCTAGTTGGTTCTAAATGTATTCAAATATTTCCATGCTCGCATCATGGGAAACCCAGCGCGCGTGCGAAAACCTTTACATGGCACACGACGGGTGAAACAACCCAAGCTACAATCGAACATTGCATAATATCGTTAAGCCATAATGCGACAGGAACCTCTTCAAGCGTCAATCAGGTGAAAGCAAAACAGGAAAAAGTTAGAAGTTTCAAGTGCTTCTATCTACAGTTAGTGCTCTCGTGGCTAACAGAAGGTCAAGAGATACCAAATAATCTTGCCACTTGTCAAAAGAAAAAAACTTATTGACTTTATTTAAAAATATCTCTTAAGATTTTAGTTAGAATTTTTTTAACTAAAAATAAAAAAAGGGTTGCCATGGCAACGTGAAATTTCGAACATATATGTACCATATTTATACAAAAAAAAAACTATCAACGTTGTAGACTTTTCTTTTTCTAGACATGAAGAGGTAAAACGATTATTTTTCTGAGATATTTACTATTATTATTATTTTTTAATTTGTCTTGGGGTCCTGAACATGAAAATATTCGTGAATTTCGTGTCAAGAATTCGAAAATTCTAGCGGAAACGATTGGCTTGAGTTTTCATGATTTCTTGCTGAAACATTAAAATACTCCAGCTACCAACGCTAGGCCGGCTCCGATATACTTCCTACACAACAAAGACAATAACAATGACTTTGGATAATTTAGTTGTACACGATGAAAGAAAACGAGACCAACCATGAAGATTCTTTTCAATTCCAACATTTTGGAAGCATTGGCATATTTTGTTGTTTATATTATTGTCATGTTTTGACGTAATGTTTTCATTTTCTACATGTTCTTTGGAATTGTTATTATGTTATGGTTGGCGTTCTTGTCATCAGTGGCACTAAGGAAGCTTGTCCTTCATGAAAAAACACATGAATGCAAGATGATGGCGAGGAGAAGAAGGGTTTAACAACATCCGCTGCGAGGAAATAGCTGCAGTTTATAAAAGACTCTAAATCAAGATTTCATTCACTCCTAATTTAAATTAAATTAAACTTAAATTCAACAACACTGTGTAAAAAAATTGAATCAAAGTTAAGTATAATACACTTTTAAAGAAAGGTATAAATACCATAAAATAATTAAATAAATGGCCAAAAACAAGGTTTTTTCCCAGTTCACTTCGAATAGCAAACTCAAACAATGGAGCTAATTAAAAGCCTTGAATTGCAAATAAAAAAGAGGGGGAAAAGAGAAACCGTTAAAAAGAATTTTTCATTGTGTGTGATCGACGGCCAAACGCTCTCGCTTCCAAGAGACAAGATGTCTTTACAAATACAGTTCATTGGCTTCAAGATTCACTTCTTTAACATCAGTGAACGTCAAACCTTCCATAGCCTAAGGGCAGTTGGCAAAATAAAATGATTTATAATAAGATAAAACTTTGTTGATCTACAACTGTTAGAGTTTCGTGCAAAAACATAACCCCACTGCCAAATAAACTCGTTATTAATGAATGAAGCGCGGAAATGTTACTGAAACAGCTGAAAAATGGAAAACGTGACAGGGTTTGATAAGATAATCATTATGTACGTAATAGAGATAACGCCGTGATACGCCTCTATTATAAGATTATGCAACATAATCAGTTTGGTAAACACTTGATAAACATTACTAAACTCGTTTATTCAAACATTTTTTTAAACGACCAGGTTCAATTAGACCGTTTTCTCAAGGTTGCGAGCGCATCCAACTTGACGGGCCACAAAACTGAAAAACGCAAATTCAGTAAAATTGAGAAGACTGTTTTATTTTAAGAGGAGAATAATTGATTTTATGAATTCTTATCGAAAAAATTCATAGCAATGCATGATAATACTCGAGTTCAGGTATCGTGGCCCATCGACAAGTTCCTTATATGTGGATGCGCGCGCAACCTTGAGAAAACGGTCTATTGACCGATCTCTGTTTATCGACCAGCCTCCCTTAAGCGACCAGCTCGAGTCTCTTAGGGGGGTCCTGAATGGGTAAAATGAGAGCTGGGATTCGCATTTTTGAGGCTGTGAAAATGGGATTTTGTACACTGGGGATGGGATTCACAAACAAACAAACAAAAAAACAAACAATTAAAAAAAAACAACAACAAACAAACAAAAACAAAAAAACAAAAAAACAACAACAACAACAAAAAAAACAAAAAACAACAACAACAACAACAACAACAACAACAAACGGTAAAAAGCAAAAAAATGAACGGATTGAGATTTGAGCAAAATGGGACTAAGCAATTTGGTGGTCAAAATGGGGCCAGGGAAAGGAGATTAGGACTGACCCCCTTTTGGACCCTCTCATAACAGACCAACCGTAGTGTCTTAATCGACCAGCATTTTTTTGCTTTCAATAACTTCCAAATCCTAAAATCCTTCGTACCATAAAGATAATACATTGAACAGATAGTAAGTTTGACAACGTAAAGTTTCCTAGAGATCATCATCATCATTCAGTAAAGTAGCCGGACTTGTCAGGAAATCTTAGCCTAAGAGTTACGACATATAAGGAAAGATTTCTATCCAATTTCTATTTACTTGTGATCTGGTTAAATGTCAATTAATGAACTCTGAAGTTAATAGAAAATGAACCATCCATCTTGATGGATGACTAACGTTAATAAGGATAATCTTACAGATTGGACTGTCAATTAATATTCAGAAAATAGCAATGAAACTGATAGGAGAGAAAGCGTTCAAGGTCAACTAGATTGTAATTTGTCTTTATTTATGAATGACAGAGAAAATGCCGGTGTATAATAGGACGTTTGCGTAATTTGACTACCACTACCGAAATGCTTTGCGAGTTTTCTCCTTATTCGAGTTTGTATTTCCTTATGAAAATAGGAACAAAATGCGATAAAACGAAAAACAAGAGCAAAAACAATTCACAAACTTTAAAAGTATGTTAATAAAGATAAAAGTACCAAGTAAGGTAAGGCAATCTTGGAAATCAGTGGAGTCGTAAAACAGAGCCCACGAATCTGTACCACGTGATTGAGTTTTCCGTACCACGTGATCTTGTTTGAACGAAAAAATTGTCCATAAACGATTACGTCACTTCCCCAGCGCGAGCGAGAGAATTCCGATAGTAAATATAGTCTGAGTTCATGGTTCATCTTCTTACTTCGTATGTTCCATGATATTATCCTAACGACTAGATCAGACGACTTCGTCGAATCCTCACGTAACACACCATGATTTTCTTATCTACAATGTGGATAACATCCCATAGGTCACTTAAGCTTACGTTTGGGTCAACAAACAAAAGACTAGTCTTTTAGCAACTGGGGCTTAAGATCATTGTAAATTTTGTAAAAGGCTTGACCTCACAACATCAAAATCAAGGCGTGGAAGAATTACGGGTGTTGCACCTCACTGAGCGATCGAATAGCCTGAGAAATACTATATATTTAAGTATGCACTTCAGCTCTTCACCTTGGGGATACTAGAGAAAAACGTTTGCGCATGCCGGCCATTCACCACGTTTTCTAAGAATTTAGGTCAGATTTAGTGAGACAGTAAATGTTCATTTTCTCTCAGTATACTTTTGTGAGACCAAGATGCTGTATAGTAAGGACGGAATTAGTCGGCCCTAAGTTTCAAGCGTGGAAACTAGGTTTCGACATTTTGTGAAGTCCATTTATCAGGCATGTTTGAAAGTCTAATCTAGATGCTATTTTTTTACAGTATCACGAAGACGTTTCGAATAATTTTTAAACGGACTCAGTAGAGCATGCGCAGACGTTTTTCGTTCGTGTCCACCTCGGGCGTAATGTTTTCCATTTCAGACCACGTGTCATTCCCTTGAATGTCATTTCTTTGTTTAACGATTGTACATGAGTAAACATAGAAACGAAGAATCTTATATCTTAAGAGAATGGTCTGAAATGGAAAAGCATTACGCCCAAGGTGGTATATTGCAAAGACCATCTTTACGAATATTCGAGAAAACGATATGTTATGCTTTGGCCAGGAAATTGAGCGTCGTTATAAGTTTGTTTTATCTCAGGGGGTCAAAGAAATGACTGGATATTTTCCACGCTGATTGTGCGAAGGACGAGTCAATGTGATGTGCTATCGTCATAGGAAATATTCAAAGTATACGCAGCGCTCAAATAGTGCTTGGTTTCCCCTTTAGGCTATTACTGATAACTGATATGGACCTCAACTATGTATCCTGCATTTATATCAGTGTGAAACCGCTATGAGCTATTAATACAACTGCTGGAAACGACTTTGTCGATCACCGCACAACATCCAGAACATGCGAAACATTACAACTACACTTAAGTGAATGAAAATTCCATGCAAGCTGATCATGTGAACATGTAAGGACGGAATATAGAAATACCAGATGTGGAACAGTGCTTTTTCGATCTCTGTGGAGTGATTTTCCACAGGGCATAAAACAGTTAGTAAACTAATAAAGGTTAGTAGATCGTGTTTCCATTATTTTCTTTTATGTCTATTTGACTATCTACTTACCCTGCGAGCAGAGGTTTATTTCTGACCCTCCGTGGGCTGGCTGGTCGGGGAGAAAAAAACATGTTCTCCTCTACCAGCCAGCCCACGGAGGGTCAGAAAAAAACCGGCTCTGCTCGCAGGGTACTAACTACTAGAAACTGTTTTATGATTTGAGGAAGATCACTCTACATCGACCTTGACTGAACAACAAAGCAAGTGACATTTAGTCTTTTCGTGTTGTAAGCCGCCTAGAAATATTTCAATTGAGTAATTCTAGATTTAATGAACTCACGGGCAGTAATTAGGAGTCCAGGAAATGGTCATTCGGTAATTCACTGATAATGAAGCGATTCACGGTCAAGGTTATGTACATCACTTCACCGAAGTCACCTGATGTACGAGGGGGTTGACGTTGACGGATCCTTTATGGATGTCAGAAATGGCCTTCGCATTTGCTTGGGGACCTTGGGAACTTTTTTGGGGTGGGGCTGGGGTTGAAATTCACCATTTTTCCATACATCGGTTCACTGGTCAAACACAAAGCATTCAGTCGAGGTTACGAGGTTAAAATTTGAATAATGCTTTGAAAGTACCTTGGCGCCTCACGTGAGCGCTTTGTGTTTGGCCAGTGGATCCTTGGAGCGTCCTTCCCTAGAGTATCATTTCTTTGTTTAACGGTTGTGCATTAGAAGACACATGAATATGGATACAACTCAAACAAAGAATCTTATTCTCTAGGGAATGACACGTGGTCTGGAATAGGAAAACCTTAAACAGAAGCTGAAAAGAAGAAAAAAACAATTTTAGGGAAACCAGCCAATCAGGAAAAAATAACATCTACACTGCTACGTTGTCAACCTGAGTTGTGGTTGCTAATTCGAATAAATCAATCAAATAATCGGACAACACCCACGAGATTCTTCAAGACGTTGGAGATATAATAAATCTACACAAATAGCTTGCTTATAAATATAGAACATATGCTAAAATTACTTTGACTGTCGGTAACGGTCACGACTTATACTTACAAACGCTATATATGGGCGCATTGAAAAAAAATCCTCTCAAGTGCAACTTCGGGCCAAATCAGAATAGGTCATAATAACTGTTTCTTTATTATGTCTGAAAAGTGGTTTAAATTGACCACGGTGAATAATGGCTATTGTATTGCAACAAAATAGGTGTAATGAAGAGTCGTTTTAGCAAGAGGTTGAAATTTTTGCTTTTGTTCCGCTTCCAGTCGGTACAGAAGTGAAATGTTGGACTGAGTGCTTTTTTTCAACGATTGGTTAAAAAAAGTTTAACCATGTCATAAATCAAACGGGAGTGATTTATGCGCGTGAATGATGATTAACACATCCTTGATAGACGACTACTAGTCTTTTCTCAGAAATATCACAGCGCTGGAAATTTTTCAATCAATCTTGCTATTTCGAGAGGTGCTCCATCAACACCGAGTCTGGCAAGTCAATCGATCATGTTATTACAAGACTTAAACATGTGATTAATAACATCACTGCCAGACATTTGTATGAACAGCTTGACATACTTGAACTCAAACCTCTTGATATTCTACAGTCGCAGTGGGAGTTTTACGGTATCCTTCACCTTCGAGAAATGTCTTTATCGCGCAAAAAATTATTCTTGTTCTACAATGGCTGTCGTGTATAATAAACAATCTGTCGTATTAATTCTGCTCACAAATATCGAGAAATATCAAGATCTGCAGAACATTTTTGTCTGTACCATATTACCAAGGGTTTATTTTGTCTACGGAACGTTATTGCATTATTAAGATTTGGCTGTTTTTTTGGGGCAAAATTCTGCGCGAAACTGTTCCTTTTTGGAACATTGACAACGTATGATAACAAAATTTGGGGTTTTTATATGATAGTTATTCGTTTTAGTCTTCGCATACAACGAAGTATAAGCATAATGTTACGAAGGATGTCATGAAAAAATACTAACTAAATGTGAATATATTTGGGGTTAAATTAAAGCCGACATTATGAAAAATTGAAAAATTACGAAACTTATGAGCAAGACAATATTGCAAAATCACAAGAGGTCATAGAAAAAAATCGTGAACGATAAAGTTATAATTACTGCCAAGCAAATGAAGACATATTTTAATTAATAGTCATAACCTATATTCATAATACAATTTTATCGTGTTATTTTCTATAAGAATGTCTATTGGACGAGGTGAATACCGAATATCATCTACTTGGGGTTAACTAAGCTCATTACGAGAATCAATGTTATTTTTGATCGTAATATGCTTTATAGATTGGTATTGTATTTTTGATAGAGGTGTGCAGTGTGTCACGAACATCGCGCGCATGGGCTTCCTGTGTTAATACGCGGTTCAAGAGACAGAGACTTGGAATGGTCTACACTTATTTTCAATAAAAATAGTCACACCTGAAAAGCTACACAGCTGAGACCGACAAGGATTATAGATAGATACATTTTACGTTTTAACCGCTTGATAACTGTTAATGGACTCGAGATCTTTTACCAGTTACAAGTTAACCTCCTCTGTGCATCCTCAACTGCTGCAGTTTGTCAAAAGCTTTACTTGTTGAATATGAAATATTTCCCATATGCTCAGCGATCAAAGCTTTCTAGGTTTTTGGTGACTAACTTTATTGATATTAGTACCGTACGTGAAACGGAAAGCTACCCAGTTAGATTTTCCGCAGGGGGAGGGGAGTAGGGCGAATTGTCCAAAACATTTTTCATGATGTCTATCTAAGGTTATTATATTTATCATTAGTAACGTTTTATCTCTACACATTTTACAGCTGGTGTAGATTTACCTTAAAGCCACAGAAAAGCAGGAAACCTTTCAAGATCGCTTTCAAGAAGCCTTTCTAGTGCACTTGTCAAAAAACCCTTGAAGTGCGCTACTTTACATGGATGCCATTTTTGATGACTGTAATCAAGTTGATAGAAGCTTAAAAATCAATTACTGGTAATTGTGGAAATTACTAATCGACCAATCTTAAAAATACATTTCTATACATATACAGTAGGGCTCTGATTGGTACAAAAACTGGCTTTGGCCCTTGGTTTTGTTCAGGGACAAGCCATCAAATCCCTGGTGGGAATTTGTTGATTTCTCCTTGTTCAGAGATAGGTGCTCCATTTAACTTGTATGATATCTTGATACGCATTCTTAGCGGTTGCTGAAGTAAAAAAAATGTTGGTTAATATGCGTCTTATAATGTGAATATTTATTGTACTTTATAAGAATACGTTTTCAAAGAAGATATGTAACGAATGAATTGTATAACACTGTTCAAAATGGTTAGGCCCTGGCTAAACGAGGAGACATTTTTCCAGAAACATGTTTCCCTAAATGTTTCCTAAGGTGGCAAAACTGTCAGGAAACATCGGGAAACAATGTTTCAATGCGTCTTGAAAACATGAAATGCTTCTGCCGCACAGTCAAAACATTTTGGAGGCAAAATTTGTTGCACGCAGCAATGTTTCGAATGTGGCTAAACTGGGAAACATCGAGGAAACATGCGCGCGGTAAACATGTTTCCTCGTTTAGTCAGGGCCTTATACGACAGGCCCGAAAGACAAGTTTGAATTTTGATAAATTTTGATATGTTTTTCTTTTTCTTGTTTTTTCCTCGTCAATTTTAATGTTAATCACGTTTGTACTGTATGTAAATTGTAGGGAGAGGGAATATCAATTGGGACGAAAGTTCTGTCTTCTTCGCCAGTCACAAAATTTATATGTCTCAAGTTTCATAAAATGTATGTTTATATTGTGACAAATAAACTAAAGTAAACTAAACTAAGTGAGTGCATAAACAAGGTATCTAGTCATTGCGCAACCATGTACTAGCGTGTATAGTAGGAATAAATAAAGAGGAACGTGTTGATATCTATCCTAGTAATACAAGATCGCCATAAAGCCCCGTTTACACTAGCGATTTTTGCGGCGATTTTGTCCATAATAAATAATGGTAAAGAATTTACTTGTAAAGCTTTTTTCAGGATACCAAGATTTTCCTAGACGAATGTCTCTTTTGAAGGATGAGACAAAAGATTTCATATTTCCGAAAATTGCCACAAAAATCGCAGCAAAAATTGCCGTAAAAATCGCCAGTGTAAACAGGGCTTTAGGGAACGAACGACGATTCCCTGTACGTAATTTTAGTAATTTAGTATTTCATAGAATGCTCAAAAGAAAGTTAGCTCCTCCACATTACCCATATAATTTCTATTGCGTGTAGAAGTTTGATAAACAAATCTCAAAAGATCGTAGTTTGATTATCTATAGTCACGTACATCAATAACAATAATAATAATAATAATAATAATAATAATAATAATAATAAACCCTTTTGTATTAAGCTCTAGGATTACAATGACTATGAAATAATAAAACAGATATGTAAACTACTAGCTAGGAAACGATAAAATGGATAATAATAGAGGGAGGGGCATTTAACCTGTGAAATAACAAATGTTAGTCAACGTGTGATAGGCAAATAGACACAAAAGAAAACAATGGAATAGGCCATTTACAGCTAAGCAATCACGTGCTGATTAATTCACTGTGAGCAAATGAATGAACATTTTGATTCCCATGGGTGAAATATACTGGTGAGCAAACAAACTTTCTACAACCTGTTTCGAGAGATCGTAATAAAACTGCATTTCGTAACACACTGTTTACACATCGTTTCATTTAGTTCTTTACAAGTAGCTAAAAAGAATCACCAATTCAAAATAAAATAAAATAATTTGCTCACAGGAATAGACACGTGTCCGTTAACTGCAAATGGCCTGGTGAGTTCACTCTAATAAAGCAAATTCTATCGCACAATCTTAAGCTTTTAACGTCTTCAAACTGTCCAATCTAAGGTGATAGATGATATACGTAAATAAGATCCTTCTAAGATGTATTTATTCGAATAAACAGGTTTATCAATGTGAAATATTACAATAAAAGAAATGATTATGGTATTAATTATTAAAAAGAGAATAATGAATGATGTGAAATTGGTAAGACCGGCCTAGAATCTGAATGGATTCATTTTCAACCGCAGTAATTATGTGGTCGATTAGGGGCACCGCATACTTTGTTTGATAGACTTTGAAGCCACGTCCGCACGAATACGGATAATCGTTTGAAAGCGTAATTTTCTTTGAGGATAGGCCCTTTGCAGCTCAGTAATCACGTGCTCATTAATTCACTGAGGGTAAATGAAATAACATCTTGATTCCCATGGGTGAAATATACTGGTGAGCAAACAAACTTTCTACAACCTGTTTCGAGAGATCGTAATAAAACTGCATTTCGTAACACACTGGTTACACATTGTTTCATTCAGTTCTTTACAAGTAGCTAAAACAAATCACCGATTTAAATCGCAATTTGTCGAAAACAGAAACGTGTGTACGGCCAAAAATAATGCCAAAACGCAATGCATGCACGATGTTTTTGGAAAACGAAACCCAAAAAGGTGCGTTTTTTAAAACATCTGAATACGTGTGGACGTAATAGTAAATGTAACGCGTAGTTATTGTTTGTAATAAAAATAAATCAACATCGTAAATTATAACCGGTACTCGAATATGAAACAGTGACAGACAATGGTGGAACGTGACTTGAAGATGAAATAAAATCTTTGATTTGACTTTGCGCTGAATCCATTTTCTTCAGACGCTAATTTGATTGAGTTCTTTTGTGAGTTCTTTCCCAAAGTTACGCTACTAACGCACCAGAAGTATCGTTGGCAGTGCATATTTGAGTCTTTCGTTGCACTATCTATTAACTATGGTTGCACTGCCTTGGATACCTAACGCCCTTTTTATCGTTTACAAAGATTTTTATCAAAGATTAAAACCATATTCGTAAAAACGAAAGAGCTTTTTGTTAGGCTTCAAATAAGCATGAGCAATCGCATTTAAAAAATGTTTGAATCAAATTTAATATTTCATGAGTTAGCCATGCCCTGACAAATCAGCCCAGAGGTTGTTTCAGGGTTCAATCTGTGAGTTAGCCAAGCCCTGACAAATCAGCACAGAGGTTGTTTCAGGGTTCTATCTGTGAGTTAGCCATGCCCTGACAAATCAGCATAGAGGTTGTTTCAAGGTTCAATCTGTGAGTCAGCCGTACAGCGCTGACTTTGATCAGCCCAGAGGTTTTTTCAAGGTTCAATCAAGCAAGATGTTTCAATGATGGTTGTGTGATTATCCAAAGATCCAATTTATTGATCAATTCAGTAAGACCATTGCAGTGTTTAACCTAAAGCCTTTAAAGAGTAACAAGTCGATTGACACGAGATTAGAAAGCTGTTGGTTGGGTTATTATAGAGATATCGATGGATACATCCTTTGATATCTACAGGGTAAGAAGACCAGCCTACAAAACAATCGCAATTCCACTTTTCTGGCCAAATTTCATCAACTAACTTATCTTATCTAATTTAAAATAATCGCCTTCTTTTGGCAGGGGTATTTAGGTATTTAGTCCTCGAGGTATGGACTATTGACTCATAGGCCACGAGGGCGTGAGGACTAATTGTTTTAGTCAAATCCAACTAGTCGGTCAAACATATAGATGTAAACAAATTTTGTATTAAAGTTAAATCTGATGTTTTGATTTTTAAAGCCGGCGCTTTTCGCTACTATAGTAGGATATTATTGCATATAGCCTGGTATTAGCTCGTCCAATCAGAACGCAGCATTGATAATGGAAAACTAGTTGGATTTGACTAATACTTGATAGACGTAGCTAACCCGCTGTGGTCCTCGCTAAAAATGGCAGAAAAAAAAACTTTTTCTGCTGCGGGAAAAAGAAAAACAAAGTTAATTCCTCATCGGATGATAGGGATTGTTGAAGTGACAAAAAGCCGAAAAAGGGTGTGATCGCATATGGCCAACAAAATCGGGCAACAATTTAATGAATGCAAATAAAGCTTGGTTCTTACGCTAGCGATGCAAGCAGACGCAACGCCTGGGTAGTGCATGTTCTTACTATGAAAAGAATCGACGCAAGCGCAAGAGAACGGAATATTTTGTTTTTCTTGTGTCGGCTTGCACTCGTGCTTATGCTTGCGTCGTCTTCCGTCGCTACTGGGAACAAGGTTTTGAAGAATTGATTTGGGTAAAACTATGTTAAAAGTTGAAATTTTTATTTCGAAATATTGTTTTATTTCATAGAAATAGAATTGAGTTGAGCGAAATTTATTGTAAGTACCACAGCGGGGGAAGATAAAATAAAATAAATGATGATAAGGTAAAAAAGAAAAAAAAGAAAAAAACCCGGAAGAGAAAATTAAAAATCTCGTTTGTTGTACTTGGATTAAAAAAGCAATAAAAAGGGCGAAGAAAAACAATATAAAGTAGAATATAATAAAGTAGAAGGGTCTAATAGTCCAATTAAAAAAAAAAAGGAATTATTTTCTCCTAATGTCTAATACCCATTTCACAAATCGAATAAAACTTAAACAAAATGAATTCTTACGCTTTTTTAATTGCATATTTTCATGATTGTTTAGCCCTAAGAAATATTCGAATAACGCTAAGAAATACTAAATAAAATATTGGAATAACTATAAAATTGAAATTGAAGATAATATTATGAGGAGAAAAACGAAAAATAATAACATATACCACGAGGGGATATTAATGAAAACAAAATCGAAAAAAAATAAAATGAAATCTTGGAATAATTATTTTATTGAACATAAATAATATTACGATGAGAAAAACGAAAAAAAATATAAGAATAACATATACCTAGAGAGAATATAAATAGGCTAATGCTTCATGTGTTTAGCTCTAAAGGGATCGCAATGATATCAAAGGGTATATAACAATGTACAAGATAAAAAAAACTAAACAAAATTTCAAAAAAATGAAATGAAATCTTGGAAATAAATATTTGATTGAACGAAGATAATATTATGAGGAGAAAAACGAAAAATATAGATATAATAATATATACCTATAGAGGATATTAATGAAACAAAATGAAATGAATAAAATGAAATCTTGGAATAACTACTTGATTGAACGTAGATAATATTACGAGAAGAAAAACGAAAAAAAATATAAGAATAACATATACCTAGAGAGAATGTAAATAGGCTAATTCTTCATGTGTTTAGCTCTAAAGGGGTCGCAATAATATCAAAGGGTATATAACAATGTACAAGAAAAAAAAACTGTATGGTAAAAGATAACAGATTGATTGCTCGATTGTTCTATTTGACATGCACCTGTAGTGAATCCAACTTGTCAACGAGAAGTTTCAATACACCACCAGTGCTTAGGGGTTGGTGGGACACGGTCACTAGAAACATCGATCAATCTAGTAAAACTTGTGGCTATTGACATCTAGAGACTTCGTTACTAATTATTACCAAGTTGGGTTTCAATGCGACACCAGTTAGGCGGTAAACGGTGACAACAAAACATCGATCGATCACGTCCCTACTTGTGGTTAGTCATTGTCTAGAAGAGGCTTTGCGGTAGAATCATTGTCAAGGTACAAGCTAGAAAACATGTTTCTGTTGCGCCGACAAAAGGAAAGGGGCGATATGTTATTGTAGTATCTTTTTCTTCAAAACGTAAACAAAACCGACCCACTCACGCAATGTTTTCGTGTTCAGCGCATTTGACGTGCATGAATGACGACCAAGATATAAGGGAATAAAGTTCTAGATTAAAGCGAGCGAGCGAGAGATAGATAAGTAAAGAATCGAGAAAAAAGTTCAAGATGCGATTTTTGATTCTTCAAGCATTTATTTTGCGAGCTCTAAAAACACGTTAATACTTGACAGAATAAAGTTAGTTGTATAACAGATATACTGCAGTTCTGTAGTACAAGTAGATACAATTTAGAACTGAGCCCCATCCATTTGAATACGGATATTTTTGAAAACAGAATGTTATTTCTTTCCGAAAAAAATTCTCGTGCACAAGTAGCGCTTTGCGTTTTCAAGGCCAAACCACAAAGAAAACTTTCTCCTATATAGGTGTTTTTGAATCATTTTCGCCCGTCCACACGTTTTCGTTTTCGAAAAATTGAGTTTTCAAAAATATTTGGATAGATGTGTAAAGGGCTTGAAAAGTAGTGAAATAATAAAGAAAAAGAAAAGAGAAAAAAGTAAAATTGAGTAAAGTCAGATTTGGGCAGATGTATTCCAACTGACTTTATCCAAGGCATTGAATAGCAACATTGAAAAAGAAGAACTAATATCCAGATAAAGCATACTCAAAAAGTAATATCGAATAATGAGGCATCGGTAGTATAGTAGGTGCTTGTTTTGGCAATCAATGCCCTTGAGCCTCCTAGCGCGTTTTTCTTAAGCACACAATCTTTAAGTCCTCCCAATCGTCTATAATATCCGAAATTTATTCAATATCTCCTAAGAATAGGAGTGCTAGAGAAGCGCTATGCACGGCTATAGCTACAAGTAAAGAACAAGAAAGGAACTATCAACGTTGTCAAATTAGACATTAATATAGTGTGGAAGAAAAAGTAAGAAATAGTCACAAAAAGGTGACTATTAGCATTTTCCCCAGACAGTGACATTAACACGCCAATCAGATATTTTACCGGTTCCCCTTTGTTGACCACGTGTGTTTAACAAATAACTGACTCAAAGGAACACCTACACTCAGTACGAGCGAGCATTTAAACATGACGACCTCCACCAAGATCAATAGAACCGCATTTTCACCACTAGACACTATCTTACCAAATACTGCCCATAATAAGAATCGCCTGGGAACTTCGTATGTTTAAACTAAAGCTAATCACGATAGCAATAATATATACATGGATATTATAATAGCTAGGATATGTATCATTACGAACCAAACACTGTAAACACGAGGTTTTGTTAATACCAACAAGGGAGGGTCTACGCAGTATGGTATGATTAAGTTATGACATCAAAAACAAGTGAAAGCCTTTTCCTTTAGGCCTTTAGGGATGGACAATTAGATAATTGAGAGAGTGGGGGGGGGGGATGAAACATGGATATATAGACATTGCGATGATTTGTTCCAATATTAGATGTTTAATAAGACTACCAGGGAGTATGCAATTCCAATAACTTCTATGGTATTAAATATTCATGCATGGCATGCTACGGTGCTGGACTATTTGTGGTTATCATTTTTCTCGTATGATTAGAGAGAATTCGCAGACATCATACATCACTGTTAACTTACGTTTGTGCTTTTAGAATGACTAATATATTAGCAGCAAGGATCGAGGATGGAAGTACTTTTTTTTTTAATTCCAAGAAAAAGATCGACATTTTGTCAAAAACCAAACTAAAAAAACTTTTTTCGTTCTTTCTTTTTTTAGCAGAGATAAAAGCTCAAAGTAATGGTAATTTGAAAGTGAAGAAATCGGAATAAAATAAGAAAAATGCTTAATATTTTCTTTTGAGAAATGAAATATTTGAAGAGAAGAAACTAAGACTTATTTTAGAAAATGTAGACGAAGCTTTGTGGAAAATGAATAAATGAAAAAGTGTGAAAAAACCCCGAAACCTAAAACAAACAGGGGAAAAAAAGGGGGAATTAACAGAGGTTCCACAGAATGCCGCTTCTTCCACTGGCTTCAAAATTGATAATCGTTTTTCTACCAAGTTGTCAAATTTATTCAGTGCCTTCAAGGCAACCAGAGTTCTGGCCAGAATTAACCAGAACAAAACCAGTTACTAAATATTCAACAACAACTCTTAATATAACAATAACTTTAGGAAGCATCAAAAGTGCAGGAAATGAGAGAGTCAAATAAAAATAACCTCATTAGGTGTTTTCGTGCTTGGTGAGTTATCAGAACGCCTGCAGCTTGGATTTTTCTCCGAGAAAAATTAGCTTAACAAAACAATTTATATTTTTGAAAATAAACTTATTAAAAAAACCTATATTAAAAATCGAAAAGGGGTTGAGAAATTATTTTAAACTTATTGTGGTTAAATTTTTTTAGTAGGGCGTGGTTGTGCTATGGTTTGTTGGGTCTTGTGTGGGTATGTTCAAATAAGTGCGCAAGTTTAAAAAAATCACTGAATGGATTAATTGCGTTACAGTTGTCACATCTGCCATCCTCCCCATCCCCTCCCTATTGAGTATGGTAAAGCGACAAGTAGGGATTTAGCTAACCTTTAAAATTGTTTAAAATGAGTAGTTCATTCTTTTCTTGTTTTGGGCTTCCTGTGGTTTTATTTACCACAGGCAGCCCAAAACAAGCTGTGTTCAATAAGCCTTTTCATAGTTTAAGAATCGATTCCACTGCGCATGCGATTTTATCCCGAAATTCTCACCTTCTTTTGTTTAATTAAGAACAAAAGAAGGTTTAGACAAAAGAAGGTGAGAAATTCGGGATAAAATCGCATGCGCAGTGGAATCGATTCTTAAACTATGAAAAGGCTTATAGTATAGATTTCTATCTGTTCCTTCTTAGAGCTATGCGGTCCCCTTTAGGCAGATCCACGTACATAAATCAAGATAATAATGGTGTACAGACCTGTTGTGGGTTATTGACTTGTATCTTTTGTGTAACTGATCCAGTGTTGTTTGGTGGGATCATATTTCCTGATGGACTTTGCATCTGTAGCTGAAATGTCTAAGATATGGAAAATATATGTCATTTTAATGTTCAGTATGCATGGAATGAACAAGTGACTGAATCAACCACCAGTGGTGATTAACTGCACATTTTCAGGCACAGGCACAAGTGCCGGAAAACTGTATTTTGAGTTGTGATTATGCTTACGCTTGTCCTGGGGGGGGGATTACTCCCACATATGGACTATATGGGGATGATCCGCTGAACAGGGTATGGTTTTTTCAAGCTTCTTGTCATAAACAGGGTATGCAATTTCACTAAAGTTCCAAGTTCTTCCTGAGTTTCCTGTCATATTCAGGGTTTCTACTTTCGCATTGACCGAAACTGGTTATGATGGTCGTAAAAAATGATACGCGAGATGACATGATAAATGATACGGGAACTCAGTGCAATTAATCATATCTTTTGTCATGAACAGGGTCTACAAATTTTTTTTTTTTTTTGTCATAAACAGGGTACCCCTTTCAGAATCCCAGCGGAACACCCCTACCCAAATTCTGGCCGAGTACCCCCCCCCCCCCCCCCCCCCCCCCGGGCACTTGTGTGGTGGTGAAAACTAGGCTTTCTCACTCACAGTAGATCATATTACTCATTTATAGTACTTAACAATTATTTTTTAACAAGTGATTATTGTTATTGAGGTAAATATTCACCATAACCCCTGACAGAGGTGAATAATTGCTTTAATATAACCTTAGACTCCAATATCAGAAAAAAGATGAAGTTTGGAATTTCTGCTCTAGCAAACTTTGAAAAACCTCATAATCAATCATTGAATATTTCACCTTGGGTACAGCAGCCTGGAAAATAAAGTCTGTCATGGGTACTGAGAGTGAGTTGACCGCATTGACAGAAATGGTAGATAGACACGGGTTATTAGGGTCTCTCTCAAAACTGAAGTCTATTTTGAGTCCACCTTTTTCGTATGCTGTTAATGGGGGGATTCCTGAAAGAAAATGACAACAATGGATTAGATGTAGCCATAGATCCTTCACAAGAATCAATAGTGCAGCTTAGGGATTTTTTCCTTAGACCTGCTCTGTCCAAGTGCCCAGTTCTCAAATGGTATGTGTCAGTTGTTAGAACTGGACCAACATGGCCCAAACCAGTCCTGAGAACTGACGTGTATCATTTGAGAACTGGCCACATGGACTGATTGGTTTGATTTGATGGGAAGCACCCATAGCTTTAGAGAATGAGAAGATGGTTAAAACTCTAGTGTTCTTTATTCTAATTTCAAAATTCACAAGGAAAATTACCAATCAAAAACAAAGAATGAAATTTAAACTTAAAATTAACACGAGTCGTCATCGTCACCACCTTTCATCAACACAACCACCTTCACTATCAATATCTTCACAGGCCATGTTTTGCAAGCTTACCTGATGATTGTACAGGCATTTCATTGTTCACTTGCATTGCTGGTTGGCTAGTGTTACCAGGTGATAACAACCCACCACCAGAGAGCAGATTTGGTGCTTGGTTCATGGAAGCCAAGGGAGCCATTGGGTTTAAACCAACTGGGGCTGTGTTCAGAGGAAAATAATTACACACAAACTTAATTTGGTATAATGCATGTTTACATTTGGGCTTTGGCTGGTTTAGACAACAATAGTGAAGCATTTATAAGCACACTAGCTTGCAGACTAATACATGTATGCAGTGAAAAAAAAACCCACTTTAAACTTATTCTGTGCTCTGTTCAGTAATAAAAAAAGTGTACTGAGGTAGAGTGCAAACAATAATACCCCATTCACACCAAGGCTTAAACATGTTTTAAAGTGGTTTAACTAAACAGGTTTGGAAAACTATCTACGAACACTGCACAATATTTGGTGAAATAATGCATGTAAACTATCTTTTGTCTTGCTCTGATAATATTTTAGAAAGTTTCATTATATTGTAGGTTTCTAGTTTCTCAATTTTTTTCCTAATGAAAACATAGTTTAACTAAACACGTTTAGGTGTGAATGGGGTATAAAAAGGTGCAACTTAAATATCACTAAATAGTGTACTAATTCTATTGTTTTCTTTTGTTTAATTAGTGCTATTTACTGCTAAATAGTGATAACTATTGCACACATTTAGTGTTTGTACTCTAATAGTCCTGTAAATACTGCTATGTTTTGACTACCGAGTCATTTGTACAGGTTTAAGTGCAAATCATCTCTAATGTAAAGAATGTGCAGGTAACACCAATGTTTTGAAATATCATACAGTTTTAATAGTATCTGCTGACTTATATGTGAGGCTAAGCCTGTGCAAATGAGTCTGTGGTCTTCCAAAACAGGGATATGCAATGAATTAACAAATTGACATTAGATTTCTATGTATCTGTCCTCTTATTGACGATAAATTGCGTCATCACATTGTAAAAGTAGTGTGGATCCACGAGGCGTAGCAGAACAAAAACAAAAAAAACTTCTCATTTTTACTGATCAAAACAACCAACGGAAAGAGCGCACACTCGTTGATGCAGCTTTATCTGTATGTTCTCTTATTGATGATAAAAAATAACCAATCAGCGCGCAAGAAATTTGTAAGTTATTGTAAAATGCTAAACTGGTGTTAACTAAAGAATGTGAGCCCCAAACCAGTGTTGGCATGGTATACTGTTAATCTACCAATATCTTACCAAAACAAACACCAAACACTGACTTTCAGATGACATTCTAAATGTTTCATTCCTTATTATTATCATGTGCAATTACTTCCTAAACCAAGTGGAAGCATAGCACGTCATTATCGTGCTTGTAGTACGATCAACAAAATTACTTGATTGTGATTGGTTGAGAATAGTACAAGTTATCTTTAATTATACTCCATAGGAGAACCTATTAAGTTGCTATGGGAAATATTCGTGCAGTAATTAATAACGTAAAATTTATACTAATCAATTTATCGTAACTGTAAATTAATTGTGTGGCTTTCAACATCAACAGCGCATAATGCCTTTGACTGGCATAAGACCCTATAGTGAATACACCTAATAGGCTAATGCTATGTACGTCACCACCCAATTCAAACCTTCTGTGAATAGAAGCGTTTGTCTCTACGAATGCAACTCTGAAACCAAAATATAACGAATAATGAAACTTACTCCCAGAAGGTTTGAATTGAGTGGAAACATACATAGCAACACATTAGCCGATTAGGTCTATTGATCCGTTACCATTAGAATTGCTGGTTTTCCCTAGTGATGGCAGCCATGACAGGAGGCACAACAATAGAGCTGTCTCCCCTTGGAAACTGAATTCTTTCTTGTAGAAATTAGACTAGACTAGATTTAATTTTTCCTGCCTCCTGTCATGGCTGCCATCACGTGATGGTGCAAAGCCTCTATTGTTATTTGTCTCTTACTAGATCCATTCATTTTGTTATTATATTTTCTGTAATACTAGATATCTGTCAAAACCTTACCAGTGGTAGGTCCCATGTCAAGTCCCCCAAGCAGATCCAGAAGATCCCCACCAGACGATGCTGGTTTTGGAGCAGCTAATGGTTCAGGCGGAGCTGTATTTATAGTTTCACCTCCACCAAGAAGATCAAGAAGAGCATCAGACTGCAAACAAAATGCACAAAAATAAAATAAACAATTGCTTTACTTAGTCTTCTCTCCTGCTCAATGAAGTATAAAGGTAATAGGTAAAGTTGGTTGTTCCTTGGTTGTTTTGGCAAATCAACTACTATCAACGGAAGCCAACGGTGTGCACTTCACCCCTCTCTCCATCAGTGCTCTGTTCAGGGTTCCCAGCCATTTTGAAAATAAAAATTCCCGGACTTTTTCCTGACTAAATAACAGTTTTCACTGACCTTGTTGAGCCGCATGGACGAGCATGGGTGAGCATGGGCCACATGCCTAACTTTTACGTAGGCCCCACTCTTATCATATTACACAGCATACCCAACGTAATTAAACTGTCCGGCATAAATGATACTAAATACTCCAATATTTTTTTCATTATATGAAAAGATTTATCAGTCTATTCAAAAATTGCAAACAGTACGAGTATCACACAGATACTCATGGTTAACTTTAAACAAAATTCCCTGACTGTTTTTCCCTGACTTTTCCCTGAACCCTGCTGTTTTAAGAGTATTCAAACTTGAAGCTCCATGGATTAGAGAGAAGTCGAAACAGACGTGGAGATCCTCAAGATCAAACGTTGGACCTCTAGCTCTGAAGGGCGTGCACTAACAAACTGAGCTGTACGCTGAACTTGGATAGCCAGAGAATGATCAACAATTCACGTACAGTTAAAGCACATCTGTACTTACGTCTTGTTTCTGCTGTGGAGGTTTTTGTTCAATTTCTACTAAAACAAGAAATGTAAAGTATGATTAAATGTTTTATGGATTTTTTTACCTTACAGTTAGTATTACAGTACAATACAATACATACGATACGATGATACGAAACGAAAAGATACGATACAATAGTAGTTTATTCAGGACGCAAATAATCAGTAACATACAATAAAATAGTAAGAGCGAAAACAAAATTAACACGCAGCAAAAAATAGGAATAAATAAGCACCACGAAAGAAAGTTTATTATTAACAGTAGTACTGTATAATGAACATTTAGACACTGATTTGAGTCTAATCCTGAGTAAAGATATCTATAATCAAGGAATGAAGTGCTAATTTGGAATACACTCAATTGAAGAATCTTTTTCCGGTTTCAGAAACATAGGACATAGAAGCTGAGACCGCAATCTCACATGGGAAGTATGTTAGATGCATGCTGTGACCGGCGACCTATGGCATCATCCACTGTTTTTAATACGCGTTTGGCATTCTAAACCAACTGCATGGATGGCGCAATGAATACATTATAATATAATTATGTCATTTCACGTGCCATTTCAGTCTCAGCTTCTATGCTCTATGTTTCTGAACCCGACAACGATTCTTCAATTGAGTGTATTCCCAATTACCTTGGTATGCAAATTGCCCATTTCAGATCACATGACATTCCCTCGAGAGTTGTTCTTTTATGACGAACTTGTTAAGATATTTACACATTAAAAGAATCAACTCCCAAAAGTGGCGTCACATGGTCTGAAATGAGCACAACAAGCAACGAAGCTAAACATGTCTATTGGAAAATGGTCTATTACAAAATCATTAGTTTAGTTTGGATTAAAACAAAAATATCAGGTTGTTTTTTATTCAGTACAGTACAGTACAGTACAGTACAGTACAGTACATGCATAATTTCTTTACATTCATCCCAGAGGGAGATGGACCCATCATTATTTTGTACCTTGTTTTAATTCTGGCGGTGTGTCTGGTTCCACTTCACCATTAGTAAGATCACCATTCATCTTGCTTATCTTTGCAAGGGGCATTCTCTCCAGAAGCCCAGGCCTAACACAAATGTAACATTGTATACTCAGTATATCTCAATAATACTTAATATAAACAGTTTAATGACTGGGGGAGTTTTATTTCCTGCCAACCATCATGGCTGCCATCACCAGATGGTGCAAAAGTACCTCTATTGGCATATTCTAAATGAAATAAATTCTTGGGGTGCATCAATCTTGTACCCAGAGCCTGCGTTTCTTCTGGCCTGCGTTGAAGAACGAGGGCTCTGGCATAATCCATTTTTTGAGGCCAGGATTTCTTGGACTTCCGGTATAAGAGTGCAAACGTTAAAAGACTTGCCAAAAATAAAAAAAATATGTTCTCGATTTTTCATTTTTATTTTGATCGGAAAACCATGTTAAAACCATGTATGGTATTTCCAGAAAGGGAAATAGTTCAACTACAAAACTGCGTAAAATATTGATCATCACTGAAATAAAGAATTAATTTTCTCACCTCATATTGTTGTACTTGTCAAACAAAGCACCATATTCAACACCACGCTGTTGTAACTCTACATCCATGTTGCAGCCAAAATTCTTGACCACCGCTTGGATACGACTTGAGAAAGTATTGAGAAATATTACATTGTTATTCTAGTTTGATGGGGTTAGTGTAAGCCTTACAATGCTGCTAATGCATTTCATAACACATTCAGGTTGGATATCAGTGTGATAAAGCCGTGAATAAAAACCATATCAGTGGAAACTGGAAACTGTTTTAGTTTAATGCCTTGATATGTCATCATATCTTTACTCCAACAAATGACTAACATTAGAAATGTCCATGTATTGTTACAAACGTTTTTAAAAAGTGTTACGTTTCCTTGTTATTCTTATTTAGGAATAGTTGGTTGGTTCTGTCTAGAACTGTGTTTTGAGTGTTTTGAACATGTTCGGCACAAATGACCTCAAAATCGGCAAAGTTAACATGGGAACAGCCAATTTTTGATAGTGTGTCATCTTTACACAGTAGATCTATTGTTTACAGGAAAAAACCTATCATCGAATTTGTTGGTATACTGTATTTTGAAGTCACACTATTACGCAATGGACTACTTTGATGAAACGGCGGCCATCTTGGCAGGGGGTAAAACAAAACAAATGGAAAAAATATTGAGTTTTGTGTGATTGTCTTTATTTTATTGGTAAAGCTGGTCAATATGTCATCTGAATTTGTCTTTTATTATTTTCTCTCGTGGTGAGCTGTTGATATCAAATCAACATAATTACAGCAACAAAGCTTTATTTGCCCTGGGACGACCCATAATGCATTGCAATCCAAGATGGCTGCCGCATCGTCGAAGTAGCCTATTGGTGTGAGTTGTGGGATGTATCAAAATTTGAAAAATGCATTTTGAAGCTCATTTTCGTAATGAAAATAAACTAGCAAGAATAACGGTACTAAAGGATAAGCTGTCCTCATAATGGCGAATGTTGATCATCATTCACATGTCAGATAAAATTTGTAGAAGTTAAATCACTGGACAGCAAAAAATGGGGGATAAAAAAGCAATGAGACCAAAAGGCTTTATACAATTAATCAATATATTTTCAGAAGCAATGTGCAAATGCAGGGCTAATAACAACAGCCAGTCATCAGACAATGTCTGCCCAGAATTAGAACTTGCCATTCAAACCTTGCCATGCCAGTTATTTTGACCAGTAAACTTGAGCCAGAAACAAGGTACGACCAAGCAAATTTGGCCAATCAACATGACTGGTGACTTACCAACTGACTGGACAACTTTGAATTTTGTCTTGACATTCTTTGATGACCAGCAGTGATTTTAAGCACTGTATCAATAAGTTGACTTACTCTATTTCTTGTGTGAAGCGTGTACTTAGTTTCATGACAGCATTTAAAGCATAGTCTCTGGTGACAGCTGTTGAATGGGAACTATATAGAATGCTTTCCAAAACATCTATCACATCTCGCTCTGTTATCTACAAACCATAATAACAAAAATGTTAATACGATTCTTCAATTGCAAATCACATTGTCGCAGCCTCTCACGAGAGCCATTGTTGATGGCACAAAAATGGCTGCCATGTTTTTGTCTTTTGACTATTCTGAGAATGCTTGCAACCCATCAATATAGCAATAATGTCATGGTGAAATAACATCTTCAGTAGCCTAGCCTATGGGTCTGACTGCTTATTGCTTGATGTCTGTGAATACCGTTACATGTGTTCAAGAAATGTACACACAGAATACTATGAAAATCAACATCAATGAGAAGTAATTTCACTTAGTAGAATTTTTAACAGACATTTTACCACTCTAGTCAGATCACAATGTACACAATGGTACATGAATCTACCGCCATGAAACATGTAATACAACAGACATTTTACCACTCTTGTCAGATCACAATGTACACAATGGTACATGAATCTACTGCCATGAAACATGTAATACAACAAACATTTTACCACTCTAGTCAGATCACAATGTACACAATGGTACATGAATCTACTGCCATGAAACATGTAATACAACAAACATTTTACCACTCTAGTCAGATCACAATGTACACAATGGTACATGAATCTACCGCCATGAAACATGTAATGCAACAAACATTTTACCACTCTAGTCAGATCACAATGTACACAATAGTACATGAATCTACCGCCATGAAATATGTAATACAACAGACATTTTACCACTCTAGTCAGATCACATGACATGACTTTAATAGTATTTAAAATAGTGATAGTACTGATAAGGCCAAACAAAAAAATAAGTGTGTTTCCTGTTGCATGAGAAAAAAAATTGGTGTTGGTAGGTCGTTTTTTTACTGATACAACAGTGGAAATGAGCTTACTGGGAACCCTGTGGTGCATTTGGAAATGAAAAAAATATTAGGGTTGGCAAAAATCGGCAAGAAAATTAGGGTCGGTCGCGCAACAGGAAACACACTTGTTTGGCCTGATAGGTAGAGGAGATCCATACTTACCCCTTGAGGTTCATCTTCTTCAATGTCTATTAACAGCTTTTCTCCAAACTCCCCACAACACCACGAGCCTATCTGTACCAGAGATTGCTGAATGTGAAATAAAAAGCCATTAATAGGAAATTATTGCATATAATCTAATTCCCCCAACCCTCACCTCTAATGCAGGGACAAGGCACTCTTGGGGTAAGGGGTGATTCGGAAATAAAACAGGAGCCCCCACTTCTCAATACAGAGGCATTAGAAAGTCAGGTAACCTTGGGGTACAAGCTGATTCAGAAATAGAACACAAGCCTGCTTCCCTCCCCCTCCACACCCCTCAACACTCAGGGAACCTTGGGGTAAGGGGTGATTCAGAAATAGAACAGTAGAAACATTCACACTTTTTGAGGAGTTTCACTGCTTTCTGCCTGCTGTATGTCTGATTGGAGCATGGAAAAAGTTGTTCTACTTGTTCATAATTATTATTCATAAATAAAATATAATAAAATTAATTCTACCAGCTCACTAGATACACCGTGCTGACGAGGCCCAATACAGGCCGAAACAGCTGTCCATGGTTTCTAGTTGAGCTGGCTCATTTTTTATGTGACTTGAAGTTGTGAAGGCCCATTGGCCCTCTTCTGCAGTCGTTTCATGCAAGGCTCATAATTACCTATTAAGCATGTTCTTATAAATTAAATAACAAATGATCTATTTAGAGGGTTACACATGACATTTGCAACTGATAAACTTGGCTGTCTATGTTTAAGTTCTTTGAATAAGATGGGGCAACTATTTTTAAGTGGTCATCCTCCATTCAAGTGGAGGTCTAATCATTTGCAGATATTTTTTTAGACCAAAGTGAGCACCTTCTACTTAGATATTTCAAAAGACCCTTGGTGTTTGTCCAGTCAACCCTTGAACCCATGACCTCCCATATATCAGGGGGAGAGGTTTCTTACGCTTCTTTGTAAAGCAGGCTGGGCAAACTTATGGCATCAGCACCATGCTCTATTCACTGATACAGCACAGTGATGTCATGGTGACAGGGAGTCGTACCAACCTGACTGATGTCATGTTGCATAGCCTTGAACAATCTTTGTACACTGTAGGCCTGTAGTTCACTGGAGGCACACACCATGTGAATCAGACTTGGTACTGTTTCATCCATTACGTAGTTACCAGACTGAAATTAAATTACAACAATACCATATTTACTCCTTTACAGTCAAAGAACTCCACGCATGAATAATTTTTTATGATTTAACAAATATTCAAATGAATATTTGTGGAATCATGAGAATATGTGGACCGCATAGCACTTATGAAATACATGAAGATATAGAAATATAGATAAGTTATAGTGCTTGGGAACGAGGTTATTCCGGGTGAAAGACCCTTGGAATTAAATTCGGAAAAATTAATTTCCGACCTCGCTGGGAATCGAACCCAAGACCTTCGGAATTGTACTACCGATGCTCTACCAGCTGAGCTAGAGGTGGAATCGTGGAATTCGTGGAATCATATAAGATAAAACATCCTTTAGTCCAAAGATCTGAAGTAAGTTCAGTTTAAATTTCCAATTATTGTTTCCAATCATTCAAATTTAGATTCTAAAAGATTCAGAATGAACTAGTGCAGATATACTAGCTTGACTTCCTGGTCCGACAGACTGTCTGGCATTAGTTCTTTTGCACGCTGGATTGTTTGCATTTTCATTTTAGTACTGTGAGGTACAACGAGTAGGTAAAGAAGTAATGGAGTCTGTGATCTTCAAAATATTCAAGCGAGATAATCAAAAATGTGGTTGGTCTTCTTTCACTGTAAGATCTTCTTGTCTCTTACAAACAAGAGCTGGCAAAATGTAAGTAATGCTTAATGTGAACTTAGTACTGATTTCATAGTAGTGAATAAGCAAAACATAAACTACAAAAGGGTGTGAGCAATTTTTGATATCTAAAATACACTGTTGGTTTTTTTTTGTTTTTTTTTTTTGTTGCCAATAAAAGGAGACTTTAGCCCTGAGAAAACAAGTCTTCGACCATTAAAGACAGCTGTATTTTATAACTGCTATTTTCATAAACACGCTGAAATTCGAGTGCCGTCAATCAAACATAATCAGTTGGTACCTTTCATATTTTTGACTAGTGGCAGCGAAAAACCAAATTTCAGTGTGCAACTAAGAGACACAGAGTTCGCATGTTTATGAAAATTGCAGTATTTGCAAATGTTGTAATTGTCACTTACTGTAGTAAGTACTTTCATCATGGTATCAATGTGCCATCGCTTGTTAGGGGAATGTCTAGAGAACAGAAAACAAACAGGTGATCTTACATTCAAACAAATCCAGAATGACAGACAAAAGTGGGTGAATAGATGCGATTGGTGGATGGATAGATAGATAGATAGATAGATAGGATGCATTGATGAGGATGGATGGATCAGATGAATGGGAGGATTGGAGAATTGGGGCCATGAAATGGACTAAAAACGGATGCATTATTACTTTAATAAACCAAATGGTAAAATTGTTGTCGGGTTGAAAAGGTTAAATCCTTGAAGCATTGTACACTGTAGACCAAGAGGTATTCTTGGTAGTCGATATCCTAGGTATCTGGAGGGTGTTTGTATAAAGACACATACATAAAGAGCAATAAAATGCATAGTTCTGTAACTTGAATCAATGTTTCACAAATGCATTTATATGCATAATATTAATGATGAAAAAAGGTAAATTATACACCGTGAAAAGATGAAAAAAATTTACTGACGTTTCGGACGCTAGTCCTTCGTCGGAGTAAAAGAGAAAGAAGTCTTTTACTCCGATGAAGGACTAGCGTCCGAAAGGTCAGTAAGTTTTTTCATCTTTTCACGGTGTATAATTTACCTTTTCATCATTACTGTTTCATTAGAAACACAGACGCAGCTCACACTAGTTTTTAGCTAGTTATATCTTTTTATATGCATAATATTAGCCTTATTATCTGTTTACCCAGAACACCCTTCAGTCTGAGCATCAATGATTTAGCATTTGTAACCTGAAAACATTTTTTCAATTTGGTGCATGTAAAAATCTATGGGTTGGGATAGACCTCTATAGCTTGGTATGCAAATTGTTCATGTTAGACCACGTGTCATTCCCCTGAGAATCATTCTTTTATGACGAACATGTTAAAATATTTACACATGAAAGAATCAACTCCCAAGAGTGGCATCACATGGTCTGAAATGTGCACAACAAACAGCAAAGGTTTATATATTGGATGTTATTGGGTGGGATGGACAGATGAATAGATCTACAAAACTTTTCGCTGTTGTATCACAGCGTGGGACAATCACAACAGAGCTAGACTCCAAACTAGGTGAAAGCCCAAAGATCGAATTAGAATTTAGAAGTTAATTTTTGAGGAGGAAGGAAAACCAGAGAACCTGGAGATAAACCCTCGAAGCAACAAACAGCTCTGCTCATATACGACATCGAGATCGGCAGGACTCGAACTCGGGCTGCATTGGTGAGAGGCGGCGCATTAGCAGCGCAAGCCACCGGTGCTTCCCAATGAAGTATTGAAGATGAGAGACCAAGTTAAACAATTATTGATTACTTACTTATCTGCCACCAGAAGTATATTAGATGCCACATAAGATTTAAATTCTACATCTGTTTTGTTCAGGAATGCAAGCAGTTCTTTCATCATACCACGGATATTGCTTGTATTAACAAGAGCAAATGACAGTTCTATGGCCCTCCTGTTGATCAGCAACATTATCCATGGAATTAGTTACTAAGAGTTACTATCAAGTTGATTAATAAAAGTCCAAGGCTTTGTCTGCCTCACATACAGTGATTTCCACATGAGCACAGTGCACGCCGAATTTGTTTATTTTGAAGCATTCGCTAATTAGCTCATTTGAAGTGTCAGACTGTCTATTTCGTTCTGCCAAACGTTGCTTGATCATTAAAAGAACGTTGGCATTCTTGGGAAAATGTCACAATGCAATGTATTCTTTTAACGATTGAGCAACATTTGGCCGACCAAGACAGGTTGTCTATTGTCTGACACTTCAAACGTGCTTTAATGAATGCTTTGCTTTCAACTAACCCACTCTTTTGTCTTTTGATTGTTTCTTTCGTTCCCTTGCCCACCTTGTTCTCATTGTTTTCTTTTGTCTTGTTCTTAGTATATTAACACTCCTTTCTACCACCTCTTTCTCTTTTACTCCGACAAAGGACTAGCGTCCCTCATCTTTTCATGGTGTATAATTTACCCTTTTATCATTATTGTTCTACTTACCGCCTAATTGAAATATCTGGGTCTTTTAGACAATCCAGGATAGTACTGCGGTGTCTCTGGACAGCATTATAGTCAGCAGTCACTGTCTTCAGCAAAGTATTAAGGGCTACATATCTATAAAACAAACAACACTCTTATTTAATAATTCTATATCCATATTCCATTTCAGATCATGTGTCATTCCCTCTGGTACTATTTCTTTGTTTTCAAGTAATGCAAGCACTGATATAGACACGAGTGAAAAACGTCTGCACATGCTCTGAATCCGTGTGCAAATTAGTCAAAACATAATTAAATTTGACTTTCAAACATGCCTGATAATTGGACTTCACAAAATCATGCAAAATGCCAAAACTTAGTGTCCATGGTTGAAACTTAAGGCTAATTCTATCAATTGTGTTCGTTAATACAGTATCTTGATCTGACAAAAGTATACTCTCGAACATTTTTATATACTTTGAGAAAACAAACATTTATTTTCTCACTCAAACTCTTCAAAATTCTTAGAAAACGTGCTGAAGTGCACGCATGCGCAAACGTTTTTCTCTAGTGTCACTGACATATTCATTATTTATAGCAATGAAAAGCTAACTAACAACTTCATCCTCAAGAGAATATTGTTCCCTCTACTACCATTTCATTTCAATGACTGGACTGTTCTCTTTTATGGGAAGCACAACAGTGTAGTAGTGGTTCTCTCCTATGCTTTGAAGGGTTTTCTAAGGGTTTGCTGGCTTTTCCTCCCTTAAAAAACAACTTCTAAATTCCAATTTGAATCCAGTGGAAGAAAAGCCACTTTGTTGAATGACTGTCGATATTCCCAATTATTATCTTTAGGGGGTCCCAAGATAGAAATAATAGTGACCTTTATCAGGGCTTAAAATAACAGCTGATTTGTTGAAATCATGATTACAGGCCAAATCAGTTTTAGCTCAGTAATGCCTCATTTCTGGCTCAACTTAACTGGTCAAAATGACCGGCAAGGCAACGATTTGACCGAACAAGCCCCAGTTCTGGCCAGACATTGTCTGATGTTATTTTAAACTCTGTTTAGATCTGACAACGAGTATGAAAATGAGAATGAGACAGAGTTTTAAAATTGGTCCTGTTCACATGGTTTACAATGAATTATTGTAGTCATTTTCCAATTATTTACAATCTAAAGTTTCAATCTAATACAGGAGGCCAAACAAAAAAATAAGTGTGTTTCCTGTTGCATGAGAAAGATAATTGGGGTCGGTAGGTCAGATTTTTTTTACTGATACAACAGTGAAAATGAGCTTACTGGGAACCCTGTGGTGCATTTGGGAATGCAAAAAATTGGCAAAAATCGGTAAGAAAATTAGGGTCAGTCATGCAACATGAAACACATATTTTTTATTTGGCCTGACCATGACTACGAAATGACAATGTCAATCTTTGAAAGTCAAAACCTCGTACTCATTCTCATACTTGTTGTCTGATCTAAAGGTCTCAAATGCTATAAGGCACACAGTCACTATTTTCCATATTTTGCTTGGGGGGGTTTCTTACCGTATATTCTTGTCATTATTTAAGAGGAATCTTCCAAGGATGTTAATTGCTAGAACCTAACAATATAGACAAAGATAGAGCATATCAGAAAATAAAAGTTGCATAAGAAAAGGAATAGCCTGGTCCCTTATTATATCATTATTGTTGTTGTTGTTATCATCATTATTATCATTATAATTGTATTATCACTCTATAATCCCATATAAGCAACTATTGCATTGTTTTCAAATTCTCTTTCCTGTCCAAATTAAAGATTAATTTGGATGGTTTCCATTCGCATTCTTTCGAGGGAAAACTATGACTTATGGAATCAGTCTAGTATAGTTTGGGATGATATAAATAATCTGCAATAGGACTACATGTCTGTCCAATTTGGAAATAATTGAATTCAAAAAATTCCTCTGACTGCCAAATTGGACTCAGCCTACTGCCTCATCCAATTTTGTCAGTCCTCGGAATTTTTTTCATCCAGCATGTAGTCCTATTACCTATAGTTATCAACATCATCATCATCATCATCACCATCACCATCCTTATTATCATCATTATCATTTTTATTTTGAGACATACCCTAAGGCCACTTTCAGACTTGATATCCATGATTGTTAACACTGTTTCATAAAGAATAGCATTTCCTACATTTTTGCTTGTTTCTGTATTGGTGGCAACCTACGAACAGAGTACAGAAGAATGAAATTATACCACTGTACAGTAACAATGTTGTTCCTATACTAAATAAACCTTTATTATTTCCTGAAAAAATCATCTTCATTTATTCCTACAGGGCTAAAAGTCAGTCGCCAGTCATGTGTTGGCTGGTCATGACGTTGATGATTACCTAAATGGGCTATTATAACAGGGGCAGTGGAACAGTTTTTAAAGTGGAGGAAGCTAATCTGTGGTTTTCTTCATAACAGAACTTAAACAAGGACTAAAAAAGATATTATTCTCATAAAATGTTAGGGGGTGGGCCAAAGGCCCCCCCCCCCCCCCCCCCAGGGTACCTGACTCCGTCACGTCTGTATAATAGGGTTTACCTGTGCCAAGACGTCATTCATGTGTTCACTGGCTTCTTCATCATCTTTACCAAGTATTCTAAGTAGTCTGATAATTTGAACCTGTAGAACAAAGGACACAATACTTATTCAACCTGACTAATAGTATGTGGTAGGTTCCTATGACTCTGAGTATACTATACAATGTACACCATGGCTGTCCTCATAATGGCGAATGTTGATCATCATTCACATGTCAGAAAACAAATGTTTAAGTCAAATCATTGGACAGCACTATGGGAGGTTAATAATTAAGTTACTTATCTTGTTTTGAATAACTAATGTGGAAAAACAAAAGTGAAATAATCGCTTCGGAGGAGTTCATCAGTTGGATAGAAAATCGTTTATATTATTTTGCATTCATTCAAATCTAACATGAAATTTTTGGGTTCAAATCACTTCAAGGACTTAAGGGTGGCATGAGTGCCATACGCTGCTAATGCATCATCTTACACAAGTGTGAGTCCAATGGGTCGGGTCCCTGGTTTGGGCCCTGCGGTCGCCACATGTGAATTGAGTTTGTTTGACATGTTGTTCTCTCCTATGCTACAAGGGTTTTCTACGGGTTTTCCTGTTTCCCTTCTCCGTAAAAATCAACATACAAGTTGATTGTTGTGTGCATAGAACACTGAATGTGGTGGTAGTGTGTGTGAGTGAAAAATGTGTAATTAAAACCCTGAAACATGCTTTAGCCTCTTTCTTACAGTGTAACTACTTTAACAGGGCCACTCATTTACAAGAGAACCAATTAAAATCTAGAACAAAAACAACTTATTCCAACTTTTGGGGAGTGGAGCCACTCAGAAACCTAGAATGCACAAGAATGGTAATTTGACCCTGATGTCATTTGTAAACAACTAGATAACCATCGTAACTTTCTCGTGGGAATAAAAAGATTGGCAGCTATTGTTTTATGCTGATTTCTGATTGGCTCCACTACCCAAAGTTGTAATGTATCGTTTTCATTCTACAATTTAATTGGTTCTTGCTGTCTAGGTGCACCCAGTTATAGTAGTCCCATTGTAAATCTAAGCTTCCTCACTTTTCTGGGTGCTTCCCAGCCCTTGAAAGAAGTTTATAGCATACATACCTGAAGAAAAGGATCACTAATGCCAGATACGTCGTGTTCAGGGGAATAGCCAGACATGATCAAATTCTTCAAAACTTTCACTAGCGTGGATACGTGCTGTACAAAATGAGTCATCACTGTTAATATTCTCTTTGTATCACAACTTGCTCTCATTTAAACCCTTCCCTTCCCTTTAGGACGTTTGCAGACATCATTTGTATTGTTTGCATTCAAACTGGTTTTGATGGGCAAAATATCAAGAAAACCCATTTTTCTACTTTATGTCAAAATATCTCAGAAACCAATTTTTTTTGTTTTAAAATAAAGATACTACCAAAATATACAACATATGTAAATCTAAAAAAATCTGATTGCAAGGGTAATGGTTGACACCAAATTTAGGTAAAAAATCAAGGATTCAAATTGTACGCATTTTGCCTTTATCATACAAACTCTTATTTACATGCTTTTAATTCAGAAATGTGAAAGAAAGTCATATTTGATGGCCATGAATTTGTTTTCTGCGTTTTTTTAAAAGTTTTTTATTTTCATTTTTGGAAGAATTTCTTTGATCCCTTAGGTTAGTCTATATCCTCGATGGATACCATATTTCCTGAGCATTTAGCAAAAAAAAAAAAAATTTGGTGACCCTCTTTTTTATATATATTTTTGAACAATAATATGTTGGGATATGTTTATACAAAGTTTAAAAAAATTCTGATAGCAACTTTATTTCCCCGTGAACATCCTAAAAGAGGTCTAAAGGAATTTTTTAGTAGCATTTTTTGATCTTTTTGAAACTCATTTTTGTAATGAAGAAACTAGCAAGGATAACGGTACTAAAGGATAAGCTGTCCTCATAATGGCGAATGTTGATCATCATTCACTTGTCAGATAAAATCTGTAGAAGATAAATCACTGGACAGCAAAAATGGGGGATAAAAAAGCAATGAGCCCCAAAGATTTTATATGATACCTTTTATACAATAAGTTAGGTTTTCAGAAGTGATGCAAGCATAACAATATATGCAAGCACATTCTTCATAGTCCAAGGTTCAGTTCTACCCAATTATAAAGGGGTTACGAACAATGAAATACTATTTATCAAGGATTGTATATATATAATATATGGTTTGATATGGGAAAACATTAGTCCTAAGCTAAAGAGGTGTAATGGATTATTTTCGTGTATTTATTTATTCTTATTTTATTTTTTTGCTGTGAAGGAACAAGTTGTGAGATCTTTTGAGCTTATTACTATTTTCATAAACATGCAAACTCTGTATCTGCAAGCTGCATGCCGAAGTTTGTTTTTTTGCTGCTGTCAGTCAAAAATATGAAAGGTACCAACTAATTAGTTTTGATTGACAGACGTAAAAAAACAAATTTCAGTGTGCGGCTTGCAGCTACATGTAGGGAGTTTGTATGTTTATGAAAATAGCAAAAATCCTAATCCCACTGTCATTACGCAGTATATCCCAGTAAAGGTAATGATAATTTTACCTACCCTTTTAAAGTGTGATAGAGTTTCTGTATTCAGGTTACACATGGAAGTCACAAGAGTTATACCAGTAAGAAGAACACCTGAAGAAATAAAAACAGTATTTACAAACATTGTTATTAGGTGTTTAACTCACCAGGGCCTGGTTGTATGAAGAGTGGATAGCGCTATCTGTCAGATGGGTGGCATAGTGGTTTATCGCTCACCCCTCACCACTGTGGTCCAGGTTCGAGCCCTGGCTCAGACTGGATCTTATGCGAGTTGAGTTTGTTTGTTGTGTTGTTCTCTCCTTTGCCTTCTCCGGGTTCTCCAGTTTCCTCCCTCCGTAAAAAGCAACATGTGAGTTGAGTGTTGTATGTTGTAAATATAGAATGTAGTGGTAGTGTGCGTGGAGGGAACCTCATGGAAGAGCCCCGCATGGGGAGTGGTGGTTGTAAATATATATATAAATCTTATCCAGTGGATAAATTTATTTTATAACAGCATCGTCTTATCCTCTGGATAAGATTAATCCATCGGATAGCGCTATCCACAATTGTATTTCAAAACCAATTTTGTATTATGAAGAAAACTAGTAAGAATAACAGAAGAAAAGGATAAGCTGTCCTCATAATGGCGAATGTTGATCATCATTCACATGTCAGATAAAATCTGTAGAAATAAAATCACTGGACAGCAAAAATGGGAGATAAAAAAGCAATGAGCCCAACTGACTTTAAACATTAAATAAGTCTGTTTTCAGGAGTGATGTGCACAGGGCTTAAAATAACAATGATAAAAAGGTAAATTTTACACTGTGAAAAGATGACGTTTCGGACACTAGTCCTTTGTCGGAGGTTTTTTCATCTTTTCACGGTGTAAAATTTGCCTTTTTATCATTGTTTATAATTAGAAACACCAACGCAGCTCACACTAGTTTTTAGCTAGTTGGCTTAAAAATAATGGCTAGTCATTAGACAATGTCTGACCAAAATTAGAACTTCTCTTGTCAAATCTTTACCCTACTGGTCATTTTGACCAGTGATGTTGAGCCAAAAACAAGAAATAACCAGTCAGGTGACTGACCAGCTGATATTTTATGCCATGAAGCATAACAATAAAGGAATACTGCTCAAGTATGAAGGGGTACTAACAATGGAATACTATCTATCGAGTACATCGTTATGCTTGTTTGCAGTGGAGAAACAGACCTTACAAATCATCTTAACAAAAGGTATCTTATTCTCTTTTTATAATTATCATACCATGATTTCTTTCATGTAACAATGATCTTGTGGAAGGAACAAAGATCTCAATCAATTCTGGAACTTTCCTAATGATCCGAGTAGCACACAATGTTGCCTGGAAGCAAAAACAAGATCTCATTGTCTAACCAATGTGAAAATACTATAGGGCTATAGAGTTTACATTTGTGTGGTATACAAATTAAAACAGACATAAAAAAATAAATAAATATAAATATATTTATAACCCGCATATTTCATGTGGATATGTTCATATGCGCAGAAATTAACTATGCCATTCAATTAAATAAATTGTATAGACAGACAAGAAGTATGGAGTAATCAGCAGTATTTACTGGGCTATCTATGGTACAAATTGGAACATTTGCCCAATTTTCAAGATTGTTACTATTTTCACCCCTAAAGCAGCCATGAAACGAGTATGCACGGAATGTTAGCATGACTTTTTTGGGTGTGATTCCTAGGTGAGAAGCATTATGAATGCCCCCGAGTCAGCAGTTGCCTATATAAGCGAGAAAATCCAAGGTTTTGACCTGATTTGCTCAAGTTCGCAATACCAGTCAGTTCTAGACAAATTTTTGACCCCACCAAACTCCCATTTGGCGATGTTTCTCCATTTATAACAGTTCAGTCCGGTAGTTTAATCACAGCCTTGGCAAAACTTGCGTTCCCAAAACTTAACCGCACCTATGAGATGAATGGCTGCTTTGGTGGTGAAAATGATATACTATTCCTATGAGAGTCAAAAGACAAAGAAATGGTGGCCATGTAGTATTAACAAAAAAAAGGTAGTTGGGGATGACGTAACAATAATTAATCTTTGACCCTGAATGGGCTTTGAGTCGATTGTCCATGATGCCCAAGGCCAAATGGCATATTGACTTGGAGTTAACTTATATAATATTGAATTTTCATCACAGAAAAGGAATATTACCTTTTTACGAATATATGAATTAGTAGACTTAATAAGTTTTTCAATTTCACCCGCCAAATCCCTGCTCATTTCTTGCGAACAAATGCTGAAATTGTAATAAGTGATTGAATAAAGGTTAGAAACAAAAACAAAAACAAAAAAAAAAAAAAAAAAGAAAGAAAGAAAGAAAGAAAAATATAGAAACTTTTATAAATCTACAGTAATAATATTTTGTAATAACTTACGTTCCAAGTGCGCAGAGTGCCAGTCCGACAACAAACTGGTTGGTATGGTTCATATCACTAGTATATAATAATAGGTATAATAAGCAATAAGTATAATAACGTCATATTATAAAGTAGTACAATAATAAGTCATTATTATCATCGTCATTATGACATAAATAATAATAGTTTATTTATTTATATAGTGCTATTTCCAAAATTTTGGCCAATAGCGCTTTCCAAACAAGAAATTTCACTGCCTTTCAATACTGCAAAATTAAATTAAATGTCTAACAATTTACAATTAAAACTAAGCTATAAACTATAAAATGGACTAAAATATAATTGATAATTTGGTGTAAATATCTATTATTACATAAATAATGGAATAAATAAACAAAGAGAGAACTGGGGTAGTTTTCACTCAACCCTCTTGGAAAAAAAGCACAAAAAAGCTGGCTTTATTCTTGCCAAAACCATGAATATCAAATTAGAATTGAATGTCTTTGGTTTGGTGAAGGTAGTAAGACCAGAGAACCATGTAAAAAACATTGTATTTCCACTCACTTTTTCATGGAGTTTGTTACAAGTAAATGAACATCCTGTCTCTCATCCAAGAGCAACATAGCACCAAGATACCCTATTCGTTTGTCAGTAAACTTGGGTGATGCTATCAACTTCAGACACTCAAGCTGGCCAAAATGAGCAGGGTATCCTAACATGTGAATATACAATAATTTGGCAACACTGCGGCAGCGAAAGTCATTGTCTTCCTCACGGAATGCGTCTCTGATAGAAGCACATTCCTTGGAGATGACTGCTCTCTCATCGGCTGCTGTTCTTGCTGCTCTGATGGTGCGGATGAGATCCCTTAACTTCAAAGGTGCCGGCATGATGAACTAGTGCCAGGGTTCACCCCTTGAAATAAAAAATATAAATTATTCATAAACATATCAAAATCAAAGTAAATAAAAAATAATTGCAGGGACAGAGTACAAACACTATAAGTGTGTAACATAAATACCACTAAATACTGCTAAATAAGCCTTTTCATAGTTTAAGAATCGATTCCACTGCGCATGCGATTTTATCCCGAAATTCTCACCTTCTTTTGTCTAAACCTTCTTTTGTTCTTAATTAAACAAAAGAAGGTGACAAATTTGGGATAAAATCGCATGCGCAGTGGAATCGATTCTTAAACTATGAAAAGGCTTATTATGCTAATCCTATTGTTTTCTATTGTTTAATTAGCACTATTTACTACTAAATAGTGCAAAGTGTTGCACACTTTTAGTGTTTGTACTCTATTAGTTGAGTGTGCTAAGCAGGCTACATATAGTTTCCACTTATTAACCAACCTTTAGTATAATAAAATGCTTCAAATCATAAAGCTTGGCATACGTGTAGGGTATGATGGTCAGACCAAATAATGTTTGTACATTGTATAATCTTGCAAATGCTTAAATAAACCATCCATTTAAGAACACTGTTGGCTCTACGACCTAATTTTCATTTTACATTTACAGTGGCATTGGTTTCACGACATGTCTTTAAGTTTACTGAAATCAACTAGAATTTAGAAATTGATTTTTGTGGAGGAATAAAACCAGGAAAATTAACTTGAAGAAAATCCAAGAAGCTAAGAAGAGAACAAACAAGCATCTCTACTCACGAATTAAAGTCAAGTCACCCGAGAGTCAAGTCACCCGGAGTTGTGGTCAAGTCAACCGGAGTCGTGGTCAAGTCGCCTGGAGTCGTGGTCAAGTCACCCGGAGTTTTTTACTTAAGGGAATTGTCAAACCAGTAACACATAACTTATTTAGCAGTAGTAAAGCTTTATAAAACATTTGTAAGGCATTTTAGACTAGTTTTTCAATTATTACGACGTACGGCCCCCATCAAACAAAGATCCAGTTTGTCATGATCAACTCATAAAATATTTGTAGGAAATTTCAGTTGGATCATACAGAGTGTGTTAATATAGGGCAGCATTTGTATATTTTCCTTATCACAAACGTAATAATTATTGAATATATTTTCAAAATAATATTGTTTAAGCTTGTATTGGTTTTGAAACAGAATTTCAATTAAACAAAACAGTTTGCCATATAATGTTACGGTAATATTAATAAAGTGATTCTGAAAATGTCAAATATTTGATTACAGATGGAGATATGGTGTTAAATGTTCCAGTTTTCTGAGCCAAAACCAGTATTAAACCAATATTTTAAACAATGTTAAGCACTTTTAGTTTATAAAACAATAACCAATGTTTACTAAAGTAGTCTGTATAATATTTTGACTGTCACTATACTATATGTGTCAAAATGAACATCAGGGATGAAAAGAGCACCTCGATATTAGGGGGATGGTTGAGTTTTATCTCATAACAAGCGAAACAGGAAACATGGCATTAAGTATAAAATCAAATATTTTATAAGGATTTGTATGATAAAATATGCTGGATGAAAAAGCTTTGTCATCCAGCACATTTTCCCATACAAATAATTATAAAATATCCCATTTCATATTTAATGCCATTTCTCCTACTTATATAATCAACATTATGAGCTGACACTTTGCCCTCTCACTAATGTTGAGCTGCACTTTTCATTTCTAAAGTTCGTTTTCACACAGCTGCTGGTTTTAAGACACCTAAGGTCATGTGACCTGTTAGTGCAAGTCGTCTATTGGTTTGAGTTTTGGGATGTGTCAAATTTTAGAAAATGCAATTTTCAAATACATTTTTAATGAAGAAAACTAGCTATAATAACGGTACTAAAGGATAAGCTGTCCTCATAATGGCGAATGTTGATCATCATTCACATGTCAGATAAAATCTGTAGAAGTCAAATCACTGGACAGCAAAAATGGGGGATAAAAAAGCAATGAGCCGTATAGACTTTATGAAATAAGTAATTCTAGTTTTAAGAAGAGATGTGGAGCACAGGGTTTAAAATAATGGCTAGTCAATAGACAATGTCTGACCAAATTTAGAACTTGTCTTCTCAAATCTTTACCTTGCCGATCATTTTGACCAGTGATGTTTTGCTAGAAACAGTTCGGAATTCACCTTTTCGACGCTTGCCATCATGGGGTATAAATTGTTTTAGATTGTGTTACGGTCACCAAAAAGGTCAGACATTGTTCTCGAATTTCCGTACAAATGTACTGACACTAAATGAACTATTTACTTGGTTAATGTTTATGTTAGTTCTCTAAATACAAGTAAATGATCACTTTTCTAGCTTGATTGAAGCTTTTCTTACTGCTGTTAAGATAGCTAACTAAAGAAATCTACCTAAATTTTCTCTTTAAAGTCAGTGAATTTGTATGGAAATCCGAGAATGATGTCCAAACTTTTTGGTGACTATAACACAATCCAAGGTAGCGCCGAAAAGGTGAATTTGCATGACCAAGCTAAAAATAATTTTGTTGGTCATCGTGACCAATGCTTGGCTGGCTGTTATTTTATGCTCTGAAGCATAATATCGAAGATGATATTATTGTACTGCTTCTATAAATATTCAAAAAAGGTGCTTTACAACAAAATATGAAATAAATGCTTCACAAAACAAATACCATATATACATGTAAATTGCAAAACAAATTAAAAACTCTTAATTTAGAAATTGATGTACAAATATAAATGAACTAATAGCAGCAATATCTGGTCTTTTACACATAGATACTTAATATTATTGTTCATAATGTACAGTACATACTGTGTTAATATAGGGCAGCATTTGCATATTTTTACTTATCAAGGTGTAATTTTTGAACATATTTTCATAATAATACTGTTTCAGCTTGGATTGGTTTTGAAACAGAATTTCAATTAAACAAAACAGTTTGCCATATAATGTCACAGTAATGTTAAAGTGCCTATCACCCTTCTGACAATATTCACAGTATTGATTCTACATGAGGTAAGATGTTGAATAACCAGAAAAAAATTCCATAGTTTGAATGCGGCTTCTTGAAGTTATAAAGGTTTTTCCACGCCATATGCTAATTCTGTGAGGTATGAGGAGGTATTTATAGTTATTTGTTGTTCCTTGTAATTCCAAACACCGGCTTCTATGTGAAAACTAACTTGCAATAATTTCTATAAGAGCAATGGGGAAAACAATGACGTATTTCAAATTTAATTTATCTGTGCCAGTAATGTTTTGTATATTAAATGATTACTCCTCATACGTCACAACATTAGCATATGGCATGGAAAAACCTTTATAACTTCAAGAAGCCGCACTGGAACTATAATTTTTTTTTTGATTCAACATCTTACCTTATGTAGAAGCAATACTGTAAATATTGTCAGAAGGGTGATAGGCACTTTAATGAAGTGATTCTGAAAATATCAAATATTTGATTACAGATGGAGATATCGTGTTAAATGTTCAAGTTTTTCTGAGCCAAAACCAGTATTAAACCAATATTTTAAGCAATGTTAAGCATTTTTTTATCCTAAAACAAAAATCAAGTTATGAATTTTTCAAGTGTGACGTCACTTGTATGAAAAAGCAACTTCCTGGTCCACGACAAAAAGCAGTTCTCTATAAAGATTTTTATTTTTGCTTCATTAATATGATTTGTTGTCAAAAGTTACAATTATTTCCAGTGGAGGTTAAATCATTGAGTTTATTTTTCTGATTATTTTAGCATTTTTTATGAGCAGTTGGACCCAAAAATACATCACAGCTTAAAAGCTCATATCTCTTTAACATAATTTTGTATTTGAAAGATGCACTCAAAAGGCAACCTTTTTTGAAACAGTTGAGATATTTATTTAAAAAATCGTTAAAAATTGAGGTTATGAATAGTATAGGAAATAGTTTAGATACCAGCTATTTAGACTGCTGGCATATATAAAGAATAATCCATCTCACAACTGCCAAAAGAACAACATCTATATTATGACTAGAAAATACTTGAGACACGTCTAATAATCCTTATAAGATTGATTCGGCGAGCCTCTTTAAATAAAATGAAGCCATTAGGAACTCAATCTGAGACAGAATGTTATATTTTACGAAGCAAGGAGTTAAAAATAAGAGATTTTTGATAGGAAAACTGAGATATAAATAGTGAGTGAATGAATAAGTTGACGGCAGATACAGCATGGTACCAAGTATTCATTTATTCGGTACATTTGTCTTAGGAATTATTTCCACCTCATAAACACCTTAATTTTCCCCACTTTATATCCTAAAAGGACGATATTTGCACATAGTAATACAGAATATTCGATAACTATGAGAGTTCAACAATTAATGAGCAATAATGGTTTAAATTTTGAGACATTTAGGAAGAAATGTGCAGAATTTTGAAGTTTAAAAGTTAGCAAAGATTTGTACAAGGCTTTTGAAAACATAAAGTTACATATGTAAAAGGAGATGCATGTTTAGTAGGATGAGTAGGAATATATTTTTAATCTTCGAAGGCTTTTATATAATGAGTATGAATAGTAATTATAAATAAAAGCGAAGAAAATCAAAGAAACTTGAATGAATATTGAGGACAATTTTGTACGCCGTCTCGAAGCCCACTCCAACTAACGACCAACTTCCACCCTCCCTTTAAGCTTGAAATACTTCTCTTCGCTATTAAAAAAACCCACCAGCATCAATGAGAATGTGCCTACTAGGTATCAAAGAGGGAAAAGTTACCTGATAGAGATTATTTCAGGGTGAAACAGCCTCGTAAAGAAGGGTTATAACTCCTCTTTTCCACGTTTCAAATATTACTCAAGATAAATCGAATGTGCGGAAACGCCACTGAGCATGCGCGACCGGCGCGGACTACAACCAAAAATCCCGGATGAGATGATGACGTTTAACACAGGAAGCCCAAGGTCCTCTTCTATTTCGTACATAATTTGTATATCATGAGAATTGTTTTTAATAATTAAAGTATTTGACTCACCAATAAAAACATTGTTTTTTCTGTTGATATACGTTTAAGGGATTTTTAGGTCCATAAAAAAGCTTTAAAAACCATCCGATTGGCTCCATATTGCGTATATGGGGAGACTTATGTTTCCTCTGTCATTTTTGGGAATCTTAGCATTTTATGAGACGCTTTTATTAACATTATTAAGCTTGATAAAGTTTAAATTGGAAAACTCGTACCCAGGCTGTCACCCAGACTGTCTTTTACCCTTATGCGCCCACTGTGTCTACCTTCCAGTGGTATATACCATTGGAGTAAAATGGCGCCTGGTCGAAAACGTGATCGAAGGAAAGGAAAAGAAGGGAATGGCAGTTTTTCGCTAAATGCAAAGTCTGCAGTCATTAAAGGGAGTAGTGGTTCGAACACGAAGAAAGCAAAGGATAAGGCTGTTCCCAAAGGAAAGGTTTGTCATGTTTAATTCCATCTTTCAACATCTTTCTACCAATAAAAATCTCTCGTTCCAGCTGATATTGACTTTGATGCCATCAAAAGCAGTGTTTTTCGATCCTATGCACTTTTATCAACTCCCCACATTTCTCCCCACTGTCTTGATCTTTGATCCCTATCCTGCGTGCAGCCGGACTTTTTTCTCGTATAGTTAACAGTTAACAGTTAGTTAGTTCGGCTGCACGCAGGCTACTGATCCCTAAATGTCTCCAAATTTGGATCCCTTGTCGCGTCATGATGATTAGTACTTTGTCTTTAGTAATGCAACATTTAATTGGACTCGAAACACAATAAAATGCCAAACTGTCGAACATCAAATCCAAAGTATATTACCCTTCCATTCCTTACATTAATACACGTATTAACCATAAGGGCAGTTCACAGGCATATGGTTAGACACACCACTTCATGGTAGAGTTTGTCTTGTCTTCTATTGTCATTCTATTGTTTCTAATGTACTAATCCTAAAACAGTCTCAAATTGCACTACAACGACAACTAAAAGTCAAATTAAAAGTACACTAAAAATGGCAGGTGGTTGAAAGGGTTAAGTAACTCTGGTTTCTCCCCCTTTGCTGTCCCTGTGTGACTTAAGGCATTTTGGCTTATTGTAGAAGTTGGAAAATGCTTTCTAAATGACATCAAAATTTCTACATGACATGATAGATCTAGATGCCAATATACCAAAACATGTTTTATTTTGTAGTTGAAGGATCAAACTACAAAATGGATAGAAGATGTCAACAAAAGCTTTAATGAGCTACAGCCCAAATTAGCAGAAGATCATGCACTTGAAAAAATAGCTGGTCAAACAGAACCAAAAACATGTCAAAAGAAGGTCAGTATCAAACCTCAACTCTGAGAGGGGAACCAGAGAAATGGATAAAAATCCCTAAAGCACAGGAGAAAACCAACATACAACACCAAGCCTGGCGCAACTTGAACCCAGATTGCATTGATGAAAGGCGTCGTGTGCATAAGTAGCACACACCAAATGTGCTTTCCTTAGGTTTAACCTTTTCTATTTCTCTATTCTATCTTACGTTACCAGGAACAAAGAATGCAAAGCCTGAAATCGGACATTACAGATGCAGAAGTATCCAACACAATAACGAATATGGCAAATCTTTAGAACAGACTTGATGAAACTTCTATTCAGCAGTGATAGACCACAGAAAATCTCATAATGTTAATCCTTTCACACATCACCATGAAATGTTTTTAAAAACAGGCATACTTCCAGACCTTGGAGCATTAATAGACCTCTTGGGCTTGGGGTAATGTTTTCCCATTTCAGACCACGTGTCATTCCCTTGAGAATAAGATTCTTTGTTTGAGCTGTATCCATATTCATGTGCCTTCTCATGTGCAACCGAGCGCAAACCTTAAACAAAGAAATGATACTCTAGGGAATGACATGTGGTCTGAAATGGGAAAACATTACCTCAGAGCTGAGGAGGTCTATTCTACCAGGGGTGGTAAGGAGATTTTGCATCAAATGTAATTAAGAATAACATGTGAACACTAACAGTTAAACATGATTACACTATAACATTATCGTGAAAAATATTCAAACACTCTCACTATTTTCTGAGATAAAATAAATTTTTTTACCTGTTATTGCGATACTTTTAATGACAATGAGGACAATGTAGCATTGTGTGACTTTGAATTACATTGAGCAAGCAATTATTTAACATTAATAATTTATTCAATATATGTTTTTATTGAATCTCAGTCCTCATGAGAGTAAAATTTTATTGTTTCGCCCTCTGAATCGTACTGCATTAGGAATACCTTGCAAGGAGTCTAGAGACTATTCATTTGTTATTGGGGAGGGGAGGATGGTGGGATTCATTGCACTGTCTTTTTGGTGCAGTGGCATACCCAAAACCCACGCTGCTCTTGGTCAGCACCGATAAATGAAAGCTAGTGAAAGCAACCATTTTTTTACACATCGTATTGGAAAAAAAAAAGACTTCAACTTCCATTTTGAGATTTACAGACCAAAAATCGGCTGCAGGCAGAGCTTCTCTTTTCTCATTGCTAACCAAGACAGACTTGGGCTCTGGGTACTAGATTGTCTTTGGTGTCTCTATTGATGGTTTTCACAGCCACCATGTTGGTTGAATTTAACAAAAGATTCGTCATTAGTCTCTTTTGTTATATCATCCAACATGGCCGCCGTGTCTTTTGTTCTTTCATTTTCCAGGGAATGATCGAAAAACCAAGGCATTTCATGAAGGGTGGGGTGGATGGGGCTTGATTAATGAATCTTCCAGGTTCTCTCACTCTACTCTTGCAGTCAAAGTAACAAAGATTTCTTCTTGTTCTCTCCTGTCACTTCCACACGATTAGTAATAAATTGGAGAAACGCTGCACAGTATTTCACATTGTAGAGACGATATTATACTGTTATGTCTTTACTGTTCAGTTAATAAGTACCATTAGACGAAATCCACTTGAGCATAATATTTTCCCATTTCAGACCACGTGAGGTGTCACTCTTGTGAGAATTAGATTCTTTGTTTGAGCGGCATCCATATTCATGTGTCTTCTCATGTTCAACCGTTAAACAAAGAAATGATAATCTAGGAAATGACACACGGTCTGAAATGGGAAAACACTGGATTAGGTCTATTGTCTTTATTCTAATGAGGAAATACAAAATTGAATAAGAAAAAATTTGCGCAGCATTTTGGTAGTGGGAGTAAAATGATGCTATCATGCAAACGGCCTATTCATTGCTACAGGCATCAACATAACAGAAGCACTTATTCCTTCAGGAATTTTGTTCCTTTTCATTAACATTTGACTTGCACGTCTCGTCCTGTTTGTGCTTATCATATCACATCACAAGAAACTCGCTTGACCACAGCTAATCAGCTATTCTTATACTTGTTCGTGTATTGTCTACTCTTATCCAGTGTTGTTAGTGAACCAACTCATTAGGCTAAACAGTCTGGGTAACAATAGGACGCGATAAAACAAGCTGGAGTGCTGTTCCTACAACGTCCTGTTTGTCCATCGTTCTTTTTTGTGTTGTTATTTTGAGATCAGAATATCGATATAATGATTTACACGAACGATGTTCAAATTGGAGACATGATAAATCGGGTCTTCCTGTTTCTCAACTTCGTTTTGGAGACACAGGGAACCCGGCAGAAAAAGGGTACCACACGTTAGGGAAATTTAAATGCTTTAGATAAAATTCATGCCACAGGGAGCCCAATGTAGATAGAAAGAAGAGAACTAGCTAAAAACTAGTGTGAGCTGCCTCGGTGTTTCTAATGAAACAGTAATGATAAAAAGGTAAATTATACACCGTAAGTAAGTAAGCAAGCAAGTTTATTTCATCTTTTCACGGTGTATAATTTACCTTTTTATCATTAATGTAGATAGAAGTTAATTAGAGGTAAAAAATAAAATCTGGAAAAGTGTTTTTAATATTATTTTGCATTTGAAGCCAAGATAGTGACTTCTAAAGCATGAATAAATAAAAACTAGTCGCTGAAGTTTGATAAATGTTCTCGTAACTAAGAGGGATTACATCAAGGCAAATTCTTGTACTCAGGTATCCCATCATACAAGTTTCATCCTTACAACATCATTTACAATCCACAAATCGCAGAATAAACAAAGTTTGACTAACAAAGAAAAACTGTCAAGAAAGAAAAGCACTTGACAATAACTGTGAAAATTACTCTGTTGATAACGAAGACAACAAAACTTTTAAGGACGTTCTTTCAGCGTTGACATTTTTTCTCTGTGTGGTGTTCTTAAAGTCGTTATAATGAGTGGCGAAGCTGAAATATCGTCAAACATGGTAAGAAAATTCACTGATATCTATACATATTTAATCTTAGTTAACTTCTTTAGCAAACTACAACCCATTTATCGACCTATTTGGCAACCAAATTTGAATTAAAGTGAACTCTGCAGAGTTTGAAGATATAATATCTCAGTCCTAAAGACGTGTCTAATCCAAATGATTACGATGTTAGAAAAGAGTGTTAAAAAATTAACACTTTCTCGACCCTTTCTCGCTTCTCGACCGTGTTTTATCGAGAGTTTATTATTGTCAATATTCAAGTATTTATAAACATACCCATGCAGATATAAACAATAATATTTTTCTTAAATTCTCAAAAGATTTACTATTTTAAAATAAATATCTCTAAGATTATCTAAAAAATGAGCTTAGGTTTATTCTATCTCTTGCAATTTATACTTAATTAGATTTAATTTGCAGCTTAGACATTTCCCGATTACGAACAACGAAATCGTATGTTGTCTAGAGTGTTGCTGTTCGCTTAGAAATTTCGATATTTTAAAGGACTCTTATTGTTTTCTTTTTATTTCTTTTCTACTTGTTTTTGTTCTTCTCTTTCTCCTTCTTTCTCCTCTCTTATATTTTTTTAAAAACGAGAAAAATCTAACACATGGCCCGGAAGTGCACCAGAGAGGTTTTACTTCACGTGCACGTGAATGGAATGCTATAACACTGAAATGGCTTCCCGTTGTTCACGTGCGATTATCCATCAAATATACGGCTACGGTACGGTGCAACTTTAAAATTCGTGTTTTCCCCCTCAAACTTGTAATGAAAATTTTCACCATATTCAAATCATCTAAATGGCTAAAAACTTGAATTTAATTCTTGGAAATTTTTGTTGTTTGCAGGGCTGCTTCGAACAGTTTGCGGGTTTTCTTTCGAATGATGGTAAGTACAGTTTTCGATAATTTCTTTCGTCTAGCTGTGAAAAGATTGAATTCACACACAAAAAAGAGTTTCTTTAACCGTCTTGCAGAATATTATTCTGTGGATTTGAGGTAAGATGGAAAGAAAGAAAGAAAGAAAGAAAGAAAGAAAGAAAGAAAGAAAGAAAGAAAGAAAGAAAGAAAGAAAGAAAGAAAGAAAGAAAGAAAGAAAATTACAAAAATTTTTTTACAAAGCTAAATTAGCAGTAGAATCTACGAAAATTTCGTCTTATTCGTCATGAAATTTCAGAGTCTCGCTGAACTCGTACGTCTAGAATTTTTGAAGTTTCTTTTCAAAACAATGAATTTTAGGAGTCGTGCTAAATTCACGTATAAGCAGCCTAGCCATTTTAAGAGGGCTATCGAAGTCTGAATTTCTGATAGAAAAAGAATTAAGTTAATTGATCTGAAGTGTGAACCCAACTGACAGTTAAAATGATTATAATTTATGATTATTGCAATTTTACTTTGCCATTCAAATGTTAAGTGGATATACTGTAAACCATAAAATATTAAGTTACATCAATGAATACTCTAGTTTTTCCTTTTAAATCATTTGTTTGGTTTTTCTCTTTGCTTCGTTTTTAACTACAATTAACATTAGATTTTTGAGTAATTAGTACAGCATATAAAGCTAAAAAAATCAGTTTTGTAACGGCCCTTTTTAGGTCAACTGACCGTTAATCTTAAGTTAATCAGTTAAGCTAATTTAAAATTACAAGCTAAAATGATGACTTCATATACAACGAAGGCAAATGCAAAGGAATTAAGAAAGGGGAAGCGGGAAAATCCTAGACGTCGATTATCGTTCCGTAAGAAGCTGAATTTATTCATTTACTGGCTCCCAGAACCTCAAATCTACCACTAAAATTTAAAATTACTGTTATTATATCTTGCTGCCTGAGCGTGCATAAAATACTCCTGAAATTGTTCTCTGAATTCAACATAATCTTATTTCAGTCGCTTTGAGGAAAGATGGATTGCGTCGACGGAGCGAAAGCGCTCATGCTTTTATTAAGGTAAGATGTTTTTATATCGCTCGTTTGAGCAACGCAAATTTTACATCAAGAAAGAAACTATCATAATTCCGCACGGTTAACTGTTTGAGACATCGCGGTATCAGTCAAGTAGGCAACACCCGATACGGTTTGATTTTTAAAAATTTATATTTGCGATATTTGATTTTAATTTGTGAGTTAAAATTAAACAGCTCACAAATTAGCTGACAGAGAACCGATAAAATGAAAGACTGATTTTTTAAATATATTTTAAATACTATTTCCTTCCTTCCTGAAAGTCAATATTTTTATTTATATTATTTACCACAAAGCGAGTGGAACATGTTTCAGCGAATAACGAGCATTCGACATTTGCTCCAATATTTTATATATTTTTCAAAATCTAGCTACAGTGTTAATTGATTTGTTTTTATTTTTATCAAACGATAACTGGCTTTACTGTTTATTGATCGAATTTGAACTCTTTTATCATATCATCGGCAAAACTAAACCCCTTTCGTGCAAGATGTATTTTTTTAACATATGCAAATAGACCGCACTGGTACATTGTCGAATCTCTTATACGCTTGCATTCAAAGTTCTTAGCGAACTCTATCATCACGTCCGTCATTTTTAAGTATCTTAATCTAAAGTCTAGTTCCTTTTAAAAGAAACGCGCTTTGATCAGCTCTTAAGCAGTTGCAAATCCCCATTTTATTTCATTTTATTTCTTCATTTTTATGTATTTTCGAAGGATGACGAGAAATATTGGTATCGCTGTGCTATGGAATGTAACATGGAGGAAATCAAACGCTTACTTCAAAGGGATTCTAGTCTCCGTTCAAAAAAGGTACTTACTACAGCTGTTGACATTAGGCTCTGTTTGAGTATATTTAGTGGTTCGTTCGCATCTTAGTTTTTCAAGAGAAAATTCTTTCTAGAAATGGCTGACAATTTTTAATTTATTGTTGAGTTTGTTTGAGATGAAAACTGAATATAGTTTTTTCTTCTTCCTTCCTTCCTTCCTTCCTTCCTTCCTTCCCTTTATTCGATTCCAATATCTTCCAACCTCGCATAGGACATGGTGATGGTAAGTACTAAATTACATTTTTACTCATTCATGAAAACGTTTACATGTAAAGACTCTTGGCTCTCTTCAAAATTATTTACCAGTTCAAATACTTGAGCTTATAAATTTTTAGAATCCTGACAGTGTTCTTGTTATGTCGTATGTCCTCTTGCTGCATGTTTAACCACACCGGTTTTATCGGCGATACAATCAAACACACACAGGGGGTAAGTAAAGAATACATATCATCTCTACCACGACTTGGAGATAAATTTCAGTAAGGATTTTTAGTACGAAGCACTAACCCTTGAGATCGATTCTGATTGAAATGATACTTTTTTCCCATACTTTCGTAAATCTGCACACGACGCTAGAAAAAACTTACGACAACAATAATGATGATGATATGATGATCATAGGTTCTTATAGAATGCATGGAGCAAAGTGTATATACTTCTTACAATATAACTTTAAAAAGCCTATACAAATGTAACTAAACTATACAAATAAATAGGATAAATGTACCATATTTTCGGAGCTTTACGTAACCCAAAACTTAATCTCAAAATTTATTTCAATTTTAATTGATTACGTTAAACTTCCATCCAATTCTTACTTTCTGATTTTTATTTTATTTTCTTATCTTTTCGCAAATCTTGCTGAAATCCTCATCCTGGTTCGTTTCCTGCTTATAAATGGTATCGTAGTTTGTAAGTGAAAGTTTAATTTTTTTCCTTCTGAATTAAATGATGATGATAGAAAGAATATTCATTTGTATTCTGTGTTGTGTTACTGTAGACAGCGCTTCACTGGGCCGCCAAAAAAGGGCACAGAGAAATGGTGGAGTTTCTAGCAAGTACTGGAATGGACGTCAATCTCAAAACGGTAAAACCTACCTGCTTTATATTTACTTTTTCTAGCTTTTATTCTTGGTTTTACGATATCATCACAGTAAAAACACTCGGAGTAGAAACACTGTTAAGGAAAGCAAAGAAAGAAAAACTAGGAAATCAAATAGAAATGCGTAGAAACAAAAAACAAAAACTACTTACTAGAATTCTTCGATTGCAAGTCATACGTCATCGCGGCCTCTCGGGGAGCGTTGGTGCCAGTCTTAACGGCACTACAATGGCTTTTGTCTTTTAACTCTCTTGGGAATGCTTGCAACACATTGATAGCAAGTTTGTGAACGGTGTAAACAAGAAAATTTAAGTTGTATAATTAAAAATCAAAACAATATAGGCAAATGGTATATAACCCTAATGATCAAAGCGCACACGGAGTTGTCCTGCAGTTGCGCATGACATTACTTTCTCTTAAAAACTACTAACCTTTTACTTTCTTTCATTATATATTCTCGATATCCTTTGTCATCGGCTCCGCATTGAAGAAAGTAAGTATGTATACAGTGATAAGCAAATTATGATAATAATGGAGACTAAGGCCCTGGCTAAACGAGGAAACAAGTTTCCAGAAACATGTTTCCCGCGCGCATGTTCCCCGATGATTCCAAGTTTAGCCACATGCGAAACATTGCTACGTGCTACAAATTATGCTTCCAAGACGCAAAAATGTTTCTGCTGTGCGGCAGAAAAATTTCATGCTTCCAAGACACATGGAAACGATGTTTCGCAATGTTTCCTCGTTTAGCCACGAAAGTCAACATTCTAAAAGTTCGTTACTTGAAAGTGCGCATACGCTAACCGATATTAAGCAAACATTTTTCCAGCGTTGTCACCGTTGGAAACATTTTGTTTCCTCTTTTAGCCAGGGCCTAATATAAGCATATAAATCAGTAAACCTGGAGTACATGAGGTGCTTATCATTTAAATCAATACAGGGAAACTTTGACTCGCGTCTTAACTGGAAAAAACCCTGAAACACTCGACTCGAGGGTTGAAGGAGTGGTAAAAATAAAATGGGAGAAAGATGATATGCAAATGTCGATTGCTCTGCTACACCTATCGTTCAAAACTTCAATAGTCTTGAGTAACCAAATCTGTAAATATCTTTGTGCTGCTAAACGAAACACTTTATCTAGCCATCTTTATTTCTGGGACTCTCGCTACGCCACGAGCCTCATATTAAGTAGCACTTAAAGTTATGAAGTTTACTCGTAAATTGACTTAACTAGAGCACTCTTTAATTTCTTTTTCTTTTTCATGTGTTGTCAACCATTCACAATAATTAAACGACAAATAAAGGGGGTAAGTAAGAAATAGTCATCTCACAAAATAATGCAGCAATATTTCCGGTCCATGCAAACTGACGCTCACAAAAAAATAAATGTTCCCAACAATAAAGGTCTGTGTTGTTTTGGATCTGGAAGTCGTTTTTTTCCATGACCATTTTCAAGAAAGTTTAGTTTATTAAACTGGGTTATAAGTTCATTAGTATCAATGTTTTGACATCGTATATTTATCTATGTTTTCAGGGGTACACGGCACTACATTTCGCCGTTATTCAAGGCCACGAGGAAGTTATTTCAATTCTTATTGAAGATTATGGTAAGATAAAATATAAATGAATATGAATATTTCCTGAGCAATGTTATTCATTGACTAATTCTGTTATGAATTTAAGGGGGAAAAACGCACTTGTTTTCATTTTTCAGTTGCAGCTTATGAATACATTAATGAATACATTAATACATAAATGAATACATTATCTCTGTGAGTGACGTAAAAGCCACTAAAATTCAAAAGCTCATGCACTTCTGAAAAAAATTTTCGCTTAGAAAATCGTAATTTACTTCCCCAGTTCGTAGGCAACTAGTTTTAGAAGACTAAAAAATCTCATTTTCTCGGCCATTTTTTAACTGTATAGCTTGAAAAAGAAAACACACGTTTTGGTACTTCTTGACTTGAAGCTCACAAAGTTGGTACAAAACTCAAGTAAGATGAATAAATTATCTCTGTGAGTGACGTTGAAGCCAGTAAAATGTTTCAAAAGTTCAAGAGATAAATTGATTTTTTTCTCTTAGAAAATCGGAATCTTCTTCTTCAATTCATAGGCAACTAGTTTTAGAAAACTAAATTCTAATTTTCTGAGGCGTTTTCGAATTATTTTGAGAAAGAAAACACACGTTTTGGCACTTTTAACTTCAAGCCCACCAAGTCGGTTCAAAACTCATGTAAGATGAATAAACTATCTCTGTGAGTGACGTTGAAGCCAGTAAAATGTTTCAAAACTCGCTCAAATGTAAAATTTCTTAAAATGTGAAAATTTTACATTTTGGTTCTAAAACTTAAATACTTAACATAATTTTTCTCCCATTTTCACCAACAGGCGCTGATATCAATATACGGGATAACAGTGGAAGAAAACCAAGACATTACTTGAGGGAAGACACGTCACTGTGGATCCAAAGTAGGGCAGATTTTTTAAAAATCCACGCCTCATTTTCAATATTTCCAAAGATATATGAGGAATATGACGATACAATACTGGGCTACTTTTCTGTGAATAGAGAATTTAAAATTGATTAAAATTTAATTAAAGCTGATCTATAATGCTTTGCAGTGGTAAATCTTAAATTATTTTTAACATTATTCACCACCTAGTTTGAGGTGCAAATTCACCAAATATAACCTCTTTACCTTCGTTGTTTGTTGTCCCATTACAGACCATGTGATGCAACTCTTGGGAGTTGATTCTTTCATGTGTAAATATTTTAACATGTTCGTCATAAAAGAACAATTCTCAGGGGAATGACACGTGGTCTGAAATGGGGAATTCTATTCACTGAAGTGAAATCACCTCTCGACCAATGAATATCGTCTCAGAATCACTTTTCGCTCGACCAATGACAGCGCACGAATTAAAGTATAAAATTATACTAAAAATATGTGAACCTAAAAGGTTTTTATGATGCGAATTTACATGAGTAAATTGCTTTTTATTTGGCAATAAGACAAGATATATCTTGTTCCGTCCCAATCGATCGTGACGTTGTGCGAAACTATAAAATGTATTTGATAAATAAATTGATATTCTTAAGTAATGGGATATAATTAACGATATAGAGGATCAGTTTTCAACACGAGAAAATAAACTTAATATCTTCAAGCCAACGTGCAATTTCCTGATCATTGTATAGACACATTCACACACAAAGACTTGTGAAAGCATTGGAAAAGACGTAATGGATATCTTCACTAGTGAGGATATGGAAAATATGACATTGAGGTCCCGGATGTAGTTCGTATGAAAAATACGATTGGCGTATTTCATTCCCAATAAGACACTAATGTATATATATATTTTTTTAATCAGGGATGCTTGGGAAAGATTCAAAACCTGCAGGTGAGGACATACACTACATACTTTAATTGTATATAAATCGCGTTAACCGAAATTAACCATTTTCGCAGTTAAGATTTCAAAAATGGTTGTAGATCATGATAAATGCTTTTCACTTTGAAAATCTGGATTTACTAATTAACTAATCTCGTACCCAGGGCCTTTATTTCTTACCACATGCTCGACGAAATGCGCAGTAAGAAATGGGTCTGGGTACTAGATTTCTAATTATTATTTTTTAATTACGCTTTTGACGCAGTCAATGTCAGCGATGAAGATGGGGCCATTGCAAAGAGCCTGGAGACTATTGGTTCATTATTACTTCCGATAACGTCACTTTCGATGGATTCCTTGAGTACATCATTAGGCTCAGGTCTCGATAAGATTGGCTCAGATAGTGATCCGCTCACCACGAATGATAATAATAACGAAAACGACAACACTCCAATACAGAAAGGGAGATCAGTAAGTTGCTATATATCGTTGTCAATTCCAAGTATGAGAGAAAAATTGGGTTGAGTTGGCATCGAAGTGCATTGTGGGGCTCATTAATAATCCATGAGCTCATCGACCAACCAGGGTTTCTTATTTGTACCACGTGCAGTAGTTTGAAACCCCCATCAAATACGACCGCATCCATTTCAAAGTACTCGAACTTTGAAATAAAAACAAACATTACAAAAAGAGTATAAGATTTTGAAACCCCAATAGAATACAGCAACTCGTATTTGAAACATTACTTCAATGCCAACTCCACCCAGTTTTTTCCTTAAACTCGGAATGGCTCATAGATCCATTGATCGTGTTGACCCCTTGCATTATTTACCAATTTTGGGGTCAAAACTATGAAAGATACTATTCCTTTAAAGGAAATTTTTGCTTTTGTTTTGGCCCCAAGATTGGGAATTAACGGGAAGGCGTCTATTGGGGCGGCAGGCCTTTATCGTTTTCTTGAAGTAAACCCTGTTGCTTGTTGACTAGAGAACTGAATGTGAGTTAACCTAACCTGTTCATGTTACTATTCTTGACGTTACTAGTGCTGTTACTGTTGCAACGACTGCTGTCGATGCTGCTGCTGTAGTTATTGGCGCATCGTTTTATCTGTAGTCACTAGAGCTTGTTGTTATTGTCGTAGCTTGTCGTCGTTCTTGTATTGCTGCTGTTATTACTCGTTATTTCTATTGATGCTCGTAGCTGTAGCTATTGTGCCCAATTGTTTAAAAGTAAGGGACTGGTCATGGAGTAAGAGGGAGGGGGATGGGTTAAACTGGTTCTGAAGGAGCTTTTCAATGCTTGCCCAGTATAAAACGAGGTCGAAAGAGTGATGGCCCTTTTAGCTTTCCCAGTTTCCATGCAGGAAATGCAAATGCCCACTACTAATGTACAGTTTTATACAGCCCACCCCCTTTTAAGAAGTTAAAAATTGTTGACCCACCTCCCCATGTTTACCTCCCTCCTCCTTCCTTTAAGAGCTCTTTTGCTTTATAACTTTGCTCTTGTATCACGTACCACGCATTTGAGCATATAAATATGTTAACTTGCGCAATATCTATCGTTACTTTGCAGTCATCTTTCGTGAAGTTTTGCCACAGCTTTAAAGGAATAACGAAAAAAGACAAAAGTACGAACCTTGAAATCCCTGACGACGGCACACCGAGGTACGTACGCTAAAACGCTGCTCAAGGCCTGATTATCCAGTTATGTAATGTTGTTTGTTTTGATGTGTAATTCTTGGGTGCATGCTACGTCATAGCCACCATGTTGGTTGACGATTAAAAATAAGCATTCTTCATTAGCAGCTCTCTCTTGTAACATCAACCAAAATGGCGGCTGTTTCATTGTTATTTATATCTCGAGGGATTTTGAGTCACAGGGTTGCACAGACTCCTTAGATCATGTGCATGTTACGTCATAACCACCATCTTGGTTGACGATAATAAAGAATTCCTCATTAGCTTCTCTTGTTAGATCAACCAACATGGCGGCTGTTTCATTGTTATTTATATCTCAAGGGATTTTGATTTATGTGGTTGCACCCTAAAGATTAAAAAAATAAGACAAAAGAAGATTTCCCCCTTCACTTTCCTTGAATCTTTTTCTTACTCCACAGTTGTTTCAAAAGCTTTTTCTGGTTTGCAATCATTCCCAAGAGAATGAAATAACAAAAGACATGGTGGCCATGTTGGATGATATAACAAAAGAGACTAATGACAAATCTTTTGTTAAATTCATCCAACATGGTGACTGTGAAAACCATCAATAATCAGAAAACTAAGACATGGCAGCCATGTTGGTGACATTAACAGAGGATACAAATTAAATACCACCAATATGGCGGCGATGACGTAAATTCCAAACGAAAAAAAGATGGTGTAAAGTCTCCCCATAAGAATGTAAACGTAAGGCTACAAAGTTGGTTGACTTAATAAGAGTGATATCATAAGGTTAACGATATAAGATTTGGATTACCCACCAATTGGTTTACTGACATGGCCTTTAGTTCTGTTTGATTTCTCAGTATTCTCTCTCTCTTTAATGCTATGTCATCTGTTTATGTCTAATTTAACTGGACCTACTGTCTGTCTACCCAAAGGGGCGTTTCCAACCCCTGCTCCTTTCTTTCAAAGGCTATTAACAAGTATCTTTGCAGGTACTACCGAACTGGACGCGCCAAATCAGCACCGGATATCAAACACGTTATTGACTGGAAACCAAGGATCCTTCTCTTGCCACAATGATGACGTCATAGGTTTAACCATAGACCAGTCTCTATTACCTCGCACCACCAGACTGGCTAACGCACCTGGGATTCCACTTGTCAGACAGTTATTGAACACGAATTTACAAAGGGTCGGTAATAAGCCTGAAGCGAGATGACGTTTTACCCCCGACTCTATACCATAATAGTTTTTAAAATTCATTCATGTTAAAATTTTTGATTCCTTAGAGAATACAGGAATAGTCATAATTAAAGAACAAAAGCAGTGTGAAAAGGATTATGGTCTAGAGACGGGGGTAAAACGTCATCTCGCTTCAGGCTTATTCACCCTTCTCACGGTAGCGAGCCTGCCCAGTGAACCTGGTTTTCATGTATTTCACGTACATTTCTTTACAAAAAGTCCACAAAAAGATTTGGACTCAAAAATTCATATCTTCCTCAGTTTGCATAAGAGCAATCTCTACGAAACATAGCAATTTTATTATTATCAATGTGAAAATTTTGATCGTAAACTCAATATCACTGGTTCTCTAGCGGGTGCCTGTGCTTTTTGATGTGTGTTTTTCTGGTTTCACGCTAAAAGACTGGGTCGATTTGGCATTGCAGGGCATTGTGGGGCTGCCTTAGGACATAATTCCAAAATGGCGTCTATTTCGTCCCCTAATATAGAAAATCTCATTAAAGAATGTATATTTTTCTGACAGTTGTCTGACTAGTTACTAGTTTATACCCCCAAAACCGCAAGGTATTATGGGAATGTGAAAGTAGAAATGGGGTCCCTGTGAAAAAATAATGTTTGTCTGGGATTCCTGTGGTTAGTAAATGATCTTAGTAAATATATTTGATTTGATTTATTATCATTAGCAAAATGAATAAAAAATATTTTTTGCTACATACACTTATGAATCAAAACATATACTACAACAAGAAATTAGAAAAATAGATTTATACGTAAAGATTGCAAAAACAGTCGTCAAAAAAATATAGTAAAGTAAAGTTGAAATAAGAGGAATATATCGTTTTCTCAAGGTTGCGTGCGCATCCAAATTTAAGGAACTTGACGGGCCACGATGCCAGAACACAGTATTCTTATACATTTTTCAATGAGAATACATAAAATCGATTATGATCCTTTTTAAATATAAAACTGGCTTCTCAATTTTACTGAATTTGCCTTTTTTTCAGTTTTGTGGCACGTTCAAGTTGGATGCGCTCGCAACCTTGAGAAAACAGTCTATTGACCTTTCTCAAGACACAGTCAAATGGACATTTGCACATGCACTATCTAATGTCTCGGTTCGAATACATGGTAGAGTGCATACCATACATCCGTAAAAAATTTCGTAAGAAATTGCACACATTTGGCTCGGGTCAAACATCGAATTGATGGTTTTCACGGCGGCCATGTTGGAGGAACTTAACAAAAGATTTGTCAATGAATTATTTTGTTATATCCTCCAACATGGCCGCCGTGTCTTTTGTTATTTAATTCTCTTGGGAATGGTTGAAAACCATCAATTTTACACCAGCCAAACCAAGTAGAAACAATGGATAACAAGGCGGTCTTCTTTGATGTAATATGGTCCAGTTCATGTGCCTTAGTAAGTCCAGTAGACCTTTGCACTAATTTGTACGACTTTGTTAGTTAACTTTTTCGTGGATTTTTAGTATGCACTCTATTGCTGGGTTTCAATCAACTGATTAAAGTCCTTGAATCTCATTATCTGCTCCAAATGGTGCTCAAACACTGACCAGCGTGTGCTGTCCACCAGAAAGAATTCTATTGAAAACTTGTGATTCAGCTGATGAACATTCCGCACGAGACAGGAAATGACGTCAAGTGAAACCCAGCAATCGTGTACTGAGCATCGTGGTTACCTTACACTATTTTATTGGACGATTTGAAAATAAAACAATACAAAAATATGGCGACCAAGTTACATAACTATTGTTCTACACTGACTAGCCTCGTGTTCACGTGGAAACATTAAAGTGTTTCCACATGTATGAGAGGGTAGTAAGCCCAGATCAATAGTTATTCAAATTGGTCGCCATATTTTGATTCGGTGTAAAGATTGTCTGATTTATCAGCACATTTGAGTCTCTCATCGTTCAGTAGTCCAATAAGAAAAAAGCCAATGTTAAGTAAATTTAGATCCATTGACCACTCAACTGTACCTTGCGAAAGGTCTACGAAAGTCAACCTTGCGGTTACACTACTTTTAAATAAAATTACGTTTATCAACGTTGCTAGGCAACGCAGGTACATAAAAAGGAAAGCATAATCCTAAGTAATGTCCAATACTTGGCTGTGAGACCAATGAGGGAAAAAAGGAAGTTATGGTGTGCCCCAGGGATTAGATCTTGGGCCATGAAGAAAACAGTATAATACGATCCACTTTGGAAAAGATTCACTTAGTCATATTAGGGGGACCTGCCCCAACTATATGCATGGTAGCCGATGTGTTTATCATGCATATTATAGAAAAAAAACAGATATAATGTTAAGCTCCAAAATTTAGACGCATAAAAAGAGCAAAGGAAGCCCAATAGAGGTTTTGCACCACCACGTGACGGCAGCCATGTTGGATGACAGGAACAATACAATCGTTTTAAATAAGAAAGAAGTCGATTTCCTAGAGAAAAAGGTATTCTATTGTTCTGCCATCTAACAGGCAGCCATGACAGGAGGCACAGCAATAGACTCGTTCTCTCTTGGGAAAATGAATTTTTTAAAGTGTAGACCCGATTCAATAGCCTACTTCCGAGATATGCTTCGCTTGTCACGCACAAAGGTTTTAGTATGAGGCTACATGCTAAATTAAATTTATTTTTACCGCCTGTCACGAATGACTGAGCATTTAGCACGTAGCCTCATACTGAAACCTTTGTGCGTGACAAGCGAAGCATAACTCGGAAGTGGGCCACTGTTCCTGCCTCCTTTCATGGCTGCGGACATCACGTGATAGGGCAAGACCTCTATTATGGGATATATCAAACAGATCGATATAATCACGTGACAATACCATAAAAAAGAAATGTAGAAACAGAGTCAATGGTCTGCCTCATGTACCTTGGTAAATCCTTGTGCAACATCCCGTCTAGAACTCACTCGAGTTCTTGGTAATTTCAGTTGGCATAGAACTACCAAATGTTTTCTAAGCTATCAATTCATATGATAAAATGTTAGAATGATAATTGATACCCTGCTGGCTTTGTGATCTGCGTTGTAGGATGCTACCTAGAATGTTGACTAACATTGTAGTGATACGTAGATTATGCCATTTACATCAAGGGACGGACGCTACTCTTGGGTGGTACTGACTTCACGTAGGGTTTTTATACAGTTGATCTACTCTCTAATACACTTTACATCAAGTTACATGCACGGCTGCCTGGAGGTTGTTTCTGATCTAGCTTGAGCTCTCCTCCGTTTGCTGTCACTCCTTTTTGCGCTTTGAGAACCTAAAAAAAAAATTAGAATACCTCATTATAAATGTTCTCAGAGATTATATTTTCCGCATTTTCGAGGAATCAAAGTAGCTCCCACTGAGAACCAGGGAAAATCAAGTGACTAGGATCATGCGTTGAGGGTCACATGCCGAGGGTCACATTCCGAGGGTCACGTGCCGAGGGTCACGTGACAAGGATCACAAGGTACTGTGATTTTAAACAACAGCTTGTGAAGGTCAATAAAATCATGGGATCTCCCAAAAAGTATATCAATGGCACACATCAATGGATTTTACCGATGATTTATATGCTGGGAAATGTAATGAGGACAACCCATGAGGACCCAGAAGTAGCGGAATATTAACCTTTCCAAGATTGGGCGGAAAACTGGTACGACGCGCTCTGAATCATGGGGCTGTTTTAGAGGACGCCAATTTTTCCAATAAGGCGGAAAGCTAAACAAACTCTCTTGAAAAACAGAGCGAAAGCCAAAATATGACATTATTAAAAACTATTGTATAGAACGACTTGTACTGGAGAGTTGGTTTACCAAGTTTGAGCATCATCCACTAAACCGCTCAATTAATTTACCGGCTCCGTATAATAGGCTTATTAGAAACAATAAAACCGCCCACAACACCGAAACAGTGACTCGCACTCATTAGACCGATGCCGCCAATTACGCAAATCCAGGTAATTAGACTATTGTTATCGTGGCAGTATAAATATGACCAATCTGACTTTATTCTTCACTTGACTCTGAAGATGACTTCCGCTCAGGTTGTCGAAACGTCAGTCACATCAAACAGTGCTTCTCAGGACTACATCCACCCGGATGATCATATTACTTCGATTAACAATTAAAAAACTACAACTACAAATAAAAACACAAATGACGTCGCTAAAACAGCCCCATGATTAAGCTCGCGTCATACTCGTTACCAGTTTTCCGCGCAATCTAGGAAAAACCAATAAGGTAGAAGAAAGGTTGTTCTTACCGTTGTCAGCATGTGGATGCGATACTTGAGACGGCCACTTTGATAATTGGCAGCCGCGGATATCGCACGATGAAAGGCATCGAACTGCTGCTCGGCTGGAGGCTTCTTACCCCATTCTTCACAGAGGTCCTAAGAGAAACCAACAGAAATATTGTCAGTTTTAATCGCCCTACGCACAAAGAAAGATAATTAAGAACAAAACGGGAAGGACCATTGGCGTGCGCTGCTAATGCGCCGCCTCTCACCAATGCGGGCCGAGTTCGAGTCCTGCCGATCTCGATGTCGTTGTTGTACGAAATCAAATACTACAACCATAGGTACAGACAGACCTGTATTCGTTTCTCTTTCTTGATTAATCTTTCGTTTTTCCTTTTCATCAGCACCAATTCAGCTTTCAGTTGAGCACTGTCCACATCACCTCCTACTATGGTCATGCTTCGAGGACCCATCCCTGGACTGGCTTTGATTTGTTCCATCTGGCGCAGCTCCTGAATACATCAATCAACAGGAATTATATATCATTAATGGTAATTGATGTTTACCCCATCCCATGACTACCACCCCCATAACAATTCAGTACTTGTTGAATAGACCTCTTGCATGTGACGTCAAAGCAGCTCAATTTAGAGGACAAAACAAAAAGAATTCCAATCTCCTGATAATTTCCGGGAACCTATTGCTATGGACACGAGTGAAAAACGTCTGCGCATGACCTCAATCCATATGCAAATTAGTCAAAACATAAGTAAATTTGACTTTCAAACATGCCTGATAAATTGGACTTCACAAAATGCCAAAACTTAGTGTCAATGCTTGAAACTTAAGGCTAATTCTTTCATATTGTGTTTGTTAATACAGTCTCTTAATCTGACAAAAGTATACTCTCGAACTTTCTTGTATAATTCGAGAAAACTTATTTTCTCACTCAAACTCTTCAAAATTCTTAGAAAACGTACTGAAATGCACGCATGCGCACAATCTCTAGTGTCATTGTCATGTCCTTCAAATTGAGCTGCATTCCAACGGACCGCGAGGGGTCTATAGATTTGGAAGGATAGCTTTCAAAGTTCTTGGTGCTGGGCCTGTCTTGCAGGAAAGAGGTAGGCACTTGGAACATATTTCCAAGATGGCGTCTATCTCGTCCCCTAAACAGTCCCACAATTCACTGCAACGCCAACTAGACCCAGTCTTTTCCTAACCTCGGAAGGCTACTGATTGCAAAAGGGTTAAGAGAATGTTTTTTCAATAACGAGCAATAATGGCAAAAAGCGCCAAAAATTAGACTTTCGTATGAGTTTTGATCCTAATTTTCGTTTTGGGTTAACACTAAAAACCTTTTTTAAACAGTTAGAGACTGATGTACTATGATAAAATGCCTGTTTGAAGCGGTATTTTCAATTGTACAAAGATGTTTTGTTGCATTTGTGTTAGAATGTTGCTTTGTCAGGCTTTTTTTATAGAAAATATATGGGAAATAAGCAAATGAAGGCCTAAACCTCATTTTCGAATAAAATTTTTGCTTTGGGTTAACACTTTGATCCCACTTTCATCGGTCATCTCCACTTCCAAACAAGTTAAACTTTCTGAATAACAAGATTTTAGCCTTATACAACAGCCTTTCTTCAAGAAAATAGTTTTTGGCGCTCGCTGCTTGAATACGAAAAGAATTCTCTCTTAATACCTTGGTAGTCATTTTCGAGAGTTTTGGATCAGCCACACTGTCCTCTTGTCGACCATACATCAAGAATGTTATACATCCCGAATCAAACCATTCCAGAGTCTCTTGTGTTACTTTGGGAATGGAGAAAATCTTGGTGTTGTTGAACTCTGGCGAAAGAGTGTTGACTTTGGTGTCTGTGACAGTGTACTCTTCGTCTGCTTTTGTCTTGTACTTGACATAGATGCCTTTACTAAACCGAGACTTGTGTATTTCACCAGTACGAATGGTCACCTGTCAACCAATAAATAAGACGTCTCACTTCTTTGTTTGGCCAAGGGACTGTTTATTTTTTACAGGCATTGTTGGGGGGAGGGGGCTGGTTGGATTTTGTGACTTGTAAGTTAAAAAATATAAAACGTAAAAAAGTAAACCCAACCTGATTTTTTTTCACGCGTATCCTATTAAAACATTGGATTGCGTTACTTCAAACCGATAAGGTTTGTCACGTAGTTCTGATGGATTGCGTTACCTTAAAGTGATAAGGTTTGTCAAGTAATTCTGATGGATTGCGTTACCTTAAAGTGATAAGGTTTGTCAAGTAATTCTGATGGATTGCGTTACTTCAAACCGATAAGGTTTGTCAAGTAATTCTGATGGATTGCGTTACCTTAAAGTGATAAGGTTTGTCAAGTAATTCTGATGGATTTTCCACGAAGTTGTCCTCGTCTAAAGGTTTTCCTGTCTGGGTACATGGAGTCACGTTCACCACCAACGTGGCTTCTTCCGAGCCCTGTATGAAAAGTAAAGCGGGTCAGTAAAATAATATCATCTGTGGAGAGGGGGGGGGGGGGGGGGGGGGGGGGGGCGGGGAGCGGAGGGGAAGGGTAGGGATAAGTTTGGAAGTTTGCGTCTTCTCTATTCATGGTTCCCACTATCCTTAGTTACCGTTACTATATCCCACAAGCTTAACAAATTGTTTTGAATATATCAGAAATTAAAACTCTGTTCGCGGAAATTTGATCATAAATCGTTTCAATTGTTTGCTGTCCTGTGAAAATAAAATAAAATTGTCTCGTAATCCTTGTAGTACTCTTTAAAACAGATACTGTGTAGTTGTTTGTGGGACAAGATTTTATTTCCATTTGGAAAACTGCTGCAACGGTGATTGGTTCGCTATTATCTGAGTCCGAACTCAAACAAAGAATCTTATTCTCAAGAGAATTACACGTGGACTAAATTCGGAAAACATGGCGTCTTTTATTCCCTTCCTCCTTAACTAAAAGTAATTTTCAGGGTGCAATAAATATGGTTTTTTCTACCTTGTAATCTGTTACAGTCAGCTTGTCATCAAAGTCCAAAGCAAACCCCAGACTCTGCAGGAACAGGTTTGCTGTGCCGATCAACACATCCTCCACGTCTTCCCAGAATGGATCCTGTTCTTTTGGGATCTTCGATACATCTTCACCATCCATAAACTTCTGGTACATCTCCTACAGAGAAACCATAAGTAATATTAGTATTAATTTCATCAAATATTTGATTATAAACATTTTGTGTGTGTGAAAATAATGGGGTATATATATCTTCAACAAGACACTATGTACCAAAGTTGAAATTGTAAGAACACGCGTTTTGGAGCGAAAATTCCCGCCAAATCCACAGGTAGCCCAACAAAACAAAAACTTAAGAATTTTAGTCAAACTTGTTGAGGAGCTGTCGCCTTCCTCCTCTTTGCGCCCATGCAACATGACACAAAGTGCAAATGTTTCGTGCTTTGGTTCTGGAAAGGCGAAGACGTACAGTTCAGCTGTTGCGTGCATCGTTGCCGTAATTACTCAGTTGAACCGTTTGTTGAATATCTCAGCACCTATTGCGGGTGGCACGACAACAGTGCAGAATTAGAATCAAAATATAATTTAACAGCGTTGCTGAAAATGGCGTGATGTTCTCAAACAATTTAAATTTAAATTTTCAGAATTTGGTTGCAAGAAAAGGTCTTCGTTTGACAATCTTTGAAAATTCTATCACCAACAATGTTGTACGCAACAGATGTACCGTGAGTCTGATTGATGTCGTGTTCTTTGTAAAACAATGAAAGATAACGCAATTCGTCAAGCATGCTCAAGCGTCTTATACTTTAACTATGTTTTATAGAATGACCACAGTAAATCCGTGAAACTTTAGTAATACTAAATAGCACAATTTCATGCAAATTCCATTGTTTTCTATTCTTTAACTAGCACTATTTTGTACTATTTAGTAATTAGTGTTTCACGGATTTACTGTGGTCACTCTAATGCATACCATATATTCGTGAAAAAGTTAACTAAATTGTACAAATTAGTGCAAAGTTTTGTAGGTCTACGGTCTACTGAACTTACTAATTCGTGCAAATGTGTGCAATTTTTTACAAAGTTTTTTTATAATGATTTATTATTGACTATATTTAAATGAAAGAATGGTTAATCTTACCTGGATTAAAAACCTTCTGTTCATGAATTTACCGCGATCCCAAAGCCAAACGTTACCATTGAGCATACTCTTCATTTTCACTGCCACTCTAAACATCATCAAGATAGAGTCAGGATTTGACGAGCAACACCAGACATTAGAGTTACACTCTATTGGCTTTGAACAATTGATAACAACGATACGGCTGTCATCATGACCCATATTTAACGATCAGTGGAAACAAATAAAGTGTAACTAACATCTGCTATTGGAGGGGGGGGGGGGGGAGCAAACACAAACATAAAAGGACCACCAGAGAGTGATGAGTTATAAGATAGACAAGATTAGATATTAAAATAAATTAAAAGAAAAAGATGAAAATGAAGAGAATCTTTAGTTACAAAGTTATTCAATTTCTTATCAAACTTTTATAAATATAGATTTACTATCTTTGTCTCCAATTGCAAAAACTTCAATTTTTAGGGAAAAAGGGAATATTTTTACGAGCGGTTTAATTGGGCCTCGTTACCGTGTGACACACTGAACCGGGACCACGTGAAGAAAGTTAACCAATCACGACATAGAGTGAAAACAAAGAAATCAAACTTGAACCAATCGGCAGCAAGCAACGAAGCCTAGATATCTGTGAAAAACAACCGTGGGAATGAGTGATTGTGATTGGCTGATGTCAATATGATTCTGCTTTTGCTCTCTCCTGATTGGTTAAGTCCTTTTATTTCAAATCTTGATCAAGTGGTCCCAGTTAACGGTGTGTCCACACAGTAATATGGGTTAATGTCTGAAGCAAGGTTTTACAATCACATCCCTCTACAGTCGACTGTTTCTCACTAGTGGTAGAGAAATACGAATGTGCATATCTAGGTTACTTGTATGTTTTAATTTTTTTAGTGCAGTTAATATTTTTTGGCCATTTATTTTGATAGATTTTTAATATAGTAATGTGGATAATGGTAAATTATCTTTTCTTTGTATTCCTTCTTCAAAGATACCACTTGTAACAGTTTTCGTTTTATAGTTCCTTGCTTTATGGACCTCTTTTTCTTGGGCGTAATGTTTTCCCAATTCAGACCATGTGTCGTTTAATAGAGTATCATTTTTTTGTTTAATGGTTACACATGAGAAGACACATGAATATAGATACAACTCAAACAAAGAATCTTATTCTCAAGGGAATGACCCCCCCCCCCCCCCCCACCCCCCCGGGAGTGACATGTGGTCTGAAATAGAAACCTATAGTATCAGTTTATTTTTTTAAACTTTAAAAATGTTACTGGAAAATTTAATTGTGTTAGAAGAAGAGTGGAGTATTAGACCTACTTCAGAGAGGATTGATGAGAGCCATGATGATGATGACTGTCGCTGTGGCTATCAGAGATAACGACATCATTTCTTTAATTGTTAATCAAAGGTTTAATTGTTAATCAAAGGTTTAGCTTTAAATCAAAATTAGTTGGCAGTATTTTTTAAATGTTAAAGTAGAGTCTATAACTTTTAATCCATAAATTATACCGTTATTTTACATAAATTAAGAAATGCCTGCCCCTTCACACACTGGGGGAGGCTTGGGTTGGTGCATCAAGGTCGAGGTGTCATGTTTAAATATTTCTGAACTCCCCCGGCTCCATTAAAAGCACTTTTTTAATGTACTTGAAAAAAATATACATGGTTCCCTGTATAAACGTTAGCACCCCCCAGTTAGTGCCCTCACTCAATTACAAAACCATGCTCCACAGTCCCTGACCAATAGACCATTATAAAATCCTAGCCAATTCTGCTAGCAGGATTTGTACACTGTTTTCTGTGCATTTATTAATGATACTAATTACATACTTGGTTCCTGAAGTAGTGTTTCCTTGAGCAGCACCAGAAATCAGAATCACTTCAAAAGTCCTTGGTAAGAAATAATCAATATTTTATGACATAAAACTAATAATGGCATTAAAGAAACTCTTGACTAACCAAAATAAAAGGGGGGCACAACCCATTGGGTTCAACCCTAAATCCACCAATGAGGTTGTGATACAATTTTTGTTGAGAAGCACGGCCGGTGGCGTAGTGGTGAAAGTGCTTGTATCTCATCGATGCAACCTGGGTTCAAGTCTAGTGTCCCTTGCATCCGTTTTTAGTGTCGGTCATCACGCAATGCTCCCTCGCATTGCATGACGACCGACACTAAAAGCAGATGCGGGGGAGACTAGTTCAAGTCCTACTGGTATTGGTGTTGTATGTGAGTAGAAGTATTTGTTGGTTCTCTCCTGTGCTTCTAGGGTTTTTCTCCAGGTTCTCCAGTTTTGTGCCCTTCACAAAATTTATCAACTCCTAAATTCCAATTTCATCATGAAATGAAGGCCACAGGTTTGTTAGCCACTGGCTATTAAGTGTTACCCTAGCCCTTGTAAAAACAAACAAAGACAGTTCTACTCACTTTCCCTTGTCCAACTCCTCACTGACTGCATTGACTTCACTTACTAATGGCAGTAACTCCAGAACCTGCTCCTGAGCAAGCTGTTGTTCTGCAAAAATAAAAAAATCCTTCAAAATACTACCATAATAATTGAAATGCGACCTGTGAAGTTTGATATCTTGTTCACCAATATATCTAGCATTTAAACGACTGCAATCACAGAACTGAAGTTAAATAACAATATCTAGGGAATGTCAGGTGGTCTGAAATGGGCAATTTGCATACAAGGTGGTCTATGAGTCAGAGCAAAAAATGCTTTGGTGATTTGGAATTTACCAAACTAGGACCAGGATTTGAATACATATTCATTGACTCCCTTATAAGTTATGTGATCTACTTTAGTTTACCTTTGGATAGTCCAGAACCAAATGCTGTAGCAAATCCTTTGGCTTCTGCAATTTCTTTCTGTGCAAAATCCCAATCCACCTTGTCTGGGGAGCCTTCACTTTTTTCAGTATTCTTGGGGTTCTTTAAATAGTACATGTGGTTGGAACCTAATGAAAAAAATACATCAGTGTATGGTGGAGACAGCCAATGACAGCATGAACCAACCAACCAATCAAAACACAGATAATCCGGCAAGCAGTTTATCAAAAAGGATACATCATCCAGCCTACACTATCGCCTTTCTCCCCTTTCCCCCTCATCATCCTATTATATAAGGCCCATGGTAAGGGAGAGAACACTACATAATTATGAACAAACATAAGGAATGCAGACAAGTGGAAACACAGACAAATGGATGAACAAATGCACTGATAGCATTGACTGGCAGATCTACAGACAGAGGGATAAACAAGTGGACTGATAGCATGGACAGGTAGATCTACAGACAGAGGGATGAACAAGTGGACTGATAGCATTGACTGGCAGATCTACAGACAGAGGGATGAACAATTGGACTGATAGATCTACAGACAGAGGGATGAACAAGTGGACTGATAGCATGGACTGGCAGATCTACAGACAGAGGGATGAACAAGTGGACTGATAGCATTGACTGGCAGATCTACAGACAGAGGGATGAACAATTGGACTGATAGATCTACAGACAGAGGGATGAACAAGTGGACTGATAGCATGGACTGGCAGATCTACAGACAAAGGGATGAACAAGTGGACTGATAGCACAGACTGGCAGATCTACAGACAGAGGGATGAACAAGTGGACTGATAGCATAGACTGGCAGATCTACAGACAGAGGGATGAGCAAGTGGACTGATAGCATTGACTGGCAGATCTACAGACAGAGGGATGAACAAGTGGACTGATAGCATGGACTGTCAGATCTACAGACAGAGGGATGAACGAGTGGACTGATAGCATGGACTGGTAGATCTACAGACAGAGGGATGAACAAGTGGACTGATAGCATTGACTGGCAGATCTACAGACAGAAGGATTAACAAGTGGACTGATAGCATTGACTGGCAGATCTACAGACAGAAGGATTAACAAGTGGACTGATAGCATGGACCGGCAGATCTACAGAAAGATGGATGAACAAGTGGACTGATAGCATTGACTGGCAGATCTACAGACAGAAGGATTAACAAGTGGACTGATAGCATGGACTGCCAGATCTACAGACAGAGGGATGAACAAGCTGACTGATAGCATGGACTGGTAGATCTACAGAAAGAGGGATGAACAAGTGGACTGATAGCATGGACCGCAGATCTACAAAGGAAGAGTACGCTTTACTAGCAGCCCAGCCAGCAGGTAATCTCCATTCACAGATTTAAACTGTAAAACTTAATTAGACTAACTTACCAAATAAGATCCTGTCCATGTGTTTAAGGGGTGTCTCCCCTGTCAGTGGCATGCCGTTCACTTTGGTTTTGGAGCCAGTGGTCGCAGGTTTGATGGTGATCTCAGATTCCTTCACTGTGATGACTGCATGCTGTTTTTGGATGCTAAACAACAAAAGAAATGAAAGAAAATGACAATGGCTATCTAAGTAACATCAGAGTCCAACAATTTTCAGAAATTTTAGGAGCAGTATGAACAGTGTTATTATTACCGTAAGTAAAATTAAACAAGAAAAATCTTAAAAAAGGTTGGCACTCACCTCAGTCCACTCAGCAAAATTGATGGAGGAGGATCACCTTTCTTGTTGCCCACGGTAACCTCCTCTGAATTAGAAAATCAAGTAAATAAAATAAAATAAACAGGATTTACAGCACAACGTGCAAAAGTATGACCACATTTAAGGTTATTAAAACTGAGAAACTGGAGGAAAACTCTCAAAGCACAAGAGAGAACTAACAAGCAACTCACATATGACAAGTCCAGGAATTGAACCCTGGTCATAGGATGAGAGGCGAGCGCTCTCACCGCACCCCATCTATGCTTCACAAATTACCTTTGTCCAGGAAGTGTATGACAACACCTGACAACAAAGAGTCTTCATTCAGGTTCACAATGTGAGGAATTGTGTTGAGCTTCTGCTCTTTCTCACTGGAATCAGAGCTAGCATTTTCTGTACGGGATACTTGAAGCTGAGGAGGGGAATGAACAAAAGATTACACTTGGTACTTGGTTCTTGCCGATGTTGAGGCTTAGGCAAAAGTTATCCTAGCTCAACCAAGTTCATTGGTACATGGCTAAAGGCACATTAATCTTTTTTATACTGCAAGCTCTCACTCAATTGTTGTTCCATCCATTTATTCTTTAGCCTTCCCACCACCCATCTCTTACATCCAACCCTTCCATCCATCCACTCACCCATCTCTTCCAGCTAACTTTTCTATCTCTCTACTAAGCCCATTCTTCCATCCCCCCATCCCTTCCATCATCCCCCCATCCCTTCCAACCAACCCATCCATCCACTCACCCATCTCTTCCATCCAACCCTTCCATCTATCTACTAGCCCAACCTTCCATCCCCCCACCCCTTCCATCATCCACCTATCCCTTCCATCCACCCTTTCATCGATGCACCCATCCATTCTGTCCATCCTTTCATCTATCCACCCATCCCCTCCATCCACTCACCCATCTTTTCCATCCATCCATCCACCCATCCTTCCATCCACCCTTTCATCCATCTACCCATCCCTTCAATCTACCTATCCCTTCTGTCCATCCACCCATCCATTCATTTTAATACCTTTTCATCCCAGCTCATCATACTGTCCATGTTCGCTTCAAGTTGAGCTCTTATCTGTTCTTCCATTTCTTTACGCATTTTTTCAATCTCTACAAAAATCAGAGGATTAATTAGAAGCTCATCATGCACTTGTTGTTTATTTGCACGCATCATAACCCTTGAAGACAGTCAATTTGAGCCAGAAAGCTTTGACTTAATTATTAAGGTTTTTGTTATCTTTAAAGAATAAATCAAAAGTGGTTCAGACCTTCAGGAGACAAATTCCCTCCTCCAGCAACCATCCCAAGGGAACCTGTATCCAATGCCTTCTTCAGCTTGTCATTTTCTTCCTTCAGCTCTCGGATCAATTTGTCCATAGGATTTTCATTTACGACAGCTTTGTTCTTGATTTTCTTGGCACGATCAGCATATCTAGAGTGATCCAATCAACATTAGTGGGATTAATGGATGGATGGGTGGATGGGTGGATGGATGGATGGGTGGGTGGTTGGATGGTTGGATGGTTGGATGGTTGGATGGTTGGATGGTTGGATGGTTGGATGGTTGGATGGTTGGATGGGTGGATGGGTGGATGGGTGGGTGGGTGGATGGGTGGGTGGCTGGATGGCTGGATGGCTGGATGGCTGGATGGCTGGATGGCTGGATGGCTGGATGGCTGGATGGCTGGATGGTTGGATGGTTGGATGGTTGGATGGTTGGATGGTTGGATGGTTGGATGGTTGGATGGTTGGATGGTTGGATGGTTGGATGGTTGGATGGTTGGATGGGATGGATGGATGGATGGATGGGTGGGTGCGTGGGTGGATGGATGGATGGATGGATGGATGGATGGATGGATGGACGGACGGACGGATGGATGGAGTGGAATAGATAAATGAACAGACTGACAGCTGAAGGGGTGCCAGATGACAACTGACTGACTTAATGAATACTAATTGAGATACCAGATTGATTGTTTAAATAAAGAATCAAACAAACTAGGGCCATTACCTGAGAGTACCTAGGGTCTCATCGTAGTTGATATCGGCAGGTGACAAGGCAGCAATCATAATAGTCTTACTGTTTCCACCCAAAGCATTCTGCAGCAGTTTGGTCAAAGCTGAATCTCGATAAGGAACCAAGACCTTCTTCTTGCCCATAGAGAGGTCGGCCAGGGAGGAGATCACATTACCAAGTGCAGATAATGATTTGTTGATGTTAGCTCCCTCCTTCAACCTGTCACCTGTGGCTCCAGTACTGTCTGCTCTTTCACTACCTATCAGTACAACAACAACAACCATATTGAGGTATTTCACTGTCACATCACTTTATTTTGAAAAATATTATTTTTTCGTTTTATCAGAAAAAATAATTTACATTTAAATTGTTCAATATATAGAGGTTATCAGTCGGCTAAGCATCTGATATGGCTGTGTATGTTTACGTGTCCAGAGTAATTTGGTAAGCCTTTAGACGAGCCAAAATACAAGTGATGAGTAAAAATGCACAACCGTATCCGATGCTTAGCCTACTGATAAGTTGTTTATCATTTAATTCTGCAAAGAAATGCTCAAACTCCCTCTAATAATTTACCATGCAAATATTCACTTTAAGTAGAATCGAAACTGAAAATATTGATTTAGGGGTGAGGGGAACATCATTCGGCAACTGAAACATCAAGCTTCACAGCTTGCACTAAAATGATAATGTAGTAAAACAGCTAGAGCACTAATAGAAAGTGGGGAGCACTAGCATAGGGAAGGAGAGTACAGGGGGGGGGGGGGCATGTGTTTGCAAAAGTTTGCTTTCTGCACCAAAATTTGATTAATTCATTCAGGATTCCTGTGGATTTGGTGGGAAAATGATACATTGCCCCCCCCCCCCCCCCCCCCTTGCCCAATAATCGAGACCTTACTATCCCCCTAGTGGGGAGTAAGCTGCACAATTTCATCCCCCTGGAAGACCAGCTTCTAGCTGAAGGTACCCTGGCGCTACCTCCAATAATCAAACACATACCTGCCAAATCAACAAGGTTAATGATACTACTCTTCTTAGTTTCTTGTCCAGACTCATTCTTTGAAATTTGCTCAAACTGGATGGTCACCACGGTGTGTGCACGAGAGCTAGTGGCATTCATTTGTGTTGCTGCAACAGTTCTATTGGACGTTCCTATACAAGATTTGGTATTTAGGAAATAAAAATTACATTTTATTATTGGTGTTCAACTGTGAAAACTTCTAGCACTGCTAATGCGCCACCTCTCACCAATGCAGCCCGAGTTTGAGTCCTGCCGATCTCAATGTCGTATGTGAGTAGAGTTGTTTGTTGGTTCTCTCCTGTCCTTCGAGGGTTTTTCTCTGGGTTCTCCGGTTTTCCTCCCTCCTCAAAAATCAACTTCTAAATTCTAATTCAATCTTTGGGCTTTCACCTAGTTTGGAGCCTAGCTCTGTTGTGATCATCCCCCACTGTGATACAACAGTGAAAGCTTTGTAGATTTTTTAAAGATTTTTTTTACTCTGTACTCTTATAGTAAGGCATAGGTGGCAAGGGAGGCATGTGCTCTGACTGTATCTCATCAATGTGTACTTGAATCCTGAGGGAGCAAGGTCAAGTATCAACTGATCCACACATGTGAGTTGATAGAGCTTGTATAATTTCCATGCACAGGGTTTTTTCCTGGTTCTCTCCGATTTTCCTCTCTCCATAAAAATCTCCCTGTGAGTTGAGTGTGTTGTAAATAGACTACTTTGACAATGCTGCGGCCATCTTGAATTGCAAGGCACTATGGGTTATCCAGGGGGCAAATATACAAAGCTTTGTTATAGTAATGGCGACCATTGACACTAACAGTTCACAACAAAACAAATAAACAAGAGATGAATTAAAAAAATGTACAGTTTCTCAAAGATCATGGGGTTAACATTTCAGCATCTTTGTTTTGTTTTACCCCTGGACAGCCCATAATGCCTTGCGATTCAAGATGGCTGCCGCATAGTTGAAGTAGTCCAATTTCCCAGCCTTCTCTTGACACGTTGTTTGGAAACATTAAATATACCTTCATCTGTTCTGGTTTCAATTTCTTTGTAGCTGCCAACAGCCACCTTCTTAAGTCCTTGAACATAGAAGGAGTTTTCCTTGGGGTTTTGACGAATCTGGAAAGAAAAAAAATGTTATTTCAGAATTCTATGTTCAACACATCCTGTTAATATGGGCATAATATTTTCCTATTTCACAGTATATACACGATAAGTATTGTAGTACTTTCATTCTTATTTACTCATTCTCAGCTTTCACCAATGTCATCGAAAATTTTGCAAATACCCAACTGTTTGGCATATGTAATCTAACATGCTTGTATATCAACCCAATTATGTGACATCACATTATTTACATACTATACTCAATATACTATACTTTTCATAATATAACTAGATTATTACGCGCGCTCTGATTGACCAAAAACCAATGAACTATTTCCCCATGGGCTGCACACAGGCGCACGCTGATCTCAACGGACGCTCGCATTTTTTCTCCAAATTTTCAAACCTGATGGCGTCAATAGCACACGCACGAGCGAGATGGGTATTATAACGGCTTCGCCTCGTGCCACTCTTTTGCTTGTTAATCGTTCTTTATATTTTCTCTCGTGCGTCTATGTCGCCATGGGCGCGCGCTTTTATATCATCTTGCTGATAAATTATTTACCTGTAGACCCCCTTTTGGATTATCCTTGGAAAGTAAGTCACGGACTTGTTCATTGTAGATCTCCAACATACTGAAAGTAACTTGGAATTTCTGGGAAAAAGAGATATGGCTGTCAGTAAAGTGCAAGATTGTATTGAAGTACTTTTTTGAGTTTTAGGAGTAGAGAAAATTTATAGAACAATTGCTATCATTTTAATAAGATAAGTTTGATTCCTAACGTCAATATTAGGAAACAGTGAATATCCCTATTTATCATATAATTATCCATAAAATACCTATATTTCTCCTTTTCAAAAAAACTGGTATTTTCACATGTGAAAATATCTTTACCTTCTGTATTTAAGCTACTAGTTAGTTAGTTATAATAATAAAAAGATTATTAAGTTGAATTTATGGATAAATATATAATAAACAGAATATTACATGGGCGCTTGGAGATACGAAATTTATCTTCGAGTGTTGAAAAGATCCCTCACGAGTGAGCACCACACGCCCATGTAATATCCTCTTTTTAATGCGATTTTAGACCTGAATTTAGAGTTTTGTGATTCTGAGATGTCAATAACCACTGCCTAGCAGTAATTATGAGGTTTCACATAGTTTGGCAGAGCAGAAGTAATACCAAAACGTTTTTTATCCTGAATTGGTCTTTTCTCTGCTATTTTATATTTAAGTCTAACAATTATTCACCTCAGTAAATATCGTGGAATATTTACCTCATCGCTCAAAGCCTCTCTGCTTGGTAAATATTCCCTGATATTCACCTCACCTTTGGTGAATATTGTTACTGGATCTAATACTCACAACTGTTGTGTCAGTGTTGGATTCAATTCTCTTGAACAGCTCATCACAAGTAATAGGCACAATTCCCCTGTAAATGAGAACAAAAAATATCAGTCTTTGCACCATCACGTGATGGCAGCCATGACAATTGAATCTGGTCTAATCTGATTTACATGAGAAAGAATTCAGTTTCCAAGGGGGGAAAAGACTATTGTTGTGCCTCCTTTCATGGCTGCCATCATGTGATTTATACATGTATGAGGCCTCTATTCTAATGAGCACATAGGTTGTGTGGGTATTTGCACACAGGAAAAAAACTTGTTATCGCAATCCTGGAGCACAGCTGTAACTAGTATGAATTGTTTAGGGTTGGCTTGAAAGCTGAATCAGCAATCAAATCTGTCGTAGTAGATAATTTTATCACCGTAGGAATGAAAGATAGCAGACTGACGTTTCAGACGTTAGTCCCTCGTCGGAGTCAATGAGAGAAAGAGAATGATGGAGGGGTTTATATAGTGGTGTAGGGAGAAAACAAACCAATAAGAAAATAGCAAGTCAAAAAACAAAAGAGAACAAAAGGATCGAAAATAATAATGGTAGGTGAGAAGTGGCTAATTAAACGTGAAGAGTTCATTCATCCCGTGTGGATTAACTGCGCCAAGCGAATGAATCAAGCGCATTTTTTGTTTTGCGTGAATTGCAATCGCTGAGAGGTGAGAGCTGTAAAATCCCTCAGACTCAAAGACAGATCCAATAGCTACTCACTCCCAATACGGAGCTAGTCCATGAGGCTTGTTCCACAAACACTATCACTATCATTCTATATTTACAACAAAGGGAGGAAAACTAGAGAACATGGAGAAAAACCCTTGTGGCAAAGGAGAGAGCACCACATTAAACAAACTCAACTCAAATATGGTCCAGTCTGAGCTGGGGCTCGAACATGGACTGCAGCAGTGAGAGGTGAGGGGGTACAACAACTACGCCACACCCATGCTACCTATAAAAAAGATCACTACTTTCTAAGCTCTCAGCTTTCTCCAAGTTTTCCAGTTTTCCTCCTTCTACGAATCATGCAACTTTCTTTGTTTTCATTTCTTACTTGTTAACTCCATAGCCGACCATAGAGTAAGACTTGCCAGCACCAGTTTGTCCATACGCAAACAAAGAGCAGTTAAAACCTAAAAGATATGAATATCATGTCCTGAATGAAGTACTTTTCAAATTTTGTAATACCCACTTTGTTAAAGCATGCCGGAGGCAGAAAAAAAGAGAAATTTCAAATGATCATTAAAGCTAAAGTGAGAAGATTTTTTGGTAAAAACAAAATTGTTTCAGCTTTGGAATTTGTGCTAGTGAAAGGTTATAATAGATAATAGAACGGTTGATTTTCCTTGGTGGGCAAAAAAGAACTTGAATTTGAATTATAATAAAATATTTCCATGAAAATTACCATTGACTTATTTTGGTGAATGGTACTTTTTATGGAAAGATTTTTTTGAATTTGGTATGACCTTTTTTTTTTTGGCCCGCCAAGGAAAATCAACCAATCACGATGAAGAATATGGGTGTCACACAAGGGTGTCACAAAGGTGTTTCATGGCATTTCCTCAAACTACAACAATCTGATAATAATCATCTCTTCATACCCCTCCTGTTTACCATATGGAGGGGAGGAGTGAGTAGATATTGTGTCTGCTTTAGTGTCATCAATAAAAATGACAATGTATTTGCTTGCGTCTTAAACCATTGGAAAGCTTCGCTATATCTGGTTCAAATTCAAGTCTATGAGTGACAAGACAATTCTAATAAAGTCATTAAACTTCAAGAGAGAAGGTATGAACTTTGACATGAATAAAAATAGCAACAAAAACCTAAAAAATAAATTTAAAAATGTAATGCTCGGTACATTGTAGAGCATCAGAAAAGAATATGGAAGGCCATTGGTTTAATATCAGGGACTATGGCTTTTTCCAGAGTTTTCTTACTTTTGCTATGAGATACTGAAAAATTTCATCTCCTATTTAAAAAAAGGGTGAAAATTATTCTGCCCTTTTAAAATATGATTAACAGCGCTACATGAAAATCTATTTATCCCAAAATCTGAGAAAAAAAAAGTTAACAAACAAAAAAAATTTACATTTTTCTCTTGTTTGCATAGGTAAGCCCACAAAACAGGATTTATTGAAGTACTATTTAAACACTGATGTCATAATCAGCATGATTTTTCCAATTTTATTACAGTATCATTATTTTTTTCTTTAAAAGGTTGTATAGTTTTGTTTAAAGACATCAAATGACCTCAGAGAAGAAAAGCTAATGGATGACGCAGATCAAGAGCAATGTAACAGTGTTTTAAGATAGAATCATAATGGCATGCAGAGATACTAAACATCCATATGACAAGACATGTATGTAAATAAAAGTCTGCGGCAATTAGGTTTCTCTTAAAACGACAAGCACTTCATAGTTATTTACTTTCTCAAGTCCAATAAGGAAACCAAGGCTTTAAAAAAAAGCTGATTAACATTTCATTTGAATGCATTTTGTTTCATCTTTTTTTTAATACGAGCAAAAGCAGGATGTTTGGGCTACATTTTATTTGTTTCTTTCTTTAATAATTTTGATTTGTACTTAGTAACAAAACTCGAAACAAATAACTTTACTGGCTGTCAATCAATTCTTTATCTCTAATTCTGCCAGACATATTAAACTTCACTTTATCAAAACGAACTAGAATTTCAATTCAAATATTATATAGCAAGATGAATTAATGTAGAGAACACCTCTATTCCTTAATTATCCGACTTTATTTCTTTTTCTACCTAGTCATGAATGCATAGTTAATGGGAAAAATTACATGTATGAGGGCACAAGTAATTTTCACTGATAAGACATATGAACAAAGTTTCTAACCTTCAAAGGCATTTTTCAATACACCAGCTCCAAGATCGTCAAAAACCTTTCTCTGATCAGCGTATTTATCATTTGCAGGGTGTAAATACCCGTTTTCATCCTCTTTCCACCCATCATGAGACCTTGAATCACATAATAAATCTTGTCACCTAAATCACTTATCACTTTGACAATTCAGATGAGATTTCAAGAGAATATGACTGGACTTTTCTTAAAGAAATATTAAGTGAAATTTATATATTAGAAGTTTTTGGGGACAGAAGTATATCCGCCATCTAGTTGCTAGTCAATAATATATGCATTAGTTTATATAGGTACCGAAGGTAACTAGGCAAGAATCAAAGGATAAATGCATTTACGATGAGTTTTTTAATGTACGATAAAGCCACTAAACTGCCAAATAATAAGTAACATCATTAATACTTACCAGTAGGAAAAATCAAATGTGAACTAACAGAAAAGGAGAGAGTAAAGAAAGTTAATATTGTCTAGGAAATATATTTTTTGGATTAGATTAATTAATAAACGAGTTCTCCTCGATGGGGTGCGAATATAAATGTTCAGCAAATTTGACAAAATATGGCATAAGTTCAAGATAACTTACGTCTTTTGGAGGCGCACCCGCTGAAATATAATATAGAAAATATATTTTTAGAATAAAAAGAGTGGAAATCTTGGATTGTGAAATATGGTTTTGTGAGTATTTGGAAATGTCAACATTCCTAAAACTCTTGGAAGATATGTACAGTACCTCCTGCTTCTGGATCGCGGATTTGGGTTAAAGCGCCCATCATGTCGAGACAACATTTTGCACCACGATCTTTCTCTCTGAAAAAAATAATTCAATATTAGTCTTTGAAGCAGAGAAAATGAATCTGAATGCAGAAATTCAATACACGTACCTGGAATTGAAGGGCCGGACTCGGACGGCTACCTTAACCCTGCGAAAAAAATATCCCCAACTTGAGGTAAAAAAAACTAGATTGCAAAACTCAAGCTCGCAAGATACTTACGATTCTCCAGACATCGTGGAAGAAGAGCGGTTTTCCCTTTATCGTACCAGTATTCTATGCCTCTATTCTGTATAAATTCAAAACGGTAGCGCTACAAACTTTGACTTCGGCAAATTGCCGTACCTTGGACGAACAAAAATCAGGAGAACTGCCAGACAGGAGGGGGACGAAGCGTGACATTTAGGATACTGACAGGGGGAGGGGGTAACACGAACTCTTGTTCCGCATTCTACTTCAGTTGGCATGTCGGACAGTTTTTTGTCATAAAAAAATTGTATGAGGTCAAAATTATTTTCGCGTTTGTCTGTTTGATCAGTAACTTGTGTGTCAATATGGTTTTGAAAATTGGTTAGCGTTCTTTGATTTGAAAGCTTTCAAATTAGGAATTTCTGTAAGCGGAGTAATTCAAAACTTTAGCGGAAAAAAATGTTTAAAAAAATAGAAATAGAAATTCATTAAATTTTAATATCTGTTATTGTTTCTAAAAAAAATATTTAAAATCCCAAATGATCCTAAATCAAATGCTTTATTAGGGATCGGATTTTTTTCATACTAAAGAAAATAGAACGTTAGATTACAAACCAAAATAAAAAATAATTTGATCTGACAATCCCTGGGAGTGTCAATGTCTGAGGTCACGAAAAAAAAACTTTAAATGCAAAGCAATAGTTCTTAAAATAATAGAAAGTGTTTTGAATGACAATGCCTGTCAGGCACCCCCCTGGTTATAACATAACAGCCAATAATACGTCGTCATGGCTACGTTGATATTGACCCATAACAATGAATACTACACAATGGGTATTGGCATTCCACTGTTGTTATACATATACTTTACATGCTTTTAGTTTCTTTCCCAAGCTAAGATCACGTTTAAAAAAAGAAGAAAAGAGGTTTCGAATTTTTCTCTCAAAATACTGGAGTTATAATCCTCGGTTTTTCCAATAACCTGACTGCTATTGAGAGATAAATAAAAGCCATTCTCAAACCATGACCCAGTGAGCACATTTACAGTGTAAATATAATAGAAAGTATACATAAGCTTCTTATGGCATAGAATTACAAAATAGAACAACAGCGTTGTTCTGCGAGTAAATTTTCTCCAGAATTTTGTAATTATAAAGAAAATCTGGCTGCAATTAAACAAATTAACATAAGAGTTTGCATATTAAATATTAAACAATAAGTAACTGGTGCCATTAACACTTTCAAATTATATCCAAAAACTATACCAAAATTATAACAGTTAAAAAGCCTAATATTATCATGCAGAGGCTTTGCACCTTCACATGATGGCAGCCAGATGTTTTCGTAGGTGGAGTCACATTCGCATAGGATATAGTCTATCTTTCTTTGCATTCGATGATGCAATATTATTTATACTGTCATTACAATGCTATCTTTATATGCTATACCTATGTAAAATTGCCCTAATTCTCTATGACGTCGCATCAAAACAATCTTCAACAATCTATTGCGAAGGATCATGGTCATCGGACGGGGTCAAATCAACGCAAATTCACCAAAAATTGTTCTAAAACCCGTATCAATCCACAAAGAGAAGTAGAATAGCCAGTAAACGCTCAGAATATTTTTTAGTACGCATTAACACATATTATATTTGAAAACCTGGCCATTTTAGATTAAACTGTTTTGCTAGGAGCAAATTTTGTTGAATTTTCTATTGGATTTGGCAATTTTATCCCCCACATAAACAAGCAGTGACGTCATAGTGAAATAGGGCAATAATTCAAAGTAGAGTAAAAATTGAAAAAATAATAAGACTGAAGACTTGAAGTGTAAATACTTTATTAATATAAGATATGTACAAAAATACGAAAGTGCTTTTAATATCATAAGGATTGGGGTAACAACTCACCATAATTAATTAATATTAAACTAATATTTATACCAAATATTACTTTAATATCTATCCAAATCATATCCTTTTTGTAATCACTACCAAATCCTGCAATCTGATTGGTTCAAAGGAGTGCGATTAATTCCCAAATCGCATCCTTAGGAGCTCTTAATTGCATCCTAAAGAAAAAAATTTTTTTAACAATAAAATAAAACAAAATAAAACAAAAAAAAAGTCGCATTTAGTTCTTCTACTACATTAAATTGATTATTCTGCACTCTTGATTGTGTCTTTTTCTTGTGTGTGATTACAAAAAGGATATGATTAAGTGGTAATATTGAACTTTGTGTCATGCAATTTTGGTCTAAAATCAAACTTGCAATTACAAATTGCACTCCTGCTACGTGGTTGTGTGATTTTGTAATTACACATTTGATTTCAGACCAAATTGCACTCCACTCATTAATTCAACATGATATAAATGGAATTTGAAATGTTCAAGGACTTAAACTATTTGCGATTTTAAAGTATAAAAATCAAATATTTCTTTGTAAAGAGTCTTAGTGGTAAATTGCATCAATGTTGTAGGATGTATACAAGTACAACATGAGTGACTTATCTGTAATATTCACAGCGTGAGCACCATGTTGTATCAGATTTACGACATGAGCCGGAAGAGTGATTGTAAATCTGACACAACGTGGTTGCAAATATTATTGTAAACCACTGTCTTATTCATTGTTTGGGTACATAATTAGATCTAGTTACGTTTTACTGGGAAAATCTAAGTTTAATATGAAAATGAATAGGACTTTGTTATCTGATACACCTAATTGAAAAAACAGTCGGGTTCGAGAAGGTCATATCATCAAAGCTAAGTCCGAAAAGGATTTTTGGTACTTCGAAATGTGTATTATATTTGCATATAGACATGTAAAAATGCACAGTAGAGCAAAGTCGGTCGACCTAGATTAACAACATGCCAAAGCATGCATAAAATGTGCACAGGAAGGGAAAACTGCAATACGCATGAAATTAGCATAATTGTTTGTCTTCCCATGCTCTCCTCAGGTCTTAGCTTTGATGACATAACCTTTTTTTGAACCTTTTTCCTTGTAAATTATTATTATGAGTTGAATAAGGGTGCTTCTATGATTGGGTTGAGGAGAATCAACGTAAAGCGCATACAGTGTTGATGCAAACATTGTACATAATAGACCTATCCCGAATTCCCTTGACTGACCACGAAACAATGGTTTGAAGTTGAGACTGGACTTGATTCTTTTATTCATGAAGTTCAACCTCGACTTGAAACCAATGTTTCGAGAACAGTCAAGCGAATTCGGGATAGGTCTATTACTTATCAATTAATGTCTAAGGTAAAATTTTATGTTTGAAAGTAGTGTAACTTTGATTTGAAAAAATCTAAGTTAGGCTAGATGCAAATTACAATGATTCTGCTTCTGTTTTACAGTCTTGGGTGACATTTTTTTTTTTTCCTTTTTTCTTTTCTTTTTTAACCATTGTGATAATTTGATAAGTAATAAAAGTAGATATTCATAAATAATCTAAATTTCCATAATGTTGTCTATCAGTATGGTCAATTAATTTCTATCACGCAAATCTCAAACAGGTGATCAGTTTTGATGTACTTGCATGCTTTTACGCGCAAGTACGTGTGTCTGCATAAGTATTTTGCTAATATCTAAATTTAGATAGCTACCGTCAGATCAAGAATTATTTGTGTTGGAGTGTAATATAAATTATATACAAATCGCCATGTTCCCTAGTGAACAGCTTCTAAAAAATAAACTTTCAAATATAACAGATAATTACCATGCAGAAACTAAACAATTATTGGACAAGGTTGAGGCATCGGCAAATAATAGGCGACTTGCACTAAGAGGTCACGTGATCAAATCGGCCATTGTGGCTGGCATTCTACATGATTTTAGCTATGCAAAGATGTAATAAAAGATGGTGGTTTCAGGTAGATTTTTTGGTGATAAAAGGTAAGTTAGCGCAATAAATAACGATAAAAGATCCCCTTTTCTTGCACGAAATATATTCTTAGTGATATCTTAAGTAGATTTTTTTAGATTTTTAACTCGAAGGGAAAAATTATGGTTTTTTTTTGCGCTAGGACGTGAAGACCTACCAAGTGTTTCACCGAGTTAATAGCAAAAATTCTTGCATAGCTAAAATCATGTAGAATGCCAGCCACAATGGCCGATTTGATCATGTGACCCCTTAATGCAAGTCGCCTATTGCTTGCTCGTCACTAACAAATCACATAGATTATCTCAATCTCATGTCATAATTGTTTTATCATCCAAATATTTTTTCCATTTTCTTTTTTTGTTCTCGTGGTTTTTGCTGTCTATCAAACATACCAAGTCACAGGGAAGCAAGCCATTTTGCACATGAGCAGAGTATTATTTGCAGCAAAATAGCTTTGCATTATTTGTGGATGAGCAGAAAATTATTTGCAGGTAGTTATTTGCAGTTGCCTAGTCTAATTAAAACGACGGAAAAATAACTTTCAGCTCAGTCATACCTTGTTTCTGGTTCAATGTTGCCGGTCAATATGACCTGCATAGCAAAGACTTGACCAGACAAGTTCCAATAGACCTCTTCAGCTTGAGGTAATGTTTTCCCATTTCAGACCACGTGTCATTCCCTTGAGAATAAGATTCTTTGTTTGAGTTGTATCCATATTCATGTGTCTTCTCATGTGCAACAAAGCGCAAACCTTAAACAAAGAAATGATACTCTAGGGAATGACATGTGGTCTGAAATGGGAAAACATTACGTCAAAGCCAAAGAGGTCTATTCTGACTGGACATTGACTGTGGTTCCATTAGCGTAGTTAACAACACTGTTACAATGTTGTCAAGATGTTCTTAATGGAACAGGGTGAAATCCATGAGTTTGTGTTGTTGTCTGTTGCCATGGATATTCAGCATTTTCAAAGCTTAGATTACAACGCATTTACAACTAAGGCATGGTTTATCTGAAATTAATCTAATAACTAATTGAAGAGAACCAATCACAGCCCATAAGACAGGATTTCAGCACTCAATTGGTGGATCCGCAAAATAAATCTCATCTTACTTAAAGTTACCTTTGTAAAGTTTTGTCCTAAAAACGGCACTGTAACAATGTTGTAAAGCTCTAGTGGAACCACAGCCATTGTCCAAAGACCAGAAATAATTATTTTTAAGTGCTGGTTAGAGTCTGCATGGTAAGTGTTACTCTTCACTCATACTGTATTTTGGGAATTAAACTGACTTCAAACGTACATATCACTCTGTTTTGTAGTACTAGGCTAGCTCTGTCTCATATTCAGGATGCTGAAGCTCCTTCTAAAGGTAAGTTCATATCTAGGTTTGGTATGTCAAATAGATCACATACACCCTCGTTATCATCCAAGTTGAAGTAATAATCATGATCTCCTGGTGGCGGTGACAGTCGCAGTAATGGAGCATAGACTAATGAAAAGTAATAAAAACAGATAAAATCTTAGACATTTCTACAATTTCAAAACCAATGGGTTTTCAGAAACAAACAGTAGAGAGCAAGAGTGATTAAGAAAGGCTGTAAATGTTATAAAATTGCATTTGTAACCTCTTTTGATTTGCGACATCTTTTGATTGAATAGCTGAATGTTATTAAACGCACAACCGAGACTAATGCTGAGCAAAGGGAACTTACAAGTGGAGTATTCAGTTAATCGAAATTAGGCAATTAAAAACTATTACTAGCCAAAACAAAATTTTCACTACTTTTTAGTTGACTACTGCCTGGTTTGAGCTCTACAACGCTTACTTCATTATAACAATCATAGTTAATACAGGGGAATGGTTAGGAAACCTATTGTTATCAGGTCTTTGTTCACTTTTGATGTTGAAGCGGTCTTGACTGTGAATAATGTTTGATTTATGCTCATACGAAATTGCAAAATAAGTAAACATAAACTTTGTCTATGGGATTGTTGTAAGGAATATTCAAATATCTCTTATAAATCTTTAAGTATTTTGAACTAGCAGCCAAAAGAAAGATTTTGGTCTGTTCACTCAGCCATTGCCAACAATGGTAAAACAAAGGATTGTGCACAGTCACGCTTGAAAAAAGTGAACAAAGACCAATAACAAAAGGGTTTCCTAACCATTTCCCTCTATTAACTATGTAACAATAATCAACATCACATGACATCTCATAGATTAGATAGCTTATACACTATAAGCTACCAGTCTGTTAGCATGTGAAATAGTTGATATAGTGCTACAGACTCTAAGTAAAATCAAAATACATTGTAAACAAAAAAAAACTTACCTTCAGCCGACATAAGTTCATCTATAACTTCATCTGCAATATTGCCTGGCTCTGAAATAAACAAAAATTCAATCAAATTGAGGTTGAATTATCCTAAAAAAGGATAATAATAATAATAATAATAATTAATAATTAAAAACTAATCCTAATAATATATGTTACAAAAAAAGAATAGCACTGATAAACGTGTCGCCCTCTATGTCTAAGGTGTCTAAGTAAGATGGGACCACCATTTTGTGGTCCTCTGTCTAAGGTGTCTAAGTAAGATGGGACCACCATTTTATGTGGTCCTCTATGTCTAAGGTGTCTAAGTAAGATGGGACCACCATTTTATGTGGTCCTCTATGTCTAAGGTGTTTAAGTAAGATGGGACCACCATTTTATGTGGTCCTCTATGTCTAAGGTGTTTAAGTAAGATGGGACCACCATTTTATGTGGTCCTCTATGTCTAAGGTGTTTAAGTAAGATGGGACCACCATTTTATGTGGTCCTCTATGTCTAAGGTGTCTAAGTAAGATGGGGCCACCATTTTATGTGGTTCTCTATGTCTAAGGTGTCTAAGTAAGATGGGACCACCATTTTATGTGGTCCTCTATGTCTAAGGTGTCTAAGTAAGATGGGGCCACCATTTTATGTGGTTTTCTATGTCTAAGGTGTCTAAGTAAGATGGGACCACCATTTTCTGTTGTCCTCTATGTCTAAGGTGTCTAAGTAAGATGGGGCCACCATTTTATGTGGTTCTCTATGTCTAAGGTGTTTAAGTAAGATGGGACCACCATTTTATGTGGTCCTCTATGTCTAAGGTGTTTAAGTAAGATGGGACCACCATTTTATGTGGTCCTCTATGTCTAAGGTGTTTAAGTAAGATGGGACCACCATTTTATGTGGTCCTCTATGTCTAAGGTGTCTAAGTAAGATGGGACCACCATTTTATGTGGTCCTCTATGTCTAAGGTGTCTAAGTAAGATGGGGCCACCATTTTATGTGGTTCTCTATGTCTAAGGTGTTTAAGTAAGATGGGACCACCATTTTATGTGGTCCTCTATGTCTAAGGTGTTTAAGTAAGATGGGACCACCATTTTATGTGGTCCTATGTCTAAGGTGTTTAAGTAAGATGGGACCACCATTTTGTGTGGTCATCCCGGCCAAGGTAAATGTCTAATGATTTGCAGGCAGTTGAAAATTACGAAGGCCAAAAGTTTTGCTGGTGTGAATGGGGTATTTACAGAAAAACTGAAAACCCACCTTTTCCATTTCCAAAGATAATGTCATTAGCAACTTCTTTGAGTTCTTTTGCTTCAATAAAAATTTGAAATTGTTTATAAGAATAAAATAAAAAAACTAAGCAAGAGTAAAAATTTTTATTCTTCAGTTTTTATATAGAGGATATTACATGGGCGTGCGGAGATATGAATTTTATCTTCGAGTGTTCAATTGATATCTCACGAGTAGGCGCAGCAAACGAGTGAGATATCTAAATTGAACACTCGAAGATAAAATTCGTATCTCCAAGTGGCCATGTAATGTTCTGTTTATTATATAGATATCGATAAAACTTAAATAAAACAAAAGCTCAAAAATCCTTTATTAAAATAGCAAGCCGATTCAACAGCGATATCTTCACGTGTGAAAGATATGGTATCTTCCACTGATGAAAGATATCAAATTTTCGACACTAGAGAAAACCTGGTATTTCATCGATATCTATATAATAAATTTTATTCATAATCTCTCCCTCAATACGTTATAACACAATAGTATAAAGATAACTTACACAAAAGCCTAAAAAGTACAAACATTACTAGCTGCTATATTATCTGAACTGTGCAAAAAGCATTGGGACTCCCTTTCAACATGTTTTCGAACAAAAAAGGAATTATGATTAATTATCATTCCAATAGACCCTTTTCGACTTCCAAATTACCACTGTGTTTCTTGATTAGACTCATTTGCTCAGGCTAAGCCTCGAATCAGTGTCTAATTATTACTCGCAAATACCAACAGTAAAGTAAAGAATGCACAAGTTCAACAATACAAACACTTTGAAACTTGACGGACCTTGACTGGAACACATGAATATTCTACACAAACTCGAGGCTAACCCTGTGCAAATGAGTCTGTAATCAAGAAACACAGCTGTAATTTGGAACTCGAAAGGGTCTATTATTACTTTTACTACTAGGTATTAAAAAAACAACTGGTCAGTCGCTGGCTATGATCACTGGACAAATTAGTTTTAGCTCAGTCATATCTTGTTTCTGGCTTAACTTTACTGGTCATAATAATTGATTAAACAGATTTAACCAGACAAGTTCTAATTCTGGGTCTAATAGACCTAATCGGCTAACGTGTTGCTATGTACGCTACCAACCAATTCAAACCTTCTGGGAATAAGTTTCACTGTTCGTTATATTTTGGTTTCAGAGTTGAATCCATAGAGACAAACACTTCTATTCACAGAAGGTTTGAATTAGGTGGTAATCTACATAGCAACACTTTAGCCGATTAGGTTTATTGTACAAAGGGTGGATAGCCCTATCCGACGGATAAATCCTTATCCAGTGGATAAGTTGATGCTGTTATCCAATAAATGTATCCACTGGATAGATTTATCTGTTGGATTGTGCTATCCACCCTTCATACAACCAGGCCCTGTACTACAATTATCAACATTAGGATTATTATTAACGAGTAAAATACCTTGGCTCGTCTCCATAACTTCAGTTTTTACAGTCTCACTAGTGCCTGCACTAGCATTTTGACTGACTATATCAGAGGACTGTGAGTCTATCTCCATAGGGTCCTGCTTGAGCTGCAGATTAGTACCATTGGATTCCAGTATAGGGGGAGGAACAGGAGTCACTACAGGACTTTCTGCCGATGCATCTTTGTTTACCAGTAATACATGTATCGGACCATTTTGACTTTTCAGATGAATCTGATACTTTTTGGGCATTCCAGGATGCTGAGAAGAAAACCAAGATAATATTACCAGTAGTATTAGCAAGATTAAGGCGGTTTTCAATATTCTGCAAACTCAGACATTCCAAAACACAGGCTTGTTGTGAAATTGGGTTTTCACTGCTGCCAGTCAAGAACATAAAAGGTACCGACTGATTTTCTTAATGATTGATGGCAATGAAAACCCAAATTTCATCTTGTAGCTCATAACTACCGAGTTTGCAGAATACCGAAAACTGTAATGGGAATATACCTATTAGCCTTTTTAGAGTTTTAGCATAGCATATGTTGCATCACGGGGCTGTTTTAGGGGACACTTTAATTTATGGTTCCAAATTAGACAATAGCGAACCAGTCACTGTTGCATCAGTTTTCCCAGTGGAATTAAAACCTCAAAAAACTACACAGTATCTGTTTTAAAGAGTACTACAAGGATTACGAGACAAATTTTTTTATTTTCACAGGACAGTAAACAACTGAAACAATTTATAATCAATTTCCTGCAATCAGAGTTTTCAATTCCAAGATATTCTAGCTAGTTTGTTGAGCGTGTGGGAAATAGAAAAAGTAACAAAGGGAAATCAGAACCATAAGTACATATGCCATCTTTTTCGCTTGCTGATAGCGAAAAGTGATAGGAAACTTAATTGTCGGGTTATTTTTAAAATTTCTTTAGTTTTTTAATGCATAAAATGTCAACTGACTGATGAAGCATCCCTCAAATGGTCCCATGATGCAATGCAGTTCAACAACTCAGGAAAGGGCAATACAGTAATTGTTTCACAGAAGGTGAAAGTGTTTTTAGCTATGCCCAAAATTATGACCACCAATAATGTATTCATGTACTTTCATTTTGGCCTTCATCTAATAAGCATTGCAGGATTGTCTTGTCTTATTTAAAATAGCTAATACGAGGACAGTGAGACAAAAAAAATTTCAAAAACATTATCATTGGTCACTGTTTTGAGCTTTGTGCTGTCATATCACTTAGCCAAAAATATACAAATAAAATCAGAAAATAAAACAAAAATCACAAGAAAGATTAAAGAGTAATGACCTAGAAAAAATACATGAAAAAAAAATCGCCTGGCAGGATGGTCAAGGAGGAACCTAAATAACCATAATTCCCATGCAGTGCATACCCTCAAAGGCTAACAGCCAGTCAGTCCCAGGTCACAATGATCAATCAAATTAGTTTTAGCTCAGTCATACCTCTTGCTTGACGTTACTGGTCAAAATGACCAGCAAGACAACGATTTGACCAGACAAGTACCAATTCTGACTAGACATTGTTAAGTAACCGGCTATTATTTTAAGCCCTGTAGGTGCATGAATGATTACCTCTACAAATACTCCTACCTTTTCAGGGATAGGTACTTCTAATTGAGTTCCCGACGGTGCTTGTATGGCTAGTAAAGTATCACCAGTAAACGACTGACATACATCATCATATGTAACAAAGGCAAGCTTTTCATTCTCATTGTCTTCTGATATGTTTTTCAGGCTTTGTTGTACCCATAATCTTTGTTCGTCAAGCTCTTTTTCCTTATCTTCAAGGTCCTCTAGTTCTCGTTTAAGATCTACTAGTTTATCAGATATTTCTCTTGTGTTACATCCAGGTCCAGCTCCCCTAAGAGTATAATAAATAGAGGTTATTCTAGGAGGAAAACTAGACAACTAGGCAAGCGTCTGAGGATTTGAATATACACACTTAGGTATCTAATTGTCCAATGGGAAGCACCGGTGGCGTGCGCTGCTAATGTGCCACCTCTCACCAACGAGACCCGAGTTCGAGTCCTGCTGATCTTGATGTCATATGTGAGTAAAGTTGTTTATTGGTTCTCTCCTGTGCTTCGAGGGTTTTTTCCTCCGGGTTCTCCGGTTTTCCTCCCTCCTCAAAAATCAACTTCTAACTTCTAAATCGATCTTTGGGCTTTCACCTAGTTTGGAGCTTAGCTCCGTTGTGATTGTCCCGTGCTGTGATACAACAGCAAAAGCTTTGTAGATTGTCTAATAGGCAATACTAACATTTCAAAAATGCAATAAATTGTATTTAACATCCTATGAAGCTTTTAAGTGTGACATAAATGGTATGTGAAAATAAATTCTAAATCCAACTTCAAAGATAATTATAGTAATTATAATAATTGCAAGACTGAAAAGCAGACCTATAAAGATTTTTCTTACTTTTACTTCATGACGGGATTTGATTTCTAAAGTTCTAATAATTGTTTTAGGTGTAGATTAAATCATTGAGAACTGTCATTGTTTTATTTTAGCCACTTTTGTGGCTTGTGGCTACTGCCTCCTAACGGAGGTGTATTGTATAGAACGGTCTGAACCCAGATGAATGAATGCTTATCGAAGTATTATGATCATCCAGGTGGATGTAATCCTGAGAAAGACTATTTGATGTTTCCACACAGGTTGTCGAAACGTCAGTCACATCAAACAGTCCTTCTCAGGATTACATCCACCTGTATGATCATAATACTTCGCTATATATAATGGAGGTGTAGCAACTATGTCATTGTGTTGTGAATATATGCAGGAAGCCCAAAAGTACCTTATGTATAAACTTTGGAACTAATCATCTCTCACACAATAAATAATAATAATAAACTAAAATTTGTAAAGCCCTAAAAATATAAAATATTCAAAAGGTTTTGAGTTCTTTCTTAAAGGTTTCAATTCTTGAAATTAAATTAATTTTCAATGGTAAACTGTAAATAAATGGAAAATTAACTTTGGAACCAGTCATCGCTCAAATAAATGAGCCCAAGAAATTCACAATTCTTCATTAAATTTAATGTTTCGGTGGCCTTGGTTAATGTAGTCACACTGAAACAATTTATTTTCTTTAGCAAATCATTCATGAAGTCATTTCACATGACTTCACATTCCATTTAAAAATCTTTATAAATATAAATAAAAAAACCGGCAAAGGTTATATGCAAAGGCAAAGGTTATTTAAAAAAATAATATATAATGAAAATTCACAGTTCAACGATTTACAAATAAAAATCAAATGTAGGATTAGAAATGTATTAGAGATTATTAAATGTTGGTAATTTAACAATAGTATTCACTGTAGGCAATGTGATTATTGCTGGAATATTTACCGAGCCATGAGTCTTCATGCAGCAAGGTAAATATTCACCATAATCACTTAGCTTGAGACTTGAATATCAGAGAAAAGTCGAAATTTAGGATAAACAAACATTTTAGCATTTCTTCTGATCTGGCAAACTTTGGAAAACCTCATATTCACTGCTCCAGCGGTGGTTATCGTCTTATAATCACTGGTCGCTCAACCAATCACAGGTCGAGAAATTCTATATTGAAGTCTAAAATTATACTAAAATATTCTAAACATTATCAAACTAATACTATACTGATTTAAAACAGTTGATAGATAGATAATTTGTAACACCGCATGGTATGTAAAAATGAAACTGACGTTTTGGACGTTAGTCCTTCATCAGAGTAAAAACGATGAAGGACTAACGTCCGAAACGTCAGTTTCATTTTTACATACCATACGGTGTTACAAATTATCTATCTATCAACTGTTTTACTGAAAACACCGACGCAGTTTACACTAGTTTTCACTAGTTTTCCACCTTATTCTATACTGATTTACATAATTATTTTTATAATTACCCAACCAATAAGATTACTACAACAGAAAAATTACTTTGGCAGTTTATGTTTTATCTTTTTATCCTCAGCAACATCCTTGGGAACCCAGGGGTGAAATTTTGTCTTTCCTTTATTGCTTCAAGGGAGAAAGAAAGGAGGGACAGAATTTCACCCTTGGATTCCCTAGAATGCCCCAGAACTTTACAGTTGAGGTCAAACGCTTTGAAGTTCTAATATCAGTATACCAGACACTCCTTATTATATACAGCGTATATATATTATAGAAATCATTGGTATAAAAATAATTTTACAATCAGATATTATTCAAGATCTTGATAGATCTTTTGTATTTTTAGTAGATTAGGATATTCAAGTTATTTTATGACCGTCCTATCACTAAATACACAAAAACATGTTGACTGTACTAGTAGAAACGCCATTATTTAGGAAATAATATAAAGGGAATTACCTAATATTTTTACAGTATGCGTTGTTCTCTCAATAAAAAACGAAATATGTTTAAAGCTATTCCTTAGTATAAAAGCATTAACTGTGAGAGAAAACATTTATACAAATATTACATATTTTAAAATTTGTCCTTTCTCAAGAAACCGAGGTTTTTTTATAATTGTATAATATTATTCAATAATTTCATTAAACATTAGTTATTATTGAGAGGGAGATCGGGTGCTGAAACCAAGAAGACAACGAAGCAATATGCGATGGAATTTTCCACAGCGCTTTCTCAAGGTTCTTCAAACAGTGAGTTTGACTTACTAAGCTTACTTACTTCCATTGTATACTGTTCTTTGATTTCTTCTCGATCAATCCTATTCCTTCGAGCACATTAGTTATATCGTATATCCGTCGCTTTTGTCGAACAGCAAGAGTATCAGCAGCCTACAGATCAAAACGTAATTATCGTAAACAGTTGAACAAGAAGGATTTGTGCTAACAAAGCGAGCAAAGACGGCGCTTCAAAACTCGACACGAAATCCCTCCAAATGTGGAACCAAAACCTAAAAAGCGAGCTTTACTTACAACTTTAAGGTCTAAGACGCCGTCTTTCGCCTCTTGTAACAAACTCACGAATTTTGTAGTTAGTAAACCAAGAGATTTTTCATGTCGACTCGGAGTTCCTGGAGAACCAAAATCCGCCATGTTTCCGAGGTGCATGCTGCACACAATTCATGCGACCATCTGATTGGCTAAAGTCCAGTTTTAAATAAGGCGCCCGTTAGATGACTTTGGAGCCATCTTATTTTAACAGGGGAGGGCTGATATACCATAAATATAAACCAAAATATCAATAAAAATCGAACATTAAACAACCTCCAAAATGAACATATGAATTAAATTCATTAGGAAAAATGTATAACTTTTCGTCTTTTTTTACATCTTTGAAATATTCATCGATTTTTATAACGAAGACACGATTCCTCAGCCTCCCCTCCCTGCTAATTTGAAAAGGCTCAAGAAGTTCGTTCCCAGGATACTTAGGATGACGTGAACATTTTCCCGCGCGCGGGCTTTTTAGCAAAAGTCGTCGAATCTTACGAAAATTAAACATTTGGCACAACAAAACAAATTAATATCGTATTTTTTCACTCGAAGAAATTGGTTTTGTGATGATTTATCAATTACAATTCATGAAAATCTTAAAACTAGAATTTTGAAGGGCTTTTTTTGGTTGATAATTTTTGGGACCAGCCCGACTAGTGAAATTCGAAGGCGTGCACGCGCTTATTTTTTAGGCGGCGCCACTTCGCACAGAAGCTCAACTTTCATAAAGGACAGAGTTCATTTACAGGTAGGAGTTCTCCTTTTCCTCTTTTACCCTTTTTCTTCTTATTTGATACCATTTTATACCTCGAATGTGCTTTACTTTACAGCGGCCTTTTGGTAGAACTGATGGTTGGACCTGAGAAGCTTTTTTTCCTTTTTGCAAAGCCAAGGTGAGTGAGTTCCCAAACTTTGAATTAGAAAAAATTAAACCTTTTCCATTTATTTATTTTCAAAATACACGTTTACAATTGTCGCAATGCTTCAGTTTTACACAGTGCAAATGTTCAGGGGGAGGTTATTAATTTGGTTGAAATTAATATAAACTAAATAAATAAACTATAAAGTGTAGGCTATGTTTTATTTTTAGTTATAAACAATTTCTGTAACTTTACTACTTTTCCCATTTCCCGTTTAGTTGGAGAGGGGTTGTGGTGGGATGTTCTTGATGGCTTCTTGTACAAGAAATCTCTATTGCTGCATAAAAAATGGCCCCTCTTTTGTTTTCCATTCTGTTGTATAAAGTGCTGTGTAAATTGGACTTTGTGCACCCTGCTCCCCCTTGAGCCAGATTTTTTCAATACACTCCCCCCTCCCCAAAGTCTCTAAGCTTGTTAACTTTGCCTTTAACCATAGTAAGTACACTTTAACTTAGAAAGTTTCAGTTTTACCTTGTCTGCATCCTTATCATGCCAGGTTCACATTTTAAATTATGTGAGCACAAGCAGTATAGACATCATAAAAACCTTTCTGTTATAAGTTATTTGTTAAGACATTTTTGTTTATTATGCAGCTATGTTTTTAACATTTAATAACATAATGGCAAATCTGTTCCATAGGGTCCCATCCTGCATTGAGCAGTTTGCACTGGGCCATACAATTTCCCAACCCCCCCTAACCCCACCCAAACACACCCCCCCCCCCCAGCATATAAAAAACACCCCCCCCCCCCCAGCATATAAAAAACACACACTTGCACATTGCTTGTCATTTAGCTATACTTAATATGGGTTCAAATGTAAAGCATTTCCTTCAACTAAAGCTGACTGTTTACCATACCACTGTGCTGTCTTCAAATATGTGGCACACATTAACTCAACTTACATGCCAAATTGGACTTATTATTTAACATTGTTTGGAGCGCAGAAAGCTGGAAGCTAAATTTTTCCCTACCCCTCTCCCCTGGTGGTAGTAGTCTTCATGTTCCTCTTTCCATTATTCCCTTCTATTTAACATGTCACAACAATCATGGTTCTCATCCCATTACTTAACTACTGTGGCATGATAATGGTATGCAGTAAAAATATATATTAATGAAAACAAGCAAGTGTGAGATTGTGTGTGTGTGTGTTTTTGTGGGGGGGGGGGGGGGGGTGTAAGGGCTTCAAAGTATGAAGCAGGGAATGATCACATCGAACATACTTGCACCTTGAAAATATCAATTTCAAAATCTCAATGTCAAATCTTTTATCTTATTTCCATTAAATGTTTTCATAAACCCCAAAAATTTGAATTTAAGTCATTCAGAGACAAGCCCTAAAACCTTTTTTTTCAATTATCAAAGGGACATGGAGACAAATTTCAAATTTGGTAGCCTCCCAAATGAGTAAATTCACAAATAATTCTTAGAAATTAATAAAACCCTTAAAAATTCACATAACATAATCAATATAAATGAATCATATTATAATAACAAATGCATGAAAAAAAACTTTTATTTTGTTTTTGATAATTCAGTACAAGAAACATTTGACTCTTCATAATAAAGACGTTGTACATTTGAATATATCTGTTTGGTGATAGAATATAATTGAAAGCAGAAATCCTTAGGTTTTCCTTATGATCACATTAATATAATTCTTTATCTGGGATAATAACAAATTCAAAAATAATCTCTTCACGATTCATAAATGTATGCAATGTCTCAAAAAGTCAAGACTTTACCTTTTATTCACAAATGTAAACATCAAAGTTCATATTGCAGGTTCCAGCCTTTATTTAAATGTTATATATGCAATATGGATTGTATATATATATATATGTAAATATAGCTATGATACAGCATTATTAAAACATTATTAAATATTAAATCATTTTGTATTTCATCTCTTCTTTTTAGAAAAATGCATTACTGCTAGTATGAAATCAAAAAATATGTCATTTGTGTACTACCGAGTCAGAGTGTGGTCAAAAAAATAATTGCTATGGTCCAACCCACAAAAATACAACTCTATGCTGACATTGCATAGTTTCAGAAATTATCCATACTCCACCCCCCCCCCCCCCCCCCCCCCCCACACACACACACACACCCACACACCCAGCTGGATATTTCAATTTTTTTTCGAATTCCTCTGATGGGAATAGGGATAATTTCTGGAACTTCACATTCCTTGATAGACCCTTGTCACACGACAGCCATGTTTATTCCCAAGAGAATAAAAGCCTTTGTTTCTGAAAGTTGAACCTCACCCCGAAGTGCTTAAATGCAAGGCTATCTGGGCAAAAATCTATTGTCCCACTCAACATGGCTGCCATGTAAGAAAGGTCTACGCAAGATACCAAAACTTCAAATTTCATGTTTCCAATGTGTGGATAAATGTGCAATTGTATTATGCTATAGCAGGACTACTAAAATATCAATGTTGGTGCTTAAAGACCATCGTATTTCCTTACTCCCTTTGATTCTTTGACCACACTTTGGTAAATTACTAGTAATTAATACATTGTTCTGTCATCATGACAATACTGAAGCTTCTACAAGGCCTGTATCGATTTCAACAAGAATTAGGATCAAATCATGCAATTTTACATGGCTTAAATCCTTTCTCCAAATAACTTTGAGCCTCATAGATACATCACTCTTATAATCATAAATTTCATATTAGAAGTTCAATCTTCGAATTTTTGAAAATTGTAATTATTGGAAGAACAATAGATTTTTTCTGAATGTGTCTGTTGACCCTAACAAAATACTTACACCTTTGCTTGTTTGACTATTATTTCATCACATCAAATTGATTATTTACAAATTATATTATTTATGGGTGGGTCAATATTTTAAAGACTGTGATTTCTAAATACTAATAGAGTGAAGTCACTAAATTTATGAAATAAAAATTAGACTAATTCACATTAGTAGACCTTAATTCAATTGTTTTCTTTTGTGTCTATTTGTCTATCATACGCTGACTAACATATTTCATTTCACGGGTTAAATGCCTTCACTCTACTTCAGAGATATTGACAAAACTATGCTCTAATAAATCTGAAAATTAAAATTCATAAAACTAGAATTTCTATTTTACTCTATTCCTATTAAATTAATTTTACATATTATTCTTCAAAACATTGACCCAAAATTGAATTAAATGTCACTTATTTACAAATATCTTGACTTTATATACATATATATTAATCACTTTTATCGATTAATGTACGCAAGCTATATAAGAGATGAATCAAATACATTCAGTACATACAGTGTGGACCATTTATAACTTATGTTTCAATTTGCGAGATATTTTGATCATAATTGTATTTCACTGTTTTTATTGCCACACACTGTTTGAGACAACATTCACCACATGGAAATTACTCAATAAACTACTGTCAGTCAAATAATTCCTTAGAGTAGTTTCCCATGTACCTAATCTCATGGTTTCCATGTATCTTAATATATTCTAATGATTTATTTGATTGACAGCAGGCTATTGCCCAATTTCCACGTAGCAACTGTTGTCTTGATCAGCGTGTAGCGTTGAAAACAATGAAAGCAACCAGCCATGTTGTTTAGCAATGCAAAAAGCACTGCACTGAAATGTCTATTTAAATTTTTTTTAGTTTTCTCATAGAGAACTAGTAGCTGAATCATCAAAAAATACCATATCTACAATTCACATTCTAGAAATTATAATATTTTTAAGAGCAGTGAATGTATACAGCTAAATAATAATTATTTTAGTTAGGTACATGTACTTATATATACCAACCACACCAAATACATTACAAATGGTCCAAAGTCAATTTCAATGCATCTGAATGTTTTTGATTAATTTCTAGTGTGTTTTAATATTTCTGATAATTATTTATATACATAATTTTAAATAATATATTTTACACCAGAAGTAAATAACGTAAGGCCGGCTTAAACTTCTAGTGAAGAGATAAAGTTTAAAGGAATAATACAATGCTTGAAAAGGAGCCTTCAAATTTGAATGTGAATGTGTTTCTCCTTGACAAATAAAACTTTTTATTTTTTGTTTTTTTCAATTTTTTTTAGTTTTCCAGATTTTCATAATTTTGAAATCATGATTCATATAAAAAAATATATCATTTTTTGATAGTAAAATTCAATTAAAATCAATGTCTTAGAACAAATACCAAAAACCACAAATTTTACCATTGCAAAAAGTGTCAAATTTTAGGTTGCATGTGAATATTGGTGTACTGATCCACAGGAAAAAAACCGGATTCCCAAATTGGGAATTTGTTGGGAATTTCCTTGAATTCCCAACGAATTCCGATCCAATTCCCAGAGAGAATGAAATTGGGAATGTGGCACTGATTGCCAATGTTAGTTTGTTGGGAATTTTGTTTTTCTATTGAGTATTCCTTAGAAGGAAATTCCCAACAATAAGTCCCAACGTTGGTGTTCGAATTGGGAATTCAAGGAAATTCCCAACAATTCCCAATTTGGGAATCCGTTTTTTCCCCCCTGCATGATTGAGTTAATTACAAGAAAAGTAAAACCAGTAGGATTTCAAGCGTGACTTTATGACACGTAACTTAATATTTTCAGCATTGATTCTACATGAAATAAATAATTGAATGATAAAATATTTTAATATGATTTGTGTGATGCATCTTGGAGATATCAAGGTTTATACTTAATGTTAAAGAGTGTGATGTCATAGGAGGTATATTATGATAATAGTCTCTATAAATATAGACTATTATTATTATTAATATTATTATTATTATTATTATTACTATTATTATATTAAATATATTGAACCTTTTCTGGAGCGGTTTACTGTCATTCTTCTCTAACCATGAACACTTGCTTTTATCTTATTCTTTATTTGTGAAAATAATATACTGTTATTTTGTCTTTCTCTTTCATTTCATCTCCTTGAATAGTTTTTAAAGACTTCCAATACATGTAAATTAAATTTTATTGTTTTCGATCCGTAATCTGATGGTTGACAAACTCGAACTGTGTTCATGGTCAGGTTCCATTGTTAGAGTAGAGTAGAACGATAGTAATATCCTGTGTACAACATCATTGTCTTACTAATAGGGGTTTATAGAAAGGTTATTGCAAATTTATTTTATCATAGAGCGCATGCAGTAAAACCATGAAATAAAAACGAAGTTGATTTACTGACAAATAGTATCTTTTAGTGACTACTAGTCACTCAACCAGAACATTCATGATACAAAGACAAATACACAAGAGACCATTTGTGTCTTTTGTTAATTTAGGCCCCGTCCACACGTATCTGGAAATTTTTGTATCCGCAAATTATTTTTTGCGGATACGAAAATGTTTGCGTCCACACGCAGTGTATTCGAATCGTTTTCATAGTCCACACGTATCCGTTTTCGTTAAATTTGTGTATCCGTAAAAAAAATTACGGATACAAAAATTTCCGGATATGTGTGGATGGGGCCTAAATGTTCAGTTGAGTGCTAGCAACTATTCGTCACTAAATAGCTACTATTTCTCAGTATCAACTTTGTTTTTATTTCATGGTTTTACTGCATGCACTCTAATGATCATTGTTTGAATTTACAAATGATAACAAACTCAAATGCCTCCTATGACATCACACTCATTAACATATTGGAAGTATAAACCTCGATATCTCCAAAATGCATCACTCAAATCATATGAAAATATTTTACAATTTACTTACTTTCACTTTATGTAGAATCAATACTGAAAATATTGAATTAGGTGGTATAGGCATTTTTCAAGGATTCCTTTTATCTCTATTTGAATGAATGGTGAAAAGAGTACATATGTAATATAGAATAATTGTCTTAAAAAGTATAGTTAAAATACAGCCTGTTTCAGACTTTTTGTTGAATTGTTTAAACTTGTATAATAATAATAAACAAATAGCAATTTTACAAATTATGCAAGCTACATCTAGTAGCTATCATCTATTACAGATATTCATAAACTAACAGGAAGTTTATATCTCTCCTTTAAGAAGATAAGTACATAAAAAAGGTAATACATATGGGAATAGGACGCTAGCCATTTATTCACCACGATAGGGCTATTTAAGTGTATAAGCGAGCAACTAGTATTTCAAAAAGTGTAATTAGAAATTGTAGGTTACAGCAATTTTCACTTGCATGTGCTGCACATCGATTTTGTTTTTTCTCATATATTGGAGCTATCTACACAAAAACCTTATGGATGCTCATCAATGCTTGCTCAAAGTGGTCATGCAATCAAGGTTTCTTGTCTTGAGGTGTCAAGTTTGTGACAAATCAATGACTTCACTTGCACATGCTGCACACCAATTTTGATTCAAGATTCATATTACACAGGCTTAGCCTTTCTTAAGGCCTGTTTACACTAGCAAATTTTGCACGACCAAGTTGCATGCTAAATTCACCTGTGTAAACGGCCTGCGATTCTGGCGGCGATTCTCGCGCAATGATCACAGCGATTTCGAACATGGTTGAAATTATCACGCTGATTTTTCACAGAAACAATTTTGCACTGTTTCGTAAACACAGAGGTGCTGTAATTGCAATGCAAAATTTGCTAGTGTAAACAGGCCTTTAAGAGATCATTTGCAAAAGTCAACTGTGATACTAATAATGTGCAGCTTGAACAATACCAAGGTTTTAAAATCCTTCAGATTTTTAATGGTATCTGTGAATAGCTGACTTATAAACAAGGCTAAACCTGTGCAGATGAGTCTGTGGTCTTCAAAGACAGTGGTATGCATCGAATGGGAAACTGGTGTATTTGAATATTAAGCTGAGCCATATTTAAGTAAAAAATTGGAGTTTTTTCTCACATGTAGACCACTAAATAATTGCTCCATTATAAACTACTAGCTGGCCCCTTTCCCACATGAAAAAATAGCTAGTTCCTATTATTAGAAAAATGAGTAAATATAGTTTGTTTTTGAAGAAACTTGCATAGTACTGCAAGTCAACTTTATGATATGTGAATGACATATGATTTATAATACTTATATACAGTTTATGGGAATAAAATAGAATTAGAAAAAATGGATTTAATAATTTGCACTACAAAGTATTTGATTGGAGGTTGGAAATCTCTTAATAGGCCACATTCAAGGCTTAAAATTCAGACTCGATAGCGAGGTTTAGCAATATGGTACTTCATGTACAGTATTAAGCGTACATATGGATCCCCAAATACATCTATCTGTAGGAATTAAAAAAAAGTACCAAATACTACATTCCTACCTTAAGGCAAGAGAAAAAAGGCACAGTTCACTACTGAACAATATTATACTGCTATTTGCATTAGAGTGTGCACCATGCACTTTTTCTTTCTTTGCGCCAAAGCATTAGTGTGCTTCTGCACATACATTTCTGATGTTAAGTGGCTAATTGGCTTCAAAGTAACAGTCTAATTTGAATGTTACTTCAAAGCATAGATAATAAATTAACTATGTTCAAAGCAAGCTAATTAGCCGCTATTTAGCTCAGGAATGTATGGAAGAGACTTCAGGAATGTGAAGTTGAATCGCCAAAAATTAAACAGTTGCCCCTAGAAAGGTCAAAAATTACCTGCGAATACCTGCTGTTCAGACGTTAGGAACATACTGTTGTCATGCCTCAAAGAAAGAGGAAAACAATGTGCACTTTAATGTAAAAAGCAGTAACTGAATCTATAGCACTACATCTACTGATACATTTTTGAGGTGTGATGCAATTTGTAACATTTTATTCTGGAAATGCCGGCCTCAGCCTCGGCATCATGCTGGAATTTTAATATCTCAAACGTGGCCTATTGAGTAGATTCATTTTCATCAGCGATGTTATAATGAAGTTAGCACTTACCTCATCCCTTACTCAAGTAGTACTAGAATCTGTAAAACTGCAGGAGACTTTATTTCTTTTAGCACGTGGTGACATAATCGTCCTAGGCCTTGTAGGAACGGTTAAATTGGCAGCAGGCATGGAATTCAAAGATCCATGATTAGCTTCATTTGAGTAATCTATGTCCATAGCAAAAGGCCTAGGTGTCACAGGACCATCAAGGAAGTTATTTGTTTGCCTTGGTGGATGGAATGCTGGAAACATTGTGCCACTAATTGCATCAGATCTGCCCCCTCCGTTCAACACATCCTCATCAACTTCTGAGAAATTACTCAATCTTGAATTTCTTATTTCGGCAAACTGAAATGAATTTTGGATGATATTTCTTCTATAATTCATTTGTGATAGTGGTGGAAATGCTGTCAAGTGCTTTGCTTCTTCAGCTTCAGGCATTGGCTCATCAATAGTTTGCAACACAAAGTCATCCTTTTCTGTAGGATCTTTGAGTTTCATATGGCTTGATGTTGACATTTGGCAATTGACATTTTGTCCAACAGGTCTAGTACTTGGCTGCTTTTCAGTGCTCTCTACTTTCAATGGAAGCTCTGCGTTAGCTTCTTGAGCAACAGATTGAAGTTTTTCTACTAGCTGTTTTGTTAACTTTACGTTTGAGTTCCTTGTTGACCTACTAGCTTCTTTTGATGACTTCATTCTCTTCTCGGCATGATGTTGTATTGTTGACGTCTGTGATGGTATTGTTTTGTGGTGCCTTGAAAGAACTGACTTCCCTGATCTTGTAGACCTGCTAGATCTCTTTGACTGATTTGAGTTTGCACTATTGAGCCTCGATGATGACTTCAGCCAGTTTGAACTAATAGAGCCATGGAGATTTTTAAAGCTTGAGGAAGCTGCAAATGATTTTATCCATGGGTGTTGAAGTGCTTCCTCTGAAGTCATTCTTTTTTCTGGTTCCACAACTAATAGCTTATCGATGAATTCTTTTGCCATGTCAGACACATCACTCCATGGCTAAAATAAACAAAAAGAGAATTGTAAGACACTGGGACATGGGTGGCGTAGTGGTGAGAGCACTCAACTCTCAACAATGCGACCCAGGTGAGAGCACTCGACTCTCAACAATGCAACCCGGGCTCGAGTCCTGATGAGCTCGGTGTTGTACGTGAGTTGAGTTGTTTGTTAGTGCTCTACTGTGCTTCAAGGGTTTTCTCGGTACTCCCGCTTTCCTCCCTCCGCAAAAATCAATTTCTTATTAGAGGCTGGGGGCTTAATACATTTTGCTGATCTTTGAAAATTCATAATTAGCAATTATTCGCCAAAGGCGAAGTGAATATTGGGGAATATTTACCGAGACGCAAGTCTTCGAGAGGCGAGGTAAATATTCTCTATATTCACTGTGCCTGAGGCCTATGTTTTGCATATATTAACTTGTGTACAGAGTAACTTATTTTTATATACAATAATTCAATAAAAACAAACAAACTATTAACTTTTAGGCCATACTTCGTTGCCTTTTTAGTATTGATAGAAATGGCATTTACTTTCATTTTTTCAATTTCCTCATCGGAAATTGTAGCAAAACCATTGCCGGCAGATGCCATTTTGTTGCCGACTCAATATTCCGAGATTCAGAGGTGAATATCGTACAATTATTCACCTTTAATTAACCAATTTGCGCGCGAGTTCTTAGGAAGTACACAAGTTGGTATATGCTAATTACTTTTATTCATTATCTCAACAGGTGACACGACTATCAAAGGCCAGCCTGGGGGGAAAGGGCCACAAAGTTCCTTAAAGGTGAGGGCTTATTATAAACTGGAGGCGTATTTAAATTTTAGCACCTTATACTGGGGGCTTATTAGAAAGGGGGCTTAATAAAGGAAGAGGGCTTAATAGAGGAAAATAGGGTATTAAGAAGTTTTGAGCCCATGACTCCTTAGAATTTATTTTACAGTAATTCTCACATCTCATTCAAACTAAATTGTTCATCTTATAAGTCACCAATTGGCTCCTAGATTGCATGCTGTGCACTTGAAGTTAATGTCAGCAAAAAAATTGGAGATTGCCTGTTCAGGCCCATAAGGAGATAACTCCAAGCTTAATCTCTGAGTCAGTTACATTTTTATTGCTTTCACTTGTTTGCTTCACCAGTAATTGACTGGCTTTCACAAAAAACTAACTCTTCCTTTTATACATTTGAAGAAATTACAATTACTTAAATCTTTCAGGACGCCAGACAACCTGCCCCCGGTTTGTCCTTAATACCCCTGCAATCCCTTGTTCATGCATACGGGCTTCTACACAGGCTTCTACATTGCCATTGAATTGCTGTACAAATGTACTGAAACTCTTCCATAGCTTATCCCCTTCATTTGACTTGATTCCACAATGCTTGTTATTGGTAACCTTTATTGTAATATAGTTTTTCACCCTTGTTTACTGTGAAATAATTTTTTGAAAAATTCTAGAGAAAGCTGAATAAAACAAATTGATCAAAATAATATACATATGTACGACAATATTAATGACCATGTCCGACCTTTTAGGCAACCATAAGACCATAAGACCCTGTGCAAGGTGAGTTGTGAACTTGGCTATCACATTGTTATTGATAAGGTCAAGTCTATTACTGCATGTTAGATATAACCTTTCAAGGTATGCTGTTGTCATGTCTCAGTACTAATGATTACTTTCATAAACAAAGACAAATTCTATCTACTCAATGAGTAACCTTAGCACCACTAATACACTAAGCAAGTATATTTAGGTAATAAATCATTTTCTAATATCATTTTGTGATTTGATTCTTTTTTTAAACAAACACTGATCCTTTCATAAGAAACTTAATATTCATTAGGATCCTCGTTGAAAGATACTTTACATCAAGCATTGTCAGAAAATACATTTGCCGTGATCATAGCCAGATGCTATTACGCCATTAATATTGATGATATCATAGAAATTGCTAGAATGATAAACTTCCTCTCTGAGAATAAGGATTATTCAGTGCTAATAGCCACAACCTAAGACCTTGTGATTTAAAGAAAAAACATTTGCATTTAGGAGCTATTCAATTATAATACCTGGCTGTCATTACTTTAAAGCATAATGTAGATTGTATGAGAGTATGTTGTGGGCCATGAAAAGGTCATCCGTAGAACGGTAATGGAATTATTATAGGTTAAAGAAAGGGTAAAATGACTTGTAAGGCCATTTTATTTTGTAAAAAGAACTACTTTCAGTAAACCAGTCTCTTGACTTTCTTAAGGATTTGTTTTTGAGGATTTATTTCTATCAAATACAACAGCTTTCTGAGGAATTCTTCCAACATTAACATTTAAAATATAATTATAAATATCATTTATTTCATGTGACTGCAAGAGAAGTAAACCAAACTAATAGTCGACATGCACTAGAGTCGTTTTCATATGACCGTGAAAGAATAGGCAAACTAATAGTTAGTAGTAGACTCTAAACCAATGATTTTCTTTTGTTCTTTATCAACTATTACAAACTAAATGGTCTATTTTCTTTCGCGGTCATATGAAAATCACTCTAGCCAAACAAGCTAGCAGCTTAACACATGCCAACATGCAAACAAGTGTTTGGAACAAGTATTTGCAAACCAAGAACAAGAACTTGTAAATTGTTCTTACACATTAAATAGACTGATGAAAAGGTAAATTATACACCGTGAAAAGATGAAAAAACTTTCAGTAAGTTTTTTCATCTTTTCACGGTGTATAATTTACCTTTTCATCATTACTGTTTCATTAGAAACACCGACGCAACTCACACTAGTTTTTAGCTAGTTATATCTCATTAAATAGACTAGTGTATATAAAGAACAATAGTTGGTCAGTGTACTGATGTACCTGATGAAAGAGGACCCTTTGGCCCTCTCCAAACAGAACTGTAATGCTTATGTCGTAATTATACTTGTCAAAATCATTAACAATTCATGAGGAAAACACAACAGAAATCACGACCATGAAGTATGTTGTAAATCTGATACAAAATTGTGTTCATTTGCATAAACTTTAAGTTGGATTTTCTTGGCCAGATTCACTTAATTAATTTTGAAAATTTTAGCGAAACACAAAGGAACTAACCTAGATGTTTGATAAGTAATATACAGTATTCGTGTCCCTGTTGTATCAAATATACAATCACTCGGCTACGCCTCAAGTTCATATATCTGATACAACACGCCACTCATACTGTATATATTACCTAAATCTATGTCAGTGAATATTCACTGGTAATCATCACAACCTGTTTGACAAATAAAAAATTATCAAATGTGCAGCAATAAGCAGAATGTTACTCCTTTTCCAAAAATCAATGCATGTCAAAAAAAGTTATACATTTATTGGATGAGGTTGAGCATGATATTGTAATTTATCAAGACCAAGGTGGTGTTATCTGCCAAAGCCATAGGTCTTGATAATTTACTATATTATGCAAAAACCAAATTCAATAATTGTTTTATCATAGATTTTGAAAACTAAGAATACAGATTAAATTCTGCTTTCAAAGAAATAACAAAGAATTTCAATCTCCATTATGATCCTGACTTAACTTCACCTGATAAATGCAATATCTGCAGGAAAACCCACAGATATTGCATTTATCGTGTCAATTTCACAGGATATCTTGGATTGGCTGAGGGCTTTCTGCCAATGAGAAGCAAGATAATGAGTAAAATGTACACTAAAAGAAATTATGTAAGAGAGCAGTTTTCACATTACTGTGAAAAGCTCATGTCACGAACGCAGTTGTGAACACAGCAAGGCATACGCCAGATTAATCAAATATTTACTTTCCATTCAATCGAATACCCCAAAACATGGTGCAGACATGGTTACGACATGGTCACGTCAGACCAATCATACTGCGCAAGATAAAAAATCAGCCAATTAAAATTCTAAAAACATCGTATTCATATGAAGGCATGCATATGGCACTTTTCACAGTCATACAAAACTGCTCTAATGTCGCTGATTACTATTTCAAGGCCATTAGGCGACACTAGGATAGTAGGGTTACCCACCAAGCTGGGTCAATAGATAGTTCAGCTTTACAAGAAAAACACATAGGTAGGGTAACCGTAATGGAAGGACCAAGTAACAACATAAACAAATAAAATGGTAAATCGCAAAATATTGGCAAAGATGTTGACTTTAAATCTTATTTTACTTCTTAATATCATGATGCAGCAGGCATTAATTCACTGGTTTGTGATAAAGGCTAAGTTATTTGTGATAAAAGAGGTTCGAGTACAGTAGAAAAGTTGTCCAAGGTAGGTGGGTTGTCCCTGGCCACAACTTTACAAGGGTAAATTTAACTCTCACAGAAGGGTTACCCTTTCAAACAGACAGGGTAACCCTACAACTAGGGTAACCCGGGTGCACTTGTAAAGATGATAGAATAAATAAGAGATAGCACTTAGAAGTTAGGGTAATCCCTATAACTAGGGTAACCCCAGTGATAGGGTTACCATCTTTCCTTGTTCTATTTTGATTTATGCTCATCAAATTATGAAGTCATATTTGACATCTGAAAGGGGTTTATGGCAAGAATTAGGGTTTTATTTAAAGTATTTGTGGCCAGATTGACCCTTAATTCAGCTCTGTATAGTCATACAGAAGGCAATATTTGGTGGATTTAACTGCTTAGGGCAACTCATAAACCACTTATATAAAAAGTTCTCTGCATAAGCTTCTTCTTGGGGGTATTTCATTCAATAGTTATAAAAACATCTTGTTATTGTGACTTATTATATGGGACTATCTTTTAATGGCCATTCACAAATGGCCATAATTTCATTAACTATGTCCACTCAGTCGATACATAAGCTGATCACAAACCATAAGTTTCCTCAATCCCCTTTAGGTATATATGCCATTTATGTCTTGATAAACCAATAAAGCATTATTTGCTATGCTTATAAACTAAAAAGAGGTCAAATGGAATGACTTATGAGATTGTAGTGATGTTTGCGGAACACTTTGTCAGGCATTTCTACTTTATAAATACCGAGTTGAGATTTACATGACTACATGTCAGAAAGAAGCTTTTGTTTGGAAATCTCACAAATAACAAAAGATACTAAAGGAAATAGTATTCATTCGTTAACACCGCAACTTGACAAGCCTCAACACAAGGCTTGATAGCCTAATATCTCAATCATTTGAATTGGTACCAGAATAAAGCAGAAAGTTATTCCAGATAAGGCCGATATTCAAAGGAAACAAAAAATGCTTGACATTTTTGGCTATTATCTATCGCGCGAATCAGTATTCCGTCATGTTCGCGATGTAGAATTACAAGCTCTTCCTTAGCGAAATTGAAACGTAAACATTGATCACGAAACGGCAACACACGAACTTTACGAGATCCTTTTTCTGTTTATTTACTTTTAACCGCAAATATGCACAAACTATGTGTCTGTTGTTTATTGAATTACCAGCTTGATCTTCTAGTTATACTAAAGTAGAGTTCGCTTCGATTGATATTAATTTGGAAAGTTGTTTTTTTATGCGTGTATTTAATATACTTGAAGCTATATTTATTGAGCGAACATTCAAAATAGCGCGAAGAACAAGCGTCAAGGTTAAGGCATCTAAACCGAACATCACTTGCGTAAAAATAGTTCATCCATATTGACGTCTCTGTAGGACACAGACATGCAAAAGGAAACGAGTTCAAATATGTTGAAATCTTATCTACCCTACATGGATCATAACACTCATTTGTGTCGACTATTGTGTAAATGCAGTTTTAGGTTAACTGTGGACACAAAAGAATCAAGAATCGTACAAATGATCTCTCGCAAGGCATCACATTCTTAATGCACAAGTCAAGCGACCGGAAGTTTACAAAATTGTGAAGCGAAAAAATCTGTTTCTACAGAATTTTCAAGAGAAACACATTTTGAGAATTATTTTTCCATTTCTAAAATCAAAGTTCTATTTTGCTCAAATAAATTAAGAAGAATCCGAAATATTCGAAGGTCTCAGCATAATTCGCGTGGTCTTAAATCGTTTAGTTTAGAACGTTCCAGAGCAAGACGGTGTGCATTCTTGAGAGAAAATGGATCCTTTAGGGGGCAGTCACCTTGGTGTAATTACTCTCGCACGACATGGACGAACAAAATGAAGCTGACATTATAGTTTTAAACCACTTTCAAGGTGAGATTGATTCTATACAGCGAGGTGAAGGTCACGCTTCTTGTTCATGATATTCTATTTGTTAGTCCACAAACGAACGAATAATCTAATCGGCAATCAATGCGGAATAATTGAGCACGAAAAATGCCGAAGTGTACTGAAGCATTCCCATGGATAAATACAATAAGATGGAGAAATACCAAACTGGGATCTCCAGGACTCAATCAGTGAACAAGGCACCTCGCAGGTTCTAGGGGAGTAATCATCGCCTTTACCCTGGATATATACTACGTAGAGGCAAAACAATGCAACGTAAATATAACTAACAGATATGGTTTTGACATGACTAGAACCAACTCTGCCTTCGCATATTTAAACAGATTAAAAATAACCTGTCCAATTCTTTCGATCTTAAAATATCATGAAACGGTTGACCAAATTTCCTACATACCTCACACTTGTAGCTGTATTTCGCCTCCACAATTGCCCTATAGAGGCGCGTATTATTATCGTCGGCAAAGGGCAGAGCACCGCAAAGTAAAACATATGAGATCACTCCAATAGACCACATATCGACAGCGTTCGTATAAGATCTCCTCATCAAAATTTCAGGTGCAATATAGTCTGGTGTACCGCACGTCGTATCCATAGTACTGTCGTCTGGATTTTTCCTCAACTTCGACAACCCAAAATCAGTTATCATGATCTTAGAGTCATTCCCAGGGTGATAATAGAGCAAATTCTCTGGTTTAAGATCCCGATGTGTAATACCTAAAGAATGAAGGTATCGGACTCCCTCTAGAACCATGTACAGGACATACGTCCCGTCCTGCTCAGTAAAACATCCTCGGCTGACTATTCGATCGAACAGTTCGCCTCCAGTTGCCAACTCCATTACTAGGTAAACTTTATTACTACACTCAAACACTTCATAAAGACGCACCACATAGGCATGATGAACCTTTCTCAAGACAGCAAGTTCAGATTCAAAAGCTTTTTTCCCTTCTCTAACCTTCATCATCTTGATGGCATAAGGTTGTTTGGTGACCTTGTGTTGCACTCGAACAACTCTACTGAAGGCGCCTTTTCCAATCAGCGCCATGATTTCATATTTTTCAGTAACTCGTACATCGAATCTGGCTCTAAATTTCCCGCCTCGAACTCCCTTCTCTGTAAGTTTCCGTTTTACATTATTCCTGTGTTCACTCCAGCGAGTTTCACGTGACCCTTCGGGTAGCAAAGTTGGATTTACGATACAATCTGACGTTGGTTCACTCACAATTTTCTTGCTTCTACCACAGCCCATCCTCATTGTATCAGTTCCTTACAAGAAGGGAACGAAATCTGTATACTACATGCCATATGTTGGCTACAAATCGCTCTACTTTCTTAAACCACGCAATACATGTCGTTTGTAAACTTTCCCAATGTCAATAACAGACACAATATTCCTCAAAGCAGGCTATCTCCATATGACGTCACTTGGATGCACAAACCCGACCAATCGGAACGATTTGTTAGGGATCTTTGACAATTGTGATTGGTTAACAGAAAAACAATGAAACACTTTTCAAAGAATATCAATTAACCATGAGTACTAAAGAGCAAGAGACCTCACACCATGAGCACAGTAAATTCTCAGTACACAACATCCTCTGAATACATCCAAGGCCACTGTAACATCGTTTGTAAGTGACCTATCATGCACTATACTATGTTAGGTTTGTTTTTACATCAGCTGAGACACTAATTAGTGAAGATTTCTTAGCTAAATAACTTTTCCCAATACCATTCAATGTCGAAACCATGAATACCCTATATATACTCCCTAAAGTGTTCATATCAATTCGGCCGCTATATGATATAGTTCTGCGCTCTCCACGTGTTATGTAGACTCGAAGTTAAGCGAGAAGTGTTCCTGTACACGTAGTTGGGTCATCCTTTGAAGAAAAAAAAATACACATCAGCTTTTGGTCTTGACTTTGTCAACTATTTTGAAGGGGATTACATGGTCCTTGAAGGACCGTTCATAAAACAAGATACGTAGGGAGTAAAACAAACTACAAGAGAACAACAACTACAACAATGTTTCCTGAACAAACAGTTTAGAAGACCAAATCCCTTGTCAAAACGCACCTACGTTTTTGCTTGGTTTCGACATGGCCAAAGGAAATACTTATCTCGGGGTGTTTTCATATCGCAGCCTTTGAAGTCCCCGAGCCAAGATAATTAACATTCCTTGTCAATCAATAAAAGGATTAATATTCGAAAAAGACTTTTTTAGCAACATTAAAATAATATTGTATCGAAATGATACGGTCCTCTTGAATTCTTAATGGGCTGCGAGTTTCTTATTTGTCGTTGCTATGAGTCTTTTTTAGCCCGTAGGTAAATTCAAAATCCATGGAATCAAGCAAGGTATGACGCATCGCATTTGACCTTGCAGGCCCCATTTCGATCGGCTGTGTCAACAGATTGAAACACTTTCTTTTGACATTAGAGTTATCGCTGAGAATCAATTTTCGGTGCCTTCTCAGCTATGTGTTGTATTCCATTCATACAGCCCCGAAAAGTTTGGACAAGCGAGACGTTTAAGGCAACAGCAAAACGTTATTAAAATCTTATATTATTATTTTTGATTCAATATTTAATCATTCCAATTATCTGACAATGATCGGCCAACAACCCCCCCTGGGTATCTCCCGGATGACCCTCGGGATTTTGAAGTGTTCTCCCTTCAGAAAATGTCCCCGTAGGCTCCGGGTAATCTGACTTGAAAAATCCTTAAATCTGACAAGGATTGATTTTGATACGTTTGCACCGGGAAAAGGGTTTTCGGACGGTCAAATTTCAGCCTGAAGGATGTCATTTGAATTAAATTATGAGATGTTTCGCTAATAGATCGGAGTCGTAGGGTCATTTTTGAGCACTAAAACCTTGGCTATTGGAACTTCGAAGTTTAGGCCATGTACATGCAATGCGAAGCCCTGAGGCAAAAAGTTGAAAATGTACTAAGGAAAAAACGCGCGAGAGCTTCACAAAAATCACTCACGAATTACGAGAAATGATCTTCCTGTAAAGTAACTTTTTGGAGACCATTCTAATAATTTCTTCAAATATTTTTGCTGGGGAATACAAAATATCTGCATGAATCTGATCTCATATAAATACACACTTCAGTATAAAAAGAGTTTGATCTTCTAATTATCTCGACACAGGAAAGCTCTAAAGGATTGTATGTGTGGAGAAAACATGTTTCACTTCATGAGATGCGAGTTCCAAAATTTGACTGACAGAAAAGACGAACACCACAAGCCTACTTTTCTACTTAGGTTTTGAATAAGTATTCCACGCGAGTATTTTTGAAGGGAAATTTGAAAAGTACTCAGGATGATTAAGGAGCTAAATATTATGCTTGTAAACAACGACGTGATAGTTTCGTAGATCACGTTTTCCGTTGTGGTTTCCTGCGAGCATTCTTGTGACCAGATGGCTTCTGAAGACATACACAGCACCGATGCCACCGGCTTCGATGAGGCCTGCCTAGCATCCACCATTACTAAACCTATTACGTGCTGTACTATAAAAGCAGGATAAAGAGACGATCCGATCTTGGCCGGATGAGAAGGTGTCGTGTCTACCAGATTAAGTTTCCTTTGGCATGTCTTCACTTATGTGCCTATTCGTCATCCTCCCCTCTCGCCCGCCCGTCAAAATACGTTGTCATCGCCATAGGAGATATGGTTTTTTTAATGGTTTCGTTGAATACAAAGAAAATTGAACACTAAGGTCCATGTTCTCACGAGAAAAAGAAGCAGAAACACAAGTAATTCCAGCCATTCTTGGATCTTAGAACGACCTATCTCCTATTGCTTTTTCGCCTATCGCCTATCGCCTCTGGCCATGACAAAGTTCATTGAAATAGGCGTATAAAGCAGGTACGAAACTGTTTGAGTTTTGTTCCGCCAGCGCTGGAAATCTTATCCTTAAACTTTCTCAGTAGTTCTATCGTATATTAAAACTTGTAATGTGCTATTCTATACAGAGTGATGAAACATAAATGTTTCCGACCGACTCTTGCAAAGGCGGATTTCCGTAATATGTAGCAACACAGCTTTAAGAAAATTACGCCCACCAGCACTCAGTGCGGTCAAGGCCATCCCTGTCATCTCTGACAATGTGTTTTAAGTCCCCCGTCGGCTGAACGGAAGACCGAATATTTGTTTACCGCTACTACACTCAGTCACGGACACGCGTGTGGTGTCATCTTGAACGCGAAGGACAGACCAGTTTTATAACTTGCGTCATTGAATATGTGATGTGAACTGAAAGTATGGCTCATCTACTCACTTGTAGACAGTGAAACTCACTTGTAGACCATCAAACTTACTAACATACCGTGAAACTCATTTGCGGACCGTGTATCTCACTTGCACACTGTGTAACTCACTTGCAGACCGTGTAACTCACTTGCAGACCGTGTAACTCACTTGCAGACCGTGTAACTCACTTGCAGACCGTGTAACTCGCTTGCAGACCGTGTAACTCGCTTGCAGACCGTGTAACTCGCTTGTAGACCGTGTAACTCCCTTGTAGACCGTGTAACTCACTTGCAGACCGTGTAACTCACTTGCAGACCGTGTAACTCACTTGCAGACCGTGTAACTTACTTGCAGACCGTGTAACTCACTTGCAGACCGTGTAACTCACATGTAGACCGTGTAACTCGCTTGCAGACCGTGTAACTCGCTTGCAGACCGTGTAACTCGCTTGCAGACCGTGTAACTTACTTGCAGACCGTGTAACTCGCTTGCAGACCGTGTAACTCGCTTGCAGACCGTGTAACTCGCTTGCAGACCGTGTAACTCGCTTGCAGACCGTGTAACTCGCTTGCAGACCGTGTAACTCACTTGTAGACAGTGTAACTCACTTGCAGACCGTGTAACTCACTTGCATGTAGACCATGAAACTCACTTGTAGACCGTGAAACTCACTTTTAGACTGTGATACTCACTTGTAGACCGTGTAACTCACTTGTAGACCGTGAAATTCACTTTTAGACCGCGAAACTCACTGCGGACAGTTGAACTCACAGACAGTGAAAGAGTTTCTTCAGTAATTATACAAATGCGGCGGATACTTTCAGACCAGACGTACGAAGCTCGGAACATCATCTTTTATGTTTCCTGTATATCAGCTAATACAATTTACACTAGTGACACTAGCCTGCTTTGCAAAGGGTTCCTCTTTTCCTAGAAGACATCTGCATACGATAACCCCAACATCCCTCCCCCACCCCCTCCCCTCCCAACCAACCATGCACCTAACCATGTCTAAAGTCAAGGTATAGTGATCTACCAAGTATTACCAAAGAAATGAAATTTTCTAACAAAATTCTAGAAGATAGTAATGTACTTGAAATAGCGGTTTAATTTCTCCTCAGTTCTTGACCATATAACTAAATGCCCTTTTTTATTCATCACTTTTTCGCGGGTTGATTGAAATCAATAGACCCATTTACCTTCGTATGAAAATTGCCCATTTCAGACCTCGTGACCACGTGAGAACCTTTCTTTTAAAATATTTACACATGAAAGAATCAACTCAGTCCCAAAAGTGGCATCACATGGTCTGAAATGGGACAACGAAGATAAAGTGGTCCATTAACTTGACTATCAAGTCGAAAAACTGGTTGTAACTTGTTTAGCGTTGAAATGGAGCTGAAAATACGCAGTACGCGGTAGAAATAGTTCGGCGAAGGTGAGTGACCTTCGCTGTCAGTCCGTGTGGTTTTCCCGGCACTTGACTTGTCATAACAGAATCAACCGGTGGTTGGTTCTTCAAAGCATTCGAAATGTTCAGGCAATGATTCGATCGACTGAAAAGAAAATAGTAAACAAGGCTTTTACCCCCATGAAAGACTTTACACAAAAAAGTCCTTGAAAACCATGGAGAATATGCCATTATAGAAACGAGGGAAAGAAGAGAAATGCTTTTTCGATTTCGAGTTGGATAAGGTTACTAAGAAGTTCTCCTTTGATCTGACTCGGTTGATTTTTTCGTCTCTTATTTAATACTGAGTGTAAAACTAGCGGATATTTTGGTCAGAGTAGATAACGTCACTGCATGACCCCTTTAAAAATAGTAATACTTCCTAACAGGATATCAAGAAACCGGTGTTTTTAGAGCCTGGGGGGGGGGGGGGGGGGGGGTCAATACGAAAGTAGAAACCCTGAAAATATGACAGGAAACTCGGAAAGAACTTGGAACTTGAGTGAAATTGCACACCCTGTCTATAACAAGAAGCTCGAAAAACCATACCCTATTCAGTGGATCATCCCCGTATAGTCCATATATGGGAGTACCCCCCCCCCCCCCCCCCCTTTCCCTCCCTCCGAGTCTAGGCCCCTTTATAGACTTGCGCTGTGTCACAGGTAGGTCTTTTACTACCAGCACCTGAAGCCGACGCCACTAAAGCCGCGATTACACGAAGTAATTTTCCCTACAACTTGTCTCGGAACGGCGTTGCGACCTTGCATGGGCCATTGCATCGTGTAACCTGCAACACAATTTGAACAAAACGTTACGAGATAAGTTGTAGCAATTGTCGCAAAAAGTAGAATTAGTTTCTACTTTTGGCAACGATTGCGTCTCCGTTGCACCGTGTAAACACTCGTGCAACTTGTGTCGCAACACTGTTGCGAGACAAGTTGCAGAGAAAATCGCTCCGTGTAATCGCTCCTTAAGGATGATTTATGCCAGTGAAGATGGGTCCCAGTGATACCCCGGAGACGTGACTGTCGTACGTTAATCTCGTTTACATAATTGAATTCTGGAAATATAACCGTCCTGAGCCTACTTGACTTTTCACCAAGCGGTGGCAAATTAAGTATGTACATTTCCGTCGTTTTCTGGGAGAAAAAATCGCACACAGCACGTACGGCTGTAAGTTACACCACAAGGTTCGAACTCCAAGGAAAAATAAACTTTGATTCTTGACCGAAATTTGCAACTTTTTACACGAGATTTATTTTCCTCATTTTTTATTCATTTTTATCGCCTGAAATAGAGCAACAAAAATAGGACACTCTTGATGATAGTGTCAATCGCGAGGCGTGGAGTGACGGGCGGACAATGAAAAATGTTTTGGACTGTACAGCCCAGGTCATTAAACGATCGATCTCTTAGTCATGAATTGTCTTTTCTTCACGTTGAAGTCTAATCCCCTGGCCTCCATAATTAGCTCCCAAGAGGAAGAAATAACTGACAAACGATGTGAAGGCCATTTTCCATGATGTAACAAAACAGACCAATCGCGATTGTTTGTGAATACATCAGTTTCGCATTCGATACATATCGTTGTTTTTGAAGACCACAGACCCATCTGCACAGGCTTAGCCTCGTTTATAACATTTAATTTAATTTAATATCATATTATAGTATATCTATTATATATATTATTATAGTATTATTATAATATTATAGCCTTGTAGCTTTTTTTTCTTTTTTTTCTTTTTCCCTCTTTCTTTTTTTTTTTTTTTTTTCTTTTTTTGTTTTCTCCTTTTTTACTTTTTTGACCCTAAATGAAAATTACGACAGCCAACTAGAAAGCTTTAGATCCTCTGGCTGTCGGAATTGTGGAATTTCAAAACATTGGTGCTAAAGCGGCCTGTGCAGATGAGTCAAAAAACAGCGGTAGAGTGACCACAGTGAATCCGTGAAACTTTAGTAATACTAAATAGCACAATTTCATGCTAATTCCATTGTTTTCTATTGTTTAACTAGCACTATTTTGTACTATTTAGTAATTAGTGTTTCACGGATTATTTGTTTGCACTCTATTGACCAAATGAGATAAGGGACTATTCATACAAAATGGTTATTCACGACTTTCACATGCCCATAATGCCTTGCGTTTTTGGGAGTAACCAAAAAACTGTCCCAAATTGAAAGGTTTCTTAATTGAATTTATACTATACCTGCTTTTTTCTGTACAATACTGATTATCAGTTTATTCCAAGTTATTTTTGCGTGTACAGATCATCAAGAGTTTTGGTCTTACAGAAAATGTATTGACTTACGAAAAAATGTTTAAAATTTACCTTAAACGTCTTCAAGCTTCTTCTCTTCTCTTTTTCTGTTTTGTACTTCTTCATTTTACTTTTGGATGCCAAACAAGGTGTTTTCAACATTGTCTGATCAGCCTTCAGCAAAATAAGTGGGTTTTTACCCTCTGGTTACCCCCTAAAGACGCAAAGGATTATGGGGATGTGAAAGTCGAGAATAAAAAAATCGCAATTCCATTTGCGACTAGATAACTTTACCATTAACGATTGGCTTAAAAGAAATGCTCAAAAAATTTTTTTACAGGTCGTAATTGCTTGGTGTGCATTGGAGAATGAGCAAGGCCTCTGCAAGGGCGAGGTTCTGGTGTGGAGAAGCATTTCTTTTTCCACGTTGACTTTACGTCTGGTAATTATAACATTCAGGCCATCGATAGAACTTCTCTGTAAATGGATCACTAGTAAAAAAAATAGTTACAATGTCATTAGGCATTAGCACGACGCTCAAAAGTACGTGAGCCCTTTCAGCGACTTTGTCAAGTGGTCCTCTGCCAAACTTTAGACTTCGGCGAGTGTATGACTTTGCCCGCATTTGACCATTCACCCCTTGAAATATTATACAAAAAATAATCACAGTTTTCTTGCTTATTGATGGTCTTCACGGCGGCCATGTTGGAGGAACTTAACAAAATAATTGTCAATGAATTCTTTTGTTATATCCTCCAACATGGCCGCCGTGTCTTTTGTTATTTAATTCTCTTGGGAATGGTTGAAAACCATCAATACTTGGTATCCTACATTTAATACGCTTTTACGTTGAGAACTGGTCATTAGTCTTTCATAAGGGAAAGCAGACGTTCGGAAAGATACCTAGGGTCACGCCACATTGAGGAGGGTCCCAAAGAGAGTTAACAATTATAAGAACTTTACAACGGCTTTGACTGTCGGCTAAATTAACATCTTTGGACTTAAATATATAGTCCTACTTTGATCTTTGCACAACTTGAAAGAGCTAGGATTTGTTGAATATTTTCCTCGAGTTAGGGTTTACTAATTAACGACTTTATAATCAATCATGATTGAGGAGGCAGGGTGGCAACATAGATAAGCTTCAAGGTCTTCAAGAAGTGTTTTGACAGATCCACTTGAGAATATTCGAACATCACGTCTTGATTGTGAGCAAAGTACATAGTACATGGGTCTTACTGTAGTAAAAATGAATATTCGTTGACAGTCCAAAGTACAATTAAAATGGAAACATACCCAAATAACTTTTGAGGGCGCATCCAAGATAGCTTTAAAATAGTAACACGTTTTCATTGTTGCGAAAGGTTTGGCAGTGCAGAGTATAAACAAATGCCACATCCCCAAAAAACTTTCAAATGTTGATATTCAATTGTCCGCAACACAATGTTACAATTAAAAACTTCAATACCATCGATTAAAAACGAACGATTCTGCGTTCAAAACATCCTCCCGACTAAACGTTTACTAATACTATAGGGAAAGTATGTTTTTTATTGGGGGAGGGCTGGGGCTTCAGAGGGGGAGAGTCGTCAGTAATAATTTGAACTTTTTGAAGGTTCAAGACTCTTTGTTTTGACAAAAGCTGTTTCTTGGCAGGGCCATAGCCACTGAGAGGCCAGCGTTGCCTTGATAAAATGTTTCAAATGCCCCTCAAAAATCGCATTTCCGAGGCTTTCAATTTTCCGGAACCCTCCTAGTTGCTTCCGCCTTAGCCCCTCGTTTTCCTCGGTAAACGATTCAGTCTGGCTCCGGTCTTCTTGTTGACTTAATAGGAGAGTCATAAATTTCTTACTGAGTGAAAGGGGAGGGCGACAAAAATTTTCAAAAGGTTTAGAACTCCACAGTTCTCCCCCCTCAATAAAAACGTACTTTCCTTTAATTAACGTCTTAAAAGTAAAATAAATAGCTAAAAGAATCAAAAATTTTTAGATCTGTGAGCCCGGTGGAAAAAAAGGTTGATAAGCGCTATCCGATGAATTATTTAATCCTTATCCAGTGGATATAGAGTGAAGTCATTAAACCCGTGAAATAGATGTTAGACTAATACACTTTAGTAGACCCTAATTCCATTGTTTTCTTTTGTGTATTTTTGACTATTACACGTTGACCGAGTATTTTTTATTTCATGGGTTAAATGCCTTCACTCTAAGTCAATGCTGTTTGCCAATGAATTTATCCACTATATTAGATTTATCCGTCTGATAACTGCTAGCGATATCCACTCTTAGCACAACCGGGCCCCAGAAAGATATTAGAGAACTTTACTATCAGATTTACCACTAACTGCTAGGGATCATACACAGAAACACGAAATTCAATGACGGCTCTTCCAGCAACAATTTCGTTATGCTTTTCCTACAAGGTATGTACCCATACACTTGATTGTCCTGTAAATTGGGTACCTGTGCACTTGTACATTGGGTACGCTTGTTTGTCCTGTACATTGAGTACCCATACACTCGCTTGTCCTGTACATTGGATGCACTTGCTCGTCCTGTACATTGGGTACCCATACACTTGCTTGTCCTGTACACTGAGTACCTATAGACTTGCTTGTCCTGTACATTGAGTACCCATACACTTGCTTGTCCTGTACATTGAGTACCCATACACTTGCTTGTCCTGTACATTGAGTACCCATACACTTGCTCGTCCTGTACTTTGGGTACCCATACACTTGCTTGTCCTGTACATTGAGTGCCCATACACTTGCTTGTCCTGTACATTGAGTACCCATACACTTGCTCGTCCTGTACTTTGGGTACCCATACACTTGCTTGTCCTGTACATTGAGTACCCATACACTTGCTTGTCCTGTACATTGAGTACCCATACACTTGCTCGTCCTGTACATTGAGTACCCATACACTTGCTTGTCCTGTACATTGAGTACCCATACACTTGCTCGTCCTGTACATTGGGTACCCATACACTTGCTTGTCCTGTACATTCGGTACACTTGAAGGACACCACTCAACGATTGTGTACACTTGTTTGTTCTGTTTATTGGGTACCCATACACTTACCTGTCCTGCACATTGGGTACTCACACACCTGCTTATTGTCTTGACTTTACATAGTTTTCCACAAATCAATTCATTTTATTTTTTCGCTACCATCTCTTCATATTCATGATTCATGACTACTTGAGGCATGGGTGTCTTGTACGCCTTTGTTCTGTGCTGTTGGCCTGGTATAAGGCTTAGTTCCGTGTTTCCTTACACTAGCTGTCGGAAGGATCTACAAAAGCATAAAATAAAACAAAATGCTTTAGTTTTACTAAGATTTACCCTTTTAAATCTTGATTGATCGCAGGCGCAGCTCAGTGCGCGGCCTTCGGAGCTTCTTTCGTCTTCTGTTTCGACTTTTTTCAAATCCGTATAGCTTCAGCTTTGAATACTCTTAAAACAGAGCACTGATGGAGAGAGGAGATAAAGTGCACACTATCGGTTTCCATTGATAGCAGTTGAATTTCTACTGAAGGAACTACCGACGTTAAATGTAGGTACTTTACTTTGATTGGAAAAAGAGTTCATGCGGTGTTGGGGCCGGTGGTGATTGGATGTCCGTCACGTGACAGTGACTGTACAGTCACTGACAGCGAGTCTTTATTCCCATACCTTTCCAGGGTTTGTATTACTGCATTCTTCGACTTTTTCAGCTGGATATTCTTGACTCTCTTGAACTGTTTCATCAGTACCTGCGGCCTTCCAGCAACATACAGTAGAATCCTCTCCACCAGTTACTATCTGCTCGCCCTGTGTCATGTTAACAAAGGTTCTTACTTAAAAATCATTCGCTAAAATAATTACAGACTGCGAGCGGTCCCACGTTTTCCTCCAACCTCAGTAAAAACGAGTGTTTTGGGATTCCTGTGGAAGCGCGCGGAGATTTAAACACTCGCCCTTACTGATTTTGGAGGAAAAAGTGGGACCGCTTGCAGTCTAAAATAATTCAGCAATAGGTAGTATGGGTGGTCTACGCTGCCAAGGTGCCGTCCTCACCAATTCAAGAGGATCCTCGGGGGTAAAATGGGGACTGGGATTCGCCTTTATTTTGTCTGGAAAAATGGGATTTAATGCACTGGGAGTAGGATTTAGACATTACAAATGAGAAATAACAAGGGAATGGGATTCAATTTGTCCAAGAAGGTTCAAGCCTCTTTGTTTTGACAAAAGCTGTTTCCTTGCAGGGCCATAGCCAATGTGAGGTCAGCGAGGCAGTTGCTTTGGTAAAATGTTTCAAATGCCCCTCGAAACTCATTTCCGAGGGTTTCAATTTCCCGGAACCCCCCTAGAAGCTTCCTCCTTCGCCCCTCGTTTTACTCGGTAAACGATTCAGTCTGGCTCCGGCCCTCTTGTTGTCTTAATAGGAGAGTCATAAATTTCTTACTGAGTGAAAGGGGAGGGGTACGACGATTTTTAAAAGGTTTAGAATTCCCCAGTCCTTTCCCCTAACCCTCTCTCCTGCCGCAAAAGATACCCTAAGGCTACTGTCAACATACCGTGTAGGAAGATTTACTTCAATTTATTTAAGCAATCATTTCCCCATTATTAAGACAGTTTTAAGAACCTGGCATGGCAAGTATCGTCAGTGCATGGGGGGTATCATTAATAGTTTTATATCATGTTGGGATGATTTTCATAGGCTAGGGCATCCCTGTAATAATACTTTAATAGTCATAATGAACTTGAACTTCGCTTCGTTCACGTGTGGTCAACATATGTTGTGGAATTCCTCCCAAAAAGTGATGATGTGAACTTAATATGTATTTTTTGAAAAACCATGGATACGTTATCAGGAGTGTGATTAGATAGAGAATTTTGAATTCATAAAATTTCACTGTTCCTTGATTACAGACTCATTTCAGCACCATAATATTCATGAATACCAACGGTAAAGTAAAGAAATAGAACTTCAAAAATAGAAGACACTTTGGCATTCCACGGACCTTTAGTGGAACACGTGAATGTTTAATATGTCTAAGCAAAAGATAGGCAGCAGAATTCAAATTCTAGGGTATTTTACTGTACCTTTAACTTTGTTCTGCAATTTTGTTTTAGGGTTATGTGACAAGTGGGAAAGGAATGGATGGATGGATGGACGGACGAATGGATGGTTGAATAAATGGATGTACGGATGAATAAATGGATGGACGGATGGATGAATAAATGGACGGACGAATGGATGGTTGAATAAATGGATGGACGGATGAATAATGGACGGACGGACGGATGAGTGAATAAATGGATGTACGGATGAATAAATGGATGTACGGATGAATAAATGGATGGACGGATGAATAAATGGATGGACGGACGGACAGATGAGTGAATAAATGGATGGACGGATGAATAAATGGACGGACGGACGGATGGATGAATAAATGGATGGACGGATGAATAAATGGACGGACGGACAGATGAGTGAATAAATGGATGTACGGATGAATAAATGGATGGATGGATAGATGGATGAATAAATGGACGGATGAATAAATGGAGGGATGAATGGATAAATGAATAAAAAATGGCAGTCGGATCAAGAAGACGGATGGACGAACAGAAGGTTAGACGGATAACATCTGAAAACCAACACGCTAACAAAAAACTCTTTCAAGGGTGTATTGGTCTTTGTTATTCAATATGTACTCTAATAACTCTAATAACATGATCTAAATGAGCATAAAAAAAACTCCCTCTTCAATTCATAAACAATTAATATGTCCTCACCTTTGGATGCCACTCTAAGCATCGCACTGTTGCTGAGTGACCCCCTGATAATGAACAGATCTTATCCACCCTTTCGTCTGTCACTTCACTGACTTCTAGGTAACCACTACAAAGACACATTAAAAGCCCTGTCACAGGTCTAAACTTTAACCTAAAACTTGTGTGCAAAGGCGTTGCGAGACAAGTTTCAGAACAAATACTCCAGTTTCGAGTTCACTTTTGCTCAGTCTTAACCTTGGTTGTGCGTTAGAATATGTAGCTATTCAACCAAAACCCGTGGCGTTTTTATCAACTCGTATAGGACGTTTGCATGATGGTGTCATTTTACTACCACTACCAAGATGCTTTGCGAATTTTCTTTCTTATTTAAATTTGTATTTCCTCATGAGAATACTAAGACAATTGGTGCTAATTAACTGAACAAAAGAAAGCGTGAAAGGGAGTCTGGTAGTAGAGGTCAATGACGCCATCGTGCAAACGTCCTATTGTTACGTAGTACGTACATTATTTACTATATGACAATGAACCTTTATTCTCATACGCATTAATAATTCATGAGGAAACCACCCAATCAATGGGCTATTTTTTGGGTCACATGATGTTACTTGAAACCTGGTAAAGTCCTGTGAAAGGACTGAATTAGTTTCGTTCAAGTCCTCGCCTGCGCCTCCGACTGCATCTAACTGCGCGGACTTGAAATCCCGCCCAGTCCTCGTTGTCGGCTTTGAAATATTACGTATCGTGCCGTGTAACACCACCAGTTTTGTAAACCCTTGATTGCTAGGGTATTTATCGGGTATTTATTTGATTGGATGGGGAGGATTCATATGAAAACTGCTCTAATAGACCCACCTGTGTCTCCCAGCGACAAGATGAAGCTTGTTGACTGATGGATGATAGAAACAATCTACAAGATAATCTACACATGGAACCCCCTAAAGCAAAACAACAAAAAATCTTTCTTTACAAGCCTCATTGCATGGTGGCAAAGAAAATTCCTAAGAAACTTCAACAGTTGTAGTAAAAATCCACCAAAATAGTATTTCATCTATAATTGCTTAAACAGAATATTACATGACCGAATGGAGATACGGGGTTTTACCTTCTCGAGTTGAGAATATCTTACTTGCTCACTCATAAGATATCACCTCAACACTGAAAGATAAAGTCTGTAACTTCAGGCAGCCATGCAATACCATCTATTTATTGTAACCAATGACTTACATTTGTGGCATTTCGTATCTTTGTATGGTCTGCCAATAATGTTGCCTAGAATGTTAATAGGAGATAGTAATGAGAGTTAAGTAGGAAAAGCCTTTGAATCCTCATCTGTTGATTAATAGTGATGATGATCCGAAATTCCAAATCAGTGAATGAAGAGCTACTCTGATATGCCACTGTTAAATCCCATTCATTGGTATATTTTCATATGAAAAATTTGGCCAAACTGAACAAAATGTGCCTCGATATCTGCTGGCTACTTTCTAACTCCAACCCCCCGCCCCCCCAAATCTCCCCTGATTGTCTCACCTCCTCTGCATCCCATAACTGTAGAGTTTCTATGTGAGTGATACAATACAGCTTGTCATAATTCTCACCAAAATAGCCTATCCTTGCCTAGGAATAGATTAAAAATATCACTCTGTATTCAGCTCTTAATGCACAGACTGTCATAAATAGAGTGTTATGTGCTGTAAATATCTAGAAATCAATGTAGTGGTAGTGCGTGTAGAGCAAACCTCACAGAAGAGCCTCTGATGGTTGTAAAATATCCCCCCCCCCCCCCCTTGTATAGTATTGACTGTGTATATCAAAGTGACACCACAATGAACCTTCCTAGTCTAGCCTTTGAGTGGCATGTGCTGCTATAGCCTGTGATGCCACAATGCACATTCCTTGTCCAGCCTTTGAGTGGCATAAGTGGCATGCGCTGCTATAGCCTGTGATGCCACAATGAACCTTCCTTGTCCAGCCTTTGAGTGGTGTGGATGAGCTGCTATGGCACTGTCTCTCTCTGCTGTGTAGTTCATATTACAGGTTCGATTCCCGCCTGAGCCACATATATGAGATCTTTGAGTTCGTTTCATGGGTATAAAAAGTAACCGCAGATGTAGTGCATGGTGAGTGAACCTCATGGAAGAGCCCCTTACAGGAAGTGATGGTTGTTGAATATAAGTTTTTTTTGGAGGTTTTGTCATCACACGCATGCCATTTAGCAATGGTAGAACAAATTACTCTCATTGTTTATTTGATAAAGTAACACAATGTTATACCACTGATGATCCTGAATTGAGGACGAACTGCAGAGCATCCTCTTCCTGAGCATGTGACAAGTCAAACAGACAAATGAGGCCATCCTAAAACGAATGATAATATTTATTGTAATGTTAAAAAGCTGTTCCACGACCATCATAATCTAGAGAGCAATCTAATTGGTCTGAACTGAGCTTCAAGCTATGAGTTGATTCCTCCAAAACCAATACTTAAGGTTGTAAAAAACTTTACAATATCTGTGCTTGCACTGTTCATGTGTGTGTGAAGTTGTTCCAGAAAATAGTCGTTCCTCCTCGATTTTTAAAAACCTGTCCTTCCTAAACTCCAGAAAGTAACAGGGAATGCTAATAATCCACTTCCATCTCTTCACCACATCAGCATCATCATTTCTATCCACAATAACTTCACCATCATCATTATGATAATGATATTTATATAGCGCTCTTTTCCATATGGATATGTCACCATTACTGATAATTTAATCATGTCATCCCAATGTACGACATGTTCACATTTCCCAAGCCCTTTCCTTTTCATGGCACATTTTCCCTTTAAATCTTTACATTTTACCCCTTTGTCCCAGGCATTTCTCCTCCCTACTTTCAATAGACCTATCCGGAATTCGCTTGACTGACCATGAAACAATGGTTTGAAGTCAAGACTGAACTTGATTCTTTTATTCATCAAGTTCAACCTCGACTTGAAACCATTGTTTCCTGATCAGTCAAGCAAATTCGGGATAGGTCTATAACCCTCTCTAAACATAACCAGTGGCTTACTTACTGTTGAACAGGAACCCATATGCTTGGGTCTCGTGGGATGAAACTTAACCTAGAATTGTACCAATGAGAAATGAAAATAAATAAATAGAAAATGGAGTGATATCGCAGTTTTACTAATCTGTAAGGCTTTAAGCCATCCTGGAGTGGTAAGTCTGATTAGATTTCAATTAGATTTAGAGTCAATAGTTACACCTTAAACAAGTACATGTACTTGTATTACAGTTGTACATGCTAGTGAGAATATTAGCAGGTCAGCCAGAGAAAAAACCCTCAAAGCACAGGAGAGAAATAACAGCAGGGTTTGTGCTGAGGTAACCACTTCAAATTCAAGGACTACTCAAGGAGTATACAAGGACCCAAAAATGAAATTTCAAGGAGTATGTTCAGTTAACTATGCCAAGGTTTTACACAATGGCTGCACATGGCCGACTTTCAGATTTTCTATTTCAGAACCATGGAAGTAATGATCAAAGCAAAATTCAAGGAGTTTTCAAGGAGTTTTGCTAAAATCATAAAATTCAAGAGCTTTTCAAGTGCCCTTGAAAACGTGAATTAAATTCAAGGAGTTTTCAAGGAGTTTAAGGAGTAGCACGAACCCTGTAACAAGCAACTCTACTCACATATGTCATCGAGCCCGGAAGGACTAGTCCAACCCGGGTTGCATTGGTGAGAGGCAACGCATTAGCAGCGCACACCACCCATGCTTCACACAGATATTTTTACAGTCCCAAGAAATACTTTTTAAAGGTCATCAAGATATTAGACTAACCTGTGTGATGTCTTCTTTATGTGAATCTGTAAAAACACTTGTGAAAAAAGGTCGGGGACTCCTGATATCCCTAATGAAGATTTAAGATTTCAATCACACTGACTTCATATTCTTCTCAGAATATGTTTTTGAAGAACAATATTATAGACCTTCTTCTCAAGGTTGCACGCTCATCCAAATTTAAGAAACTTGACGGGCCATGATACCAGTAACAGGAGATATATAATGAGAATTATCATACAATTTTATGAGATTTTTTGATAAGAATTCATAAAATCGATTATTCTCATCTTTAAATATAAAACTCTCAACATTTACTGAAATTGCGTTTTTCAGTTTTGCGGCCCGTCAAGTTAGATGCGCACGCAACCTTGAGAAAACGGTCTATAGGCCATTTGCAAGACATAATCACATGACTGTTACTGGAAAGGCAAAAAAATAACTTTTGCTGAATTCCATCTCCTTTCTCCTAATAAATAACGAAGAGTCCCTTATAACTTACCAAACATACATACAGACGTCTTCATTGAATGGTTCAGTTGCTGCTGCAATAATATCACCAGCACAGTTCACTCCACAACAAGTATATTCAGAGTTATTAGGACCTAGAGGGTTAAATTCAGGATATAATTTAGTAAGTAATTAGTTTTAAACTTATATTTTTCTTTTCTCTTTTGTCATTAGACAATGTTCTGCCAGGATTGAAACTTGTCTGGTCAAATCTTTGCCTTGCCGGTCATTTTGATCAGTAATGTTTAGCCAGAAACAAGGTATGATAGAGCTAAAACTAATTTGGCTGGTCATCATGATCGGTGACTGTGACAAAATAGCTAAATTCCTTCGAGTAAATACTCATGACAGCACTTTTGTAACCCCTAGAGGGATTGTACTTATTCAGAATAAAAACATGTTTTTACCTATCATGGTTTGTGAGCCCATGTCGCATGCCACCTGCCACTATCTTTCACACTGACTGATATTTTTAGTTTGAAAAAGGAACCTGGATACAAACTTTTGTGACAAGGGAGAACCAACCTTCAGGGTTTAAACCTGAGTACCCTTAGCAACCACAGTGCTTGAGTGATGTTAAGGTCACCCTTGCAATCCATTTTCAAACTGATATACATGATATACTGTATATATGACATGTAATGTTTATAATGTGAGTGGCAGCCGTGTTGTATCAGCTCTACAATAACTGGCCTCCGGCTGGTGATTGTATATTGGCTGATCCAACACAGCAGCAAATGTTGTAAACAACTTGTGAAATTCATTAATAATTCATATGTCCTTTGGGACATTTTGAATTCATAAGCTAATTAGATACAACCACTAGTGCTGTATCAGAACAGTATACATCCACTAGTGGTTATATATCTAATAAGCATTTTCATCGTAAGGTTTGCATCGGGTTTACATTGATATTCATGTGACCTGATTTCTAAAGCTGGATTGGCTTACACCCTCGTTAATTATTCATGAATTTTACAACCTGATATACCTTACATATGATATACTGAATATATGTACTGTATATACGATAAACTGATATACTGTATATATGATATACTGAATATATACTGTATATATGATACGCTTATTTCAATAAAGTTAGTCACCAAAAACCTAGAAAGCTGAGATCACTGAGCATCATGGGAAACTTTTCATATCAAGGAAGCATATATATATACAAACTTTTTTTAATACAAACTGCAGCTCGATGATGCTCAGAAGAGGTGAGACTGTAACCGGTAAAAGATTCGCAAGTCGATGAACAGTTATCAAGCGGTTGAACTTGTAAAATGAATCTACTACCCATACATGTAATCCTTGTCAGCCTCAGCTTTATAGCTTTTCAGGCGACTAACTTTATTGAAATAAGTGTATATTGATATACTGTATATTCTATTTTGAATTCCTATTTGTAAAATAGCTGTGCTTACTGGATAGGACATGTGATGGTCTTGTGTAGCTTGCTCTCAAATCCCAACAGCTAAAAGTAAAAAGAAATAGGCACTTATTAGGCACATATACTGTTTTAAAGATTTTAAAGAGGTACGTAGATATCAGTATAATCGATACATATTTAAAAAAATAATTATTCATATTTTAGTTGAGTCGATGAAATGAGCATGTTGTCAGGGACAACATTGAAATTATTCACTGGAAAGCAAGTATAAATGGACTACTTCAATGATGCAGTGGCTATCTTAGGTCGCAAGGCATTAATGGGCAAATAAGCTTTGTCACAGTAATGGTGTCAACTAATATCAACAGCTCAACACAAAAGATGAATCAAGATGGCACATCAAACACCTATACCCATCTTTGTTTTGCTTTGCCCCTTGGCAAGATGGCTGCCATATCCTTGAAGTAGTCCATTGGGTATATCTTCATGTGGAGGACACAGCGTACAGTGAACATAATTCAATAGAAACCTTTTGTATTCTTTGTTGGCTTTGTTGTGGCTATTCTCCATTTTTCATACATCGGTTCACTGGTCATTCAAATTTGAACCTTGCAACCTGGACTGAATGCTTTGTGTTTGACCAGTGAACCGATGTATGGAAAATGGTCAATTGAATTACAAAAACTGTGCCCTCTACACAAAGCAAGAACCCATAAATCAATGTACCAATGCTCTGTAGTTAATAACTTCAGTATCATGCTTGCTTCCCAATACTTTTAATGATGCCCCTTGATTCTTGAATCAAAACACTTTAATTTCTAGAGTTAACCAGGCAGGGATCTGAAGTATTTTCATGGAATGGATGATACACAAATCTACTTACTTCATATCTGAACAAGCTGTTGCTGTCCACAAGAGCTTTTCATTTCCCTTAGAGAACTCTAATCCTGTTATATGTTTCTTGTTTCCTAAAAGAGTGATAATAGTTTTTGTTCTTTTGTGGAAGCATCAACATACTAACAAGATGGTGGCATCGTAGTGTACGAATCAAAAATTGACATCTCGGAAAGTTGTTTAGTCTTCTTCAGTATAGGTTAAATAAATGTTAGCAGTGAGAGAGAGGATTTAGTCAAAAATTATTGCATTAGACCACTCAACTATGTAGAATATTGAAAGTTGGCTATTGGATCAAATGCTTATGAATCATTAATGAACTCTTGAAGTATGCTCTTAATCATATCCTTTTTGTAATCACTACCAAATCCTGCAATCTGATTGGTTCAAAAGAGTGCGATTAATTCCCAAATTGCATCCTTAGGAGCTGTTAATCGCATCCTAAAAAAAAAATTTTTAAACAATAAAATAAAACAAAAAGATCAACAACAAAAATCTTTTATTCTGCACTCTTTATTGTGTCTTTTTCTCGTGTATGATTACAAAAAGGATATGATTAAGTGGTAACTGAACTTCGTGTCGTGCAATTTTGGACCAAAATCATACGAGTGATTACAAAATTGCACGACCCCAAATTGCACTCCACTCAGTTCAATTACCATCATAAATTATACATCTTGACAACACAAGTGAAAAACATCTGCGCATGCTCAGAATCCGTAGGCAAATTAGTCAAAACATATGTAAATTTGACTTTCAAATATGCCTGATAAATTGGACTTCATTGGACTTGGACAAAACTTAGTGTACAGGCTTGAAACTTAAGGAGGCTGGAAAGTGTTTCGTGCCTTCACATTATGAACTAAAAAAAGGAAAAATTCTGTACAAGGGAATTCGTAAAAATCAATAAAATTTGTTTGGAATAGTTCCCTCCTACAGAATTTTTTTCTTTTTTTGTCAAAAAGGAGATTACCATACAAAGTTGAAATATTTGGTTCCTGAGCTATGATTTTTTAAACAAACATTTTTGATGGCATACCAAGGGTTCTGATGTTGCCATAGCAACATCTGACGTCATTTTTCCATGCTCATTGTGATGTTTGGTTTATGGTCTTTGGCTTTTAGTTCATAATGTGAAGGCACAAAACACTTTCCAGCCTCCTTAAGGCTAATTCTTTCATATTGTGTTTGTTAATACAGTATCTTGGTCTGACAAAAGTATACTTGGAGAAAACAAACATTTATTTTTTCACTCAAACCCTTCAAAATTCTTAGAAAATGTGCTGAAATGCACGCATGCGCAAACGTTTTTCTCTAGTGTTGACTCTGACATAATGAATGAAACTAAAGATAGTGATACCTCTAATAATATTATCAAGGTCCAATGGACCAAATCCACATTGAGGTAGTGTTGCTCAATTTCAGACCACATGTCATTCCCTAGAGTATCATTTCTTTGTTTAACAGTTGTGCATGAAAAGACACATGAATATGGATACAATTCAAATTGATCACAGACCTTAGAGAATCTTATTCTCTAGAGAATGACATGTGGTCTGAAAATGGGAAAACCTTATGCCCAAGTGGATTCTGTCTATTGTTATTCAGTTATTGTTTCTCATATATCTTACCTAGGATGACTCCTACTTGCTTCAAGGTATCAAGTTCACATACTCTGACATTACCACTTGCCTCTATGATCAAAGAGCATATTTTTTATCACCAGTAATTTCAGTCAAAGAAATGGAAATCACTGTATAATACTCCACCAAATAAAAGCCATTTCCAAAACTCGTAAAATTTTATACCAGACACCAATATTACCTGGCCAATGTCTCTTTGGAAGCATGAGATAATATTATTATATTATATTTTCAAAATTTTTGACAAAAAATTGCACCTCAAAAAAATGCAAAAATCACTCATGTAAATGGGCCTTAAACCCCCCCCCTTATTTGCAAAGCTGAAAAGTACAATACTCATTCCCAGTTTGGAAAAGGTCAGCCCCTCTATGAGATAACCAAAAATGGAATAAAATGATAAAACAAAATATGAAACAATTACCATCTTTGGTAACCCAGGAGGGAAATTCTGTCGCTTGTTTCTTGCTACCAGAAAAAATACCCCTGGACACAAAATCTCTTTCAAAAATGCAGCTTACAAAAAATCTAACCAATCAGAGAGGAGTAGCAATTCTGGTAGAGAGAAACGAGTGACAAAATGTAACCTCTTGGTTACCCAGGTTGAACAGCAGTTACCTACCCCCTGTAGCAAGTGCTTTGGTTGCCTGTCTGGATGAATAAGACAAACAAAGATGTTTAAAATAAAGGTTAGCTACAGTATGTTCAATCATTGTTCAAATATTTAGATCTTTCTTTTTTTGCCCATGACATCATAGGTGCCATGTTCAAAGAGTTTGACAAAAAAAATTTCAGTGAATTCTTTTGTCATTTCTTACAACATTGTGGCAATGGCTTTCGTTATTTTACTCCCTTGGGAATGATTACAAACCAATAAATCATTTCTCTTTTAAATTATTATCATTATTACTTTTTTTTTTTTAATTCTGAAATTGTAATCTATTGCACATTACACTGACCACGGCACAAGTTGATACCAAGAAAACATGTTTGTAAAGCTAAAAAGCGTTGTGGTTTCTCTGTTAGGTACACTGTACCTAACATAGTATCCACCCTGGTTGTATGTAAGCTTACTACACTTAGCTTATCAAGTCCATTTAGAAAATAAATAAAGTCTGAGGTCATTACTGTATCCAAAAGGCATCCAAAATAATATTAATCGCAACAGCTAAATAAAAACCTTAACATAAATTTTATATGATTAAAAAATTATGACGCCTTATAAATGTTATGAATCTTGGTGGTACAATCTAAGGGTTCCTTCTTTTAAAACGTAAAGTAAAAAAAAACAGACGAAAATAACGGAAAATATTTACAATATTTATATTTATGCTACTGATTTTAGATATTTATTACTAGTACTTACCCTATAGAAGCATGTGTTATGTAGACAGGGCCACCAGTTTTTACCAAAGGTTTGAAAGGAGAGCATTTTAGAAGACGAAACTCCTTTATCAAACTTTCTATTTCCTCCGCCATCTTGTTTGGATGCTTTGGAAAAGGACTGGGAACGACAACCGTATGAGATTTGTACTGGGTTGCCTGTCGAAGTTCAGTCTAAAAATGCGTTGCGTGTCTTCTAGGTATTTTCCTGCATAAAAAAAATGCCAATATTACACAATACTACCCAGGGGTCCTTTGCGGACATATGATACAGAAATCCCGCGTGAAGTCTGATTTATATTCAAGTGACACTTGCCAATCAATGTCTAATTTATCCAAGTGATTGATTGGGGGTGGGGCTGGGAATCACGTGTCGGAAATTAATGTCTATGCATGTTCTTTTTTCGTTAGTTTCTGAAATTCAAAGCTCAGACGAGCTTGACTCAGGTACCTTGATAATAGAGCATTGTAGAAAACATAAAGATAAATATACGATAGCTATAGAATAGACAAGAGACTAGAGACCACAACTAAAAAAAAAACGGAAATTCAGTCGCTCGCCCTTAGACCTTTTTACAATTTGCTCAAGTGACCACGGATTAATGGTTTCAAGACTGGGCTTAATAATAAATACAGTAAATGTAAAAACACATCGAGTCTAACCTCGACTTACTTGGAGCCACTGTTTCGTGGTATGTCACTCCAGTGAATTTCCAAAAGCTCTATATCTCGTTAATAATAATATAGTTGATAATAGTCATAATAAAGGATTGCTGTTGTTGGTTTTTTTTTGTGTGTGTGTGTGATTTTTTTTTGTTTTGTTTTTTGTTTGTTTTGTGTTTTTTTTGTTTTTTTGTTTTTTTTTGTTTTTTTTTTGTTTTTGTTTTGTTTTGTTTTTTATTGGCACGGAAAAATATTTTAGCACCACCAAAGGACACATGATAGAGTTGGATTCCAACAATAAATGTGGTCAACACACCCGTTGTGGTTGGCCCAAAAATCATTCGACTTGCGAGCTCTATGTATCGCAATGGGGCAAATATGATCATTCTTTCATTCCATCCATTCAGTCGTTCTAATAACAGTTTAACTAGACTTTGGGGAGGGATGGATGGCGTTTTACAAACAAAAAATCAGTTCAAATTTATCTAGCTCTTCCTAATGTTGAAGAATTACCACTAAAACTTTTACTAGGGGAGGGGAGGGGAGGGAAATTTGCCTAAAAAAATATGTCCAAATTTCTTCAGTCATTTCTCATTTCTTCTCATCTGGAATAAATCATTTGGACGGAAATCAGTCGCCGGTACACGCAAAGGAAATATTATTCAAACTACGTATATAAGTTTTTTTTCCATCACGTAGAAACTTCTAGCATAGGTATAGAGCTATGTTATATAATACTGAGTACTCATGATTGTCGCTGTAAACTTGTAGGACTTCATTTACTTATTCCAGACAATATAGCATTGGTTCAAAACGTGTCTACAGATCCGACTGACTTGTTCAATGGGTGCCAAAAAATGAAAAAATAAATGCTGTTAAAACCGCCTCAAAAATCTAATCTAATTTACAATAAATAAAGAGAAAAAGCCGCGAACAACTCAAGACTATAGAGTAAGACTGCAACTTCTCGCCGAAATTTTCCAGAACCGAACGAAAAACGTAGAAAGGTAAAGTATAGAATAACAAATTTCATTTTTAACATTATTAATTATGTATGATTTTCATGTTAAAATGTGAGAACATTTTCATTATTTTTAGCAGTGTTTTTATCGATGTTTCAAGGTTGAAAAGATTATTAATCTGGAACGACATCAAAGAGCTTTATGCCCGTGAAAATTACGGGCAAATTTTCTCAAGTAAGTTATTTTTATTTTATTATTATTATTTTTTGTTTTGTTTTATATTATTTCGTTTTGTTTTTGGTAAATGAATTAAAGCAAGCTAGTGAAAAGCTAGTAAGAAGAGTAAACAGAAATACCCAAGCAATTCTATATCTCCGTTTACGTTCATACAACCACTTTTTTTAAATCATAATATATATAATTGCAATTTGCAATTTGTTTGATACTAGTCGTAAAATGTTTTCGTTCCAAATATGTGCATTTTTTGCTTGTAATGTAAATATATTTAAATAATTTCTGTTTGTCTTTCCCGTATATCTTTCATATATGTAAGAAAATGTCGGTTTTTTCAATATAAATTAAATTCAAATAAATTTTCCTATTACATTTTGTAGTGCTGAATTGAAAATCTGATTCAATGATTGATAATATTTTTTCTTAAACACAAAGGATATTTTGTTTCAATAAGTTATAGATCGCATTATAGAAGTACAAGAGAGTATTAAGTAAGCTTACTTCATGTTCTATTGAGTTTGATTTGTATAGAATAGTTCTGGCAACACGATGCAAACAATAAAGCAATCTCATTACGAAGAAAGAATATTATTCTAAGTGTTGTTTTAAATTTCGCGTGATTAAATTCTGTCCCAGTCATTTGACAGATAAATAAACTTTTCTCGTTGATGTTTAGCCATTGTTAAGTTTATTATCGAACGTTTTATTCAATTTTGTGAACTGATGAAGGAAAAATAAAATGTCGATATTATGAAGGCATTTCACTCGCATTAATACCGACACCTGCCTGAATACTGACAGTCGCCAGAGTGACTGCCTTATTAATAAAAAGACATAAAAATTACCTTAGTCAATAGTTCACGTTCGATGTGCTAAAATTCAGACTTGATTGCGAGGCTCTTGCCTGAAATAGAAAACGCGCGCGCGTGCTGTGTGCTGTCATCAAGCACGCGGGGGTTGGCAGAACACGAGAGAAGTGTTAGGAGAAGCACGACGCGTAGCGGAGTGCTTCTCGACACTTCTCGAGTGTTCTGCCAACCCCCGCGTGCTTGATGACAGCACACAGCACAGCAAGCAAGTTTTTTTATTTCTTTTATGAAATACAAATTACAATAATAGATAGGAATGACGCAGCGGAAAGTGCGCGCGCGTGCAATGTGCTCTCATAAAGCACGCGCTCAAAACCAATCAGAACGCGACATTCATAACAGTTATTTTATAAAGTGGAATGGTACTTCATGTATAGTACGAACACGTGGATGACCAAATCATATCAAAAAATGAGTGTCAAAGCTCTCTTTCCCGGTCTTAAAAAAAGGGACTGGGGTGAAGCTTTTTTTTTTTTTTTTGTAGTTTTTGTAGTTTTTTCTTGTTTTTCGTCTTCGCCAAGTCGTAAATGTCTCTCAGCCGTTTCGCCAGCCGACGAACACGCTTGTCCGCCATCTTTGCCCTCAGGGTAAAGACCCGCAATCCAAATATGGAATTATATGATTCCATATATAGAGTGACCTTTCTCAACTCCAACTTTGACACTAATATATGGAGCAAAACTTGATATGACATTTATTGGTAGGAATAAGATAATGTGCCATATACGACGTTCCTACCTTTCGGTAATCATACGAACATTTTGGTAGAAATGCCAGTCAGTCAACACTCAACAACGTTATACTCGAATCTACAGCACTATATTTGTATTTTTTCTATACTGATCCTTTTGACGTCCCTCCAGGCTCAGTGTCAGTGTGTTTTTTTCGGAATTTGGGCCTCCCCTTTCGGAAAATCCTGGCTACGCCCCTGGTCAACTGTTGTGCGGTGGCCGCCTCGTCACCTGTTTTTTTTTTTTTTTTTTTTTTTGCCTTTAAGCCCTGATTTCTTTTCGAGACACACTGAAATAACTATTAAACCTAACAAAATATTTTTATCATTTACAGGTGGTGTATAACTTGGTTTAAGAAGAAAAGGCGTCATTACATTAAAAAATGGCTGTTAACAAATTTCACCGTCTAATATTTTACGGCATGCTGGGAATGACTTATGAAATTCTCTTCACCGCCACGTGGGAATTTGTGCTATCCAGGTTTTCGGACTTCAAATTCAAAGGGTATACCTCAGTGTGGTCGTTTTTTATCTACGGTAGCTGTAGCTTCTGCGGCGAGAGAGTCTTCGTACAAACACGCGATAAACTAAGCATGCTTGTTCGTGGGCTGGTTTACCTCAAGATGGCATACACGTGGGAATTCCTGGGCGGGCTGCTTTTGCGTCAGTTTTCCGCGTGTACCTGGGACTACACTCACTTCCGGTTCGATATTATGGGGCTTATAGCTCTTGAATATGCGCCGTTTTGGTTTTTAACAGGATTATTTCAAGAGAAGGTCTATGATTTTTTATTGAATGTTAAGAGTGAAAAAGATTTTATCTCGGGAAATTTTCAACCTGGAATGAATTCTAATGAGGTCGAACAAAAAGCCCAATGAATAAAAACTGAACTGTTACTCTAAATGTTGCGTGTTTTTATTCCTTCAAACTAAAATCGTTGGGGAACTAAGGAAAGTATCATGGGTTGGCAAGAAAATTAAGAATTTTAATACAGAGCAGATTTTGCGTAGCCTCCTGCGCAGCCGCTGTGAGGCGCTTCAAAAACTGGTGTTGCGCAGAAAACTGGTAACGAGTAGAACACGCACTGAATCATGGGACTGTATTCTTAGAGGACGCCATTTTTCTTTTGTTCTTGTCGGCTTTTTGTGCCGAAGTTTTCAATTCATTCTTCATGATGTTATCCTCGTTATTTGAACAGGTTAGTCAGACTTTATTTTAAATTGCCCGCCTTGTGGCTGTCGGTTGAGGTTTCGGACATTCTGCCATTTTAGTTTTGGCCTAAGTTGGTAAACAAACTTTTGAGATAATATTTCAGTTAATTTTTGGCCCAAGCAGGTGAATTTGCATAAGTAATTGTCTCACAAACACGGTTAGTGCAGTGCCTACCCCTTGGCTTCCCAACGTTTGCACTTTGCAAGTTCGTCCAACTTATTCTAGTATATTTGCTATGTGATATATACTCTACTGCGAAGACCAAATAGCAGTGTACAGCTCGCAGACACAGAGTTTGTGAAACTTGCGAACTCTGTGTCTTCGAGCTGTACGCTGAAATTTGGTTTTTCGCTGTCGTCAATCAAACCTAATCAGTCGGTACCTTTTATATTTTTGACTGGCAGCAGCGAAAAACTAAATTTCAGCGTGCAACTCGGAAACACAGAGTTCGCACGTTTATGAAATTTGCAGTAAGTCTGATACAGTAATTCGCATCTAATTTAGTGCTCTGTCGTTTCTATTTTTGTTGCCTCTTGCTTGCACACCTTAATACGTTCCTTGTGCGTGTAGTGAAACTATTTTCACGCCGGTCTAAGCCGTACAATGCTTCTTGGTTTTATTTGTAGTGTTTCACACATGAAACGTGGGCGTATCTATTGTTTCATTCTTTTGTCACTCCATCCTAGTGTTATCAGTCGTTTTAATCTCACCGTGCAATCCCAAAATCCACATTGTCAAAAAATATGCCCGAGGTCTTGAATATATGAACGGAGGCCGCCAAGCCTTGAGTGTTGTGCCTTTGTTCAAAACAAACGCCTAACACTCAACAGCACTTTTTTGAGCGAGTTTTGGGTGTCGTAGCCTGTGTACAGCCAATTCACAGCCCTATACCCTACGGGGAAAATGTTTCCTCCGTCTTTTGCCCCGTAGGGGTGAAGGGTGGGAAGCGACTGTATACAGACTAGGAGTGTCTGATTTTTTGGTCGGGTCTTCAGCGGATGGATGGTTCTCTGCGGAGCCAGGTTTACCTCTCCAATTCTCAATCACAAGTACAGAGGGATCGAGGGAAATAGAATACTTTAGTGAATACATAGGAATTGAATAACTTTCAGCTTATAATTAATCCACTCGCTGAATATTTCCGCTGACGTTTTGTCTTGCCGTTTGCTGTATTGACCAAATTATCTAAACAGAATACAAAAATAAATGGACATTACAGACGCTGTTGATGGCAGGGTAGAGTGTCAGTCCAATACCCCATTCACACCAAGGCTTAAACATGTTTTAAAGTGGTTTGGAAAACTTTTAAAATTTTGTTTGTATAAGGAAAGTCATTGTTCTTGGTTGATCTATCTAGCGCGCGCAATCCATCTTGCGACAGGCGTTCCTCGTAGTGTTTTGGTTTCGGCCGATCCGAATGGCTTACGAATGACGAGTGTAATAGGAGAGGAGTGAAACGGTGGAAATTTTATCGTCCTATGCAGGTAGCAGATTGCTATGCACACAGGCGGTTGCTATGCACATTGATGGCTTGATTACACAATCAATATTTTAACGTGCTCCCTTGTCGAAACTTGAAATAAGCTGAATTTATGAATTTACATAACATGAAGGTTGAAGCGCACCAATTTCGCCGACGTTGTCACCCGCGTTGCCGTCCTATTGTCCCTACTATTGCAACTTCTGTCGCAACGCTGTTGCGAGACAAGCTGCAGAGAAATTTGCTCCGTGTAATTGCGCCTTTAAGAAGTAAATTGTCTTCAGTTGAGCTCCACTAGAAAAACTTATTCAAGTCGAATTTTCTCCGATTCAGTATTTTTTTAAAACAGTTACTTTTATCTAAATTGGGCTTCCTGTGCATGGTAAAGTGCTGGTAAGTGTCCTGTTCCTGAACACGTCAAACACTTCATTGACAGTCGCTTCAATAGTTCCATTATAAACACTTGAACAAAATTCTCATTACTAGCTGAATTTACTGAAAGTGGCAGAGGCAAACACGTCATATGGGTTTTCTAGAAGCTTCTACTCTCGGTGGCGCCCGTGATATTTTCTTCCTGTGACGTCATCAACGCTTCAGGCACACAAACACTCACACGACCTCTAGAATGTTCCGAGTACAGTATTTGGTTAATTCTTGTCCATATTTTTTTATATTCTTCAAATCCCACGAACTTTTGAAGTTAAGATATTTCGATTTTTGAGTAATAGTTGATAATGACTAGTGAGTTACTAGTTAAGACTGCGTTGCAGTCGAGAAAAATTGCCCGCTCGAATCCCATCCTAAAATGTCTCGCCGCTATTATCTATTGTCCAACTTAGGTTACTTTTTCTCAATTCATTTCTTCCATTAAATAAATTCCTAGCTTTGTTTTAATTAATTCTCTTCTTTTTATTCTTATTCCACTTAATTTTGAAGTTATAGCAAATTTGAATTGACCTTCAAAGTGTTTCAAGGCCATCATCGCGGTTATCGCTTCAATAACCATCTTTTACATCTTAACAATTAAAGATTGTTCCAGCGTCATACTTTTTTCGAAAAGTCAGTTGCTTCAGTTTTACTTACGGCTTTTGTTTGTTCTGATTTAGTTAAACTTGAGCAATCTCAATATGAATTTAAACTGTATCAATCTTAATAATAAAAGGGGCCATTTGAATCATATTAAGGGCAGTATTAAGCTAGGTTTTCTAAACTTATTAGAGTGGTTTTCAAAAACCTGTGAAACAAAGTGTAATAACTAAGGTGTGATAAATTGTAATGCACCGAAAACGCAAAAGAAAATCAAAAGAAAATGCGGACAATAAAGTCTATTAAAGCGTAATACGCTAAAGTGTATTTCACAGGTTTTTGAAAACCACTCTATTTTATAATAAGATAATTAAGGCATTAATTAGGGCTGATTGATTTATGACATAAGGCATGCTGTCCACATTTGATTAATACACTTTACTCTTTAGTAGCCCCTAATTCTATTGTTTTCTTTTGTGTCTATTTGACTATTACACGTTGACTAGTATTTTTTATTTCACGGCCGGGTTAAATGCCTTCCCTCTACGACCTGTTTCACTACAAATCTAATACATGAAAACTGAGAATTCGGCAAGATTAGTTACAGATAGCCTCCTTTGCAGCCGTTCTTAGGGTCGTCACTCAACGTTGCGTGACGACCCTAAGAACGGCTGCAAAGGAGGCTAAGTTACAGACGGCCTAAATCATTTTTATATCAAAGCCCACGTAATTGTTCAAGGATTTTGTTTTGAAATGAATGACTACGTACGTTAGATGAGCGATATTGATGCACTATTAACCAGTCATTATCATTTGCACCCGCGGGCAAATATAAGTGCTGTACTTGACTTTAAAATCATTCATCAAATTCTCATTATAAACATAGAAGTATGGTCATTTAAAATAATTATTATTAAGACAGCGCATAGAACAAGTCTCGATGCTCTTTACAAAAAGTTAAAATATACAAATATAAACACATGATAAATAGATATGAACAAAGTGTATTTTAAACAAAATAAGAATAAAAATAAGAATAAGAAAAAGAATAAGAATAAGAATAAGGATAAAATAAGAATAAGAATAAGGATAAAAATAAGAATAAGAATAAGGATAAAAATAAGAATAAGGATAAGGATAAGAATAAGAATAAGGATAAAAATAAGAATAAGGATAAGGATAAGAATAAGAATAAGAATAAGAATAAGAATACATAAGTATAAAAAAAAGGGGGAAAAAATGATATGAATAAAATAAAAACATTTATAAAATTTTGTAGTTATAGAAAAGAAAGAAAAAACATGTTAATCGAAGGAACTTTCAAATAAAAATGCTTTTAACTTAGATTTAAAAGAGTTCAGTGTTCGTTAGTTCGTGTATCAGATCATCAGGCAGCCTTTTCCACGACAAAGGACCTATAACAGAAAAGGCTCTGTTCCCATAAGCTTTTGTTCTTGACTTAGGAATCTTTAAGAGATTTCTCGTAGAAGACCGTAGAATTCTCGTAGTGCAAAGAGGTTCTAGCATCTCCTTAATGTAGATTGGAGTATCCATGATGTTCAATCCTTTGAATACCATAATAAGGATCTTGAACTGAATCCTTGCTTCAGTAGGCAGCCAATGGAGTGATTTCAACACTGGTTTATGCGAGCATCCGGATCGGAGTTCTGGGCCCAGTTGTACGAAGCCTGGATAGCGCTATCCGGCGGATAAATTCTTATCCATTGGATAAGTCGATGCTGTTATCCAATAAATTTATCCACTGGATAAGATTTATCCGTCGGATAGCGCTATCCAGGCTTCGTACAACCGGGCTCTGGTTATCATTGTAAGCATTGAACCATTACAGATCCTTTCAAATCATTTCTGTATTTGGTATTTTTTCGTGAGTTTTATGCGGTAACTTCTTGGTTTTTCTCTTCCTGAACTTTGACGTCCACGTGAATTTTGCTAGCAATGTAGTTACCAGGACTAGTTAACATCACCGAATTCTGAAATTTATAGACCGCATAGCTGCCAGGATGTCTTTTAATATAACTTTACGCTTTTCAATGAGAAGCCAGTGGCGGATCCAGGATTTTTCAAAGGGGGGTTCCGTTTCTTAAATTGTGTATAATTCTCTTTTGTTTAGTCGATGTTTGACAAAAAAACTGGCTCTAATCACCTAATTTACTATCTAGTAACGGAACTTAAAGGTAAATTAAACATTATAACATGCCACAGCAAATATCTATCATTTCGTGTTCAACATTATCTTTGTGGATACTTTTAAGCAAAATTTTTATAAGACATATTTCTATTACCTAAAAGAAAACCTTCAAGGGGGGTTCCGTGGACCCCTTCGACCCCCCCCCCCCCCCCCCCCTGGATCAGCCACTGGAAGCACATCTTAAAAGCAATTTTCCTGGTAGATGGATCAATATGCGAAATACGAAGACTTCAATTTATTTGAAAAATAACCCCGTCACTCTATGCTTTATAAATGTTCTACGTGTTCTCCTCCTCGGCATCTTTTTTTCAATCTTCCTGCATTTTTCACTACTGAATCATATATTTTGACCTCAACTACCAGGTGGAATGCGGACTTTAACACCACCCATAATCTTTCAAACACCGTTACAGCAAGTTCCTGATGTGTACTCGACTTAGAAGTCATTACTTCGGATCTTGTCATGGTCCTTGAGCTTCACTTCAACCACATTATCATAAATAACAACTTGTCTGTTCTACAATACCAAGCCACTCGACACATACGTAAGCAGAATGAACGATTATCAAATACTTGTCTTCTTGATCGGTGCGTTATTTGCGCACCTCTGCTATCGAAAAACTACTTTAAGCACAGGTAGCCTAATATATTTGTGGTGTGTACGAAGAGCGTTGCGATAAATGTATGGGGACAAAAAATATGTAATTGAAACATCGAACACACCTTGCTCCTATTGTTATTGGTATTCGTTGTCATTCTGGGTGGTTTTTAGCAGTTTAAAGTAGTTCTTTTGAAAAATTAACTCATCACCAGGTTATAATTTTAAAATCCCTTCGTACACACCACAATTATATTGCTTGGGCTGCATGAGCTCTAATCAAACCAGAACATACCTCCATGATTGCTACTGATTCTAGAAATGGACTGACCTATTTTTAGAAATTTCTTGGGGTTATCATCTTTATAATAATAATATTTTATTATATATTATTATTATTATTATTATTATTATTATTATTATTATATATTATTATTATCATTATCATTATCATCAGCGTCATTCTCATCTCATTCTCATTATTTTATCACTATCGTCATCATTCTCATTATCATCATCATTCTTATTCACATTCTCATTATTATATTATCATCATCATCATCATCATTGTTATTATCATTATCATTACTCGGGCTGCTTCTTCGTATTACTCGGGCTACTTTCGGTATTACTCGGTTTATTCTTGCCTGGACAAGCAAACATTTGGAATGTTCACTAATCAGTATCTGAATCTGTATTTTCCTTCTAATTTCATATTTTAAATACCTTTGTAAAAGTGTCCTGTAGTTAATGAAGCCGTTGATCTAGACAAGTGTCAAGGACTAGCGGAATCCAGAACAATTAGCTGTCTTCGATTCTATTGAAAGTCCTTCACACTTGACGAATCAACCACAACTGTGCTCTAGCTCATTTCTTTACTTCTAGCCAGTGGTGTTTTGAATTTCGTGCGTTAATTTCATCATCTGTTCTGTTCTCTTCTCTTCTGTTCTCTTCTCTTCTGTTCTCTTCTGTTCTCTTCTGTTCTCTTCTGTTCTCTTCTGTTCTCTTCTCTTCTCTTCTGTTCTGTTCTGTTCTGTTCTGTTCTGTTCTCTTCTGTTCTCTTCTGTTCTCTTCTCTTCTGTTCTGTTCTGTTCTGTTCTGTTCTGTCTGTTCTGTTCTGTTCTGTTCTGTTCTGTTATGTTCTGTTCTGTTCTGTTGTTCTGTTCTGTTCTGTTTATGTTCTGTTCTGTTCTGTTATGTTCTGTTCTGTTCTGTTCTGTTATGTTGTTCTGTTCTGTTCTGTTCTTTTGTTCTTTCTTTTATCTCTTTCTTTCTTCTCTTCTCTTCTCTTCGTTCTCTTCTCTTATCTTCTCTTCTCTTCTCTTCTCTTATTTAGTATCTTTATTCTTCTCTTCTATTCTATTCTCTTCTCTTATCTTATCTTCTATTCTCTTCTCTTCTCTTCTCTTCCTCTTATCTCTCTTATTCTATTCTGTTATGTTCGTTCTTCTTCTCTTCTGTTCTGTCTGTTCTTTCTTTCTGTTATGTTATCTTCTGTTCTCTTCTGTTATGTTCTCTTCTGTTCTCTTATGTTATATTATCTTCTTATGTTCTCTTCTCTCTTCTGTTATGTTCATTCTATTGTTCTCTTCTTTCTATGTTCTGTTATATTATCTTCCTTCTGTTCTGTATTATGTTTCGGTATATTATCTTAGTATGTTATTCTCTTCTGTTCTGGTATGTTATATATCTGTTTATGTTCTTTATCTTCTATTCTGTTATATTATACTTCTATGATGTTATGTATGTTGGTTATGTGTCTGTTATTCCTGTCTGTTCTGTTTCTATATGTTCTCTGTCTGTTACTCTTGTCTCTTCTCTTTATGTATCTTATGTTCTATTCTATTCTAGTGAGATTAGAGTATTCTGTTCTATTATATTCTCTTATATTCATGTTCTATTTCTTCTCTGTTCTCTTATCTTTCTCTTCTTATGTTCTCTTATATTGTCTCTTCTCTTCTCTTCTACTTATCTGTTCTCTTCTTTCTCTTCTGTTCTTCTCTTATGTTCTGTTCTATTTTCTATCTTCTGTTAGGTTCTCTTATGTTCTCTTCTCTTCGTCTGTTCTATTCTATTTCTGTTATCTTCTCTTCTATTCTCTCTCTGTCTATTTCTTCTCTTTGTTCTTTCTCTTCTGTTATCTTCTTTCTGTTCTTTCTATTCTATCTCTTTGTTCTATCTTTCTATTTCTTCTCTTGTTCTCTTATCTTACTGTGCTCTTCTGTCTTCTCTATTCTCTTTATTCTCTTCTAGGATATTATCTTTATCTTCTCTTATTCTTTCTTTTGTCGTGATGGTTCTCTTCTCTTCTTCTCTTTATTCTCTTAGCGTTTCCTCTTCTTTTATTATCTCTTTCTTCTCTTCTTCGTCTCTTTCTTATCTCTTCTATTCTGTTTCTTTATCTTCTCTTCTGTTGTATTCTCTTCTGTTATCTTATCTCTGTTATCTCTCTCTTCTGTGCTATATCTCTATTCTCTTTATTCTGTTTTATTTCGCCTTCTCTTTCTATTCCTGTTTCTCTTCTCTTCTATGATTCTATCTTTTCTCTTATGTTTCTTTTTCCTTCTGTTTCTGTTCTCTTCTCTTCTGTTCTCTCTTCTGTTCTCTTCTCTTCTGTTCTCTTCTCTTCTTTTCTCTTCTCTTCTTCTTCTCTTCTCTTCTCTTCTCTTCTCTTCTTTCTCTTCTGTTCTGTTCTCTTCTGTTCTCTTCTCTTCTCTTCTCTTTTTGTTCACTATGAGAATAAACATGGCTAACGCGTTAGTAAGGCCATTTTCATTAACAAGTAAATATAACAAAATAACAGAGTCGAAAGAAAAACCATGCAAAAGTTAATGGCCATATTCCTGATTGTGAACCCCTCCTTGGCAAATATACCCAAAATACATACATGATCAATCATGTGTCCTGAAGCAATGGCACATATTGTTTTAGGTTTAGATAACGTGGGTGGTCCACGTTTTATTCTGAGTATGTCATAATAATGGATCCATTTGCGAAATGAAGATGCTGCAAATAAATCATTCTTTATTGAAATGATGACCTGAGGTTTAAATGATGGTTTGTGCTGTAGCTGATATAACAAACTATTGACTCCGGTTTTTACAAAAAGAAGGGACGATAAGTTTAAAGAAATAAAACACAACCTTAAAGGAAGACTGTTTCGGTGGTACTGCCATCTTTAGTTGTATAGGGTTATAATTTGGTTGGAATGCTATATGTGATTTAGAAATAATAAGTAGGAAAGAATTGAAGGATTGAATATATAAGAAGGAAAGAAAGGCTAATGAATTCAAAAAGAAAAGAATATAGATATTAGAAATAAATGTTTGAAGGAGTGAATGAACAAAGAGAGAATGATTGTCTTAATGATTCACTAATGGTAAAAAAGTAAATTGTACACCGTGAAAAGATGAAAAAACTTTCTAACGTTTTGGACGCTAGTCCTTCATCGGAGTAAAAGAGCAGAGTCACTGATTTTTCTCTGTCTTTGCTCTGCGCGTTCTCGGTGCGTGAGAAACATTCAGCTGATGATGACGTTAGTCACAACTTTTCGTTTCCCACGCAAGTAATGACAATATAAGGGAGCCTGAAACTTTATGCGGTTGATCCAATCTTTAAATAGAAAAGACTAATCTAGAAATCCTTTGTGTTTTACAATATATATATTTTTAAATTCAAACATCCAAATCATTAGTAATTGTATTCCCTTTGTTCTCTAATAGGGCTTTCCTGGGATAAGCCCACGTTGTATCCGCTAACGTCATTCCTTGATTCCATGCGGATTTCTGCTCCAAAGTCATGGTCGTTTCCAAGGTAACGAGGGTCAACATAAAGAAACCATTAAAATAGTATTTTATATCTTAGAATAGTTGATGTTTTTGACAAAGTTTAATATATTTAGTTTATTTTTGTAAAAAAGATTAGATCAGTTTGCCTTCGTGTTTTCGCTCCGCTTCTACTTTTCAATCTATTATTTTTACATTACACGTCTTTATATTCTTTCTTTATTTTTTTCTTTATTTTTTTTTTTCGTGTCGACGCGTTTTCTCGTTTAGATTTTATTCCTTTAAAAAATAGTTCCTTAAGTCATTCTTTTAATTTGATTACAAGAGGCTAAGAAAAGAAAGTCAATGAGTACAGTTACAAATGTCTTTTCAAGTCAACCCCTTAGCGATAAATCTTTTATATATAGCTACATTTTTCCAAGAAAATCTAACTTATACCAAGAATAAGGCTTCTAGAAATAATTTGACGGCTTTGGGTCTGAGGTTATTTATTATTATTATTATTATTATTATTATTATTATTATTATTATTTATTATAGTATATCTTATTATAGTTTTTCTTTTTCTCTTTTTTTTTATTAATATAAATAGATATATTTATTATTGTAGGATATGTGAAGAGATAATCTTTACGTCGTATATATCTATATAGATACCAAATACAATTTTTTTCTTAGTGAGAAATTAATATAGAAAGTATTATTATTATTACTGATTGTATCTTGAAGAATTATTATTGTCAATAAAGTTATATTATATTATTATTATTTATTATAGTATATTTTATAGTTTTTCTTTTTCTCTTTTTTTTTATTAATATAAATAAATATATTTTTTATTGTAGGATATGTGAAGAGATAATCTATACGTCGTATATATCTATATAGATACCAAATACAATTTTTTTTCTTAGTGAGAAATTAATGTAGAAGTATTATTATTATTACTGATTGTATCTTGAAGAATTATTATTGTCAATAAAGTTTATTATTATTATTATTATTATTATTATTATTTATTATAGTATATTTTATTATAGTTTTTCTTTTTCTCTTTTTTTTTATTAATATAAATAAATATATTTTTTATTGTAGGATATGTGAAGAGAGAACCCATACGTCGTATATATCTATATAGATACCAAATACAATATTTTTCTTAGTGAGAAATTAATGTAGAAGTATTATTATTATTACTGATTGTATCTTGAAGAATTATTATTGTCAAAGTTTATTATTATTATTATTATTATTATTATTATATTATTATTATTATTATTATCATTATTATTACTATTATATTATTATTGCCCTTAGGTCTCGGGTGAATTTTGTTTGCCCTAACCTTCATAAATTTCGTTTTTACTTTTTTTCGTTTGTTCATAGAGGGATGTAAAGAGCTCGAAGTCACTCTAAGGAAATAAAGAAAAAAACGGAAGTGATATAGAGTGGTAAAGTGAGACCAATAAAACAGGTGAGTGAATAAAGGATTGAGAACTAAGCATATTATTTTGTCTAAACTATTATAACGTGAAGAGGATAATTGGCGGTAGAATACAAAGGAAGCCCGATTCAGGTAAAATAGTTGTAGAAACAAAAGGGAATAGAGCGTTTTCACTCACATGAGAAGGGAGCCATAAAAATAGAGTTCTGTTCCCGGAGGATAGAAAATGTTTTGTTTTGGTACCCCATAATGGCCACTGTGACGTCACGTGAAAACGCTCTATAGCAAAACCTAGACTTAAGCTTCGTATTCATCATTTTCCATACATCGGTTCACTGGTCAAACACAAAGCATTCAGTCGAGGTTGCAAGGTTCAAATTTGAATAATCCTTTGAAAGTACCGTGCCCCACGTGAGCGCTTTGTGTTTGACCAGTGAACCAATGTATGGAAAATGGTGAATAGAGGCTTTGTACCATCATGTGCCAGCGCCCATAATACAGCTTGGACTGCCTGTGGTTAGACGGCAGAACAATCAAATCCCTTTGCTCAACATGCTAGCGATCATAAAAACATGCCGAGGTTGGAAAGGGAGACTAAGGCCTGATCTGCGACATACTTCTTATTTCTTCAGTGTGGACTTCCTGTTGTGCTAAAAATAAAAATAAAAAACCTTCAAACGAAAAGATGGAATGAATAGAAGAATAAATAAATGAATAAATATAAACAAAAATATTATAAAAAAAGAAACGAACGAAGATAATAAACAATCAAGAATATCAAAATATTCGATCAGTATTACAATTGATGTAGTAAAGTAAACAAGTGTCAGAGCAATTAAAGCTGGCAACGAAGTGACACACGGAAAACCAACACGGCTTTTATGCGTAGTTGCACGAGATACGTCACAAAACGTGCCGTGTAAAATAGTCTAATTATTTCAATACTTTCAATTTCAATGTCAAGAAAAACACTTGAAGAACGGCTCACTCACAACAGAGCTTGAGAGTATTGATGTTACACGTCCATGCTTGAAAAGTCCTTCGTCCTTGTCCTTGCATACTGATTTTTAAAAAATAATTCTTGCCTTTATTTCTAACCTTTCTTTAGCTAATTCTTCCTATTTATTCATCTAAAGGTAAATAAATACAGTAAGCTTTGAGGGATTTTCGTAATTTCCGAAGCGGGAACTAATTTTGCATAGATCTTATTACTAAATATAATGAAAATGTGTACTATTTTCATGACCTAACCGGATGTAGCCTTATATATTGTACTGAAAAATACGTCATTACGACTTTATTTTATCTCCTTTGGTTGTAAATAAAGATAACAACAAAGTTAGTGAAACTAATTTATAATTACTGTTTCTGTAGCGACAGACAAAAAGACGATACTTTTCGCTCGCAGTGCTGACATACACTGAACTCCTATTTTATACCTCACCTACTTCAAAAAACGTCGTCGTCATCGCCGAGGGCGATAGGCGATAGGTCATTCCGACATGGAAATGGTTTCGTTGAATACAAAGAACATCGAATCAGTACCAGCACGAAGGTCCATACTCTTGACGAGAATAAGAAGCAGAAACACAAGTCATTCCAGCTATTCTTGGATCTTGGAATGACTTTATATCCTATCGCTTTTCGCCTATCTCCTATTGCCTATCGCCTTTGGCGATGACACAACGTTTTTTCCCTTAGGTGTATAAATCATTATATTGTCTCGTCTTATCAATTTACGATCAAGGGAGTGTTACAAAGCCCTTGACTTAATGATTTTATTTCCTTGTTAGAAGATATGATGGTGCTTTTTATGGAAACAATGAATCATATTAAATAGGAAATAGTACGACAGTGATAATGAAAAATTGCTTCTTTTTTTAAATTAAATATATCGTTGCAAGATGCCGATTTTTCGAGGACTTGAAAATAATAGCTTTTTTAGACGAATAACGGTTTGCTTGAGTGATCACCAATTTATATCTTTTTTCCTGGAAGCCGTCTTTTGTACTCAGAGATATTAATTAATGTGTTTAACTTAATATAAAACTGTTTGTGGAATTGGGAGATGCTTGATTCAAAATCTAGCTTTTAGGAGTCGAAAAGTAAGCGATAATTACGTGAGGGGGTTATTTTTCTACACTGACAGGCTTGTTTTGATTGAATTCAGCGACGTAGCTCTCCATTGATATAGGCTAAGCGGTAGTTCAAGCTGCATCGGTAGTTCAGTCAGACATATATGAGTATAAACTCGAACAGAGTATAATAAAATATGCATTTATAACTAAGGTTTCGGAAGTTTGGACAGATTAAAGAGGTATTTGACTTTACTTCGACTTTACTTCGTTCAAAACGTCAGCAGGTTAATAAGTGTCCTTCTTTCTTCAGTATATGGTGTTCAACTAGTAATTAATGATATCGGTCATCATTTTGACTCAACTAGATTTATTTGTTATTCTTATACAAAGGATCAATTCCAAAGGGGAGAGGGAGGGAGAGAGAAGTAAAGAAAGGAAGAAAGAAAAAGTGATGACGGACAAACACAAACGAACGCATTTCCAAGTATCCTCTTTAAATTGACTAGAGATTGTTGCTCAACAACTGATGTTCTTTGTTTAAAAAAAATTTCATCAGAACAAATCCAACTGACTAAGAATACCTTCTCCAATCTAAGATTTAATTTCTTTTTAAACCAAAAGAGCAAATACAAACACCTTACTGAAAATAAACTCCGGCCTCATATCCTTCACAGTAATATAACTATAGGTTCATTACTTTCATCTTTGACTAACAGAGCAGAGAAACCATTTCTCAGTTCACCAATTATTGTGAAATGTTCATACCATCACCAAAGCTTGAGCTAAATATTAAAAAACCCGATCAATTGCCATATTCACCAAAAACATTCAAGACAAAACAATGAGATTTTCAAATATGCCTGCGGTATTTACGTGGGTGCTGGCTTGGCCTTCCTTGAGATTTCAAATATCTAAACATCCATCTATGCTTTCCAAAACAATCCTTGCAGACATGGAAGCTCATCTCATTCGTCTATCACCCCCTGGGAGAATATTCGTTTGGATGTTGGTGTTTTATGATCACCTCCGCATGGGTTGTTTATTGTACCCCGCTTCCGCTTCAACGCTGAAACTTACACTCTGTGTGACTTTGTAAGTCTTTTTTTTTTTTCAAAATATTTTTCGACAAAACTCCTATTTATTATTTTTTTATTAGTTTGTATTTTAGATTTCCTATCCTACTACTTTATTGTAAAAACATTCCCACGATAAAGAAATATCCCTATGCTGGAGCTTTACTAACCCCTCCCCCCCTCCCCCACCAACACCACCCCCTTCCCCCTCACTGTTTTAGCAACAAGTGACGGAGCGAGTAGGGTATGGAGCGATCCATGTATCAGACGTTCTATATAGAATATTCCGATCATCGCGCTCAGTAATTATCCCAATGACAATCAATACCATTCTGTAGGTACTTTCACATAAAGTTTATTTACAATCCTTCTTTTTTTCTTGAATAATATTGATTTTTGTATTAAATTCAATTCATGTCCGGTCAACTGACAATCCTATGTATTACTTATTAATATCAAAAAATTTTCTATAAATTTTCAACTGTGTTTACAGACTAAAAGCATGTACATATATTAGAGTTTTGTATTTGTTTAGTCAAATATACTGAATGAGTCAGCGAGTTGTTCCTTGGTCATTGAAGGTTGGACCTTGAACTGTTCCCTACCTCAGGCGGTCGTTGACCTCATTATACAACCGAGAGCCTGATTGACGCCACAAGCTAAGTAGCATAACAGAAGGGTCCAATACTCCAAACGCATGCACCTGAATCCAGCAATGTCAACAATTCAATGTTTTGGTTTAAAAAAAAATTCAAAAAAGAAAATTTGGCTGAAAAAAGATGATCTTTGATATCGGTCATTATATCGTAACTTACTTCATATATTTCTTAGAGTTATTTTAATTTAAGTAGATTACAAAGCCAGCACTGAATTATACAGTTTTTTGGGTGGAAAAAACAAAAAACAAAAACAAAAAACATAAAACAAAAAGCAAACAAAGCGAGTTCGTAAAAAAAAAAATAATAAAAGTTCTTTCTTAAGATGAGTTTGATACCAAAAATTAATAATTACATTCGAGCAGCACGGATGAGAGAACGTCTTGGTAGACGAGCAGAAGAGTTCGAGGTTATTGAGCTGACGAATTCAGCCATTTCTTTGTTTCCTTGTTGGATAGCAACTCCTAGAGGTGATAGTCCATCGTCATTTTTCGAGCGAGCATCAGCGCCATTTCTTAACAGGAATGAAACGCACTTTCTATTTCCACCACAGACTGCTGCGTGTAAAGGAGTCCAGCCTTCACGATCTCGTATATCGACATCTGCCCCACATTGTAGAAGGACTTCTAAGCACCGGCTTTTTCCCTCGTAAGCTGCTTCGTGTAAAGCAGTCACACCACTCGCATTTAGTCTATTGACATTAACTTTGCCAGATAAAATAATGTTCTTGAGTGCGCAAGGATCGTTGGCAGACACAGATGCATAGATAGCGTAAGACGGATGGAGAAAGCCTCTGGACTGTTCTGAACGTATTTCAACTTGATCCCGAACTTGGTCATCTGGAAAGCGCACTTCTTCTATCACAATTTTAGGAATAAGTAGTTCCCTTTTCTTGGACTCGTTATTGTTTTCTGGAGCCTTCTCGACACACATCGATGGAGGAAAAATAAATATACAACGAGACAAGTCTTTCGGTTCAGAGCCATGTAAGCGAGAGAGTTTTTTCTTTTGATACCGTTGAGATCTCGCTGCCGTAGCTGGCGAGTAATGACCAGTTTCTGGTAGCTCGGGAATCGCTGACAAAATTTTTAAACCAGCCATGGGCCTCATTTGTGAAAGAAGGATTTTCCCGATCTGATCAGTTCTTTAAGAAGAGAAATAATCTTAGCTGTAGAATTCGAGAACGCTTATTTTTGCTTTTGATCTTCGCTCTTACAGTCTCTCTAGGAAATGGTCTAGCATAGCTCGCCTACAGGTGATGTTAAGCGAATCAATGCGCTTAGATGAGCTAAGAATAGATACTCTATGACAACTGTCACTCTGCTTATGACGTCAAAGATTAATTTATTTTTCCTCTGGTAATACAATTGGTGTTTAGAAATGACAAAAGTGGATACCCATCAAAATTTTGCCGTAAGAGACAAAATTTTGGCAAAATTAGAATTCTCTAGAATTGGATCTAATTCGCTAGAAAAAACTGCGTGGGATTGTTATCAATAGGAAAAAATCTATCGGTTTGCAAGAACCAAAACTGAGGGAGCCTCCAAAGCTTGAACGACTCGTAATCAATGGTTTTATTCGTTATAGCTTTTCTAAAAACCGACTTTTTTATCTTTGTTATTTTCGTGCCAGGAACAGAATAAATATCTCTCAATCTTAAATAACATGAATTAAAAACAACCGTCGCAATTAAGTATTTTGGGGATTAGCATTATCTGAATATCGCTGAAAAATTTTCAAATCGAAGCGAAAAATCCGGCTATGAAGACTAATTATAAATATTTTACTTAGTTAGGTTCGTCTGCCAATGAATTGAAACTTTGAACTTTGAAATGAACTGTTTATTTTTGTACATTCGTAGACATTGAGGGATCTCATGAATATATGAAAACGCAGTCAAGGTCGGTTGTTTTTTTTTTTTTTTTTTTTTTTTTGCATTTGAAATGTTTCTTTTTCATGTGTGTGTACATGCACGTTTGTAGTGTTGCCGCGGTGTGTACTTAAGTTGACACGCCATATGTTTCAAAATATAGACAGTTTTTACATGTATAAATCACATCGGGGCAGACAATGTAATAAAAAATATACTGTAAAAAGAATCGAGTAGGCTTCAAACATATTTAAAAGCATCGATAGGTTTTCGCGCGAGCGAGGACATAATAAAATGTATAAAATTGTATGGCATTTGACATTTGTATATTTATATTTTATGATTTATTTTTAAATATGTAATGTATGTGTTTCATATTTTCTAATTTTTTCTAATTTTTCTTCTTCAAAGGGTTTAAAATGTACTGCGTGTCTAAATTTCAAATGACATCATTTAGTTAAAATATCCTTAGTTTAGCCGTTAAAAGCGGTGATCTCTTAATTTTAAAAACGTGTTATATTCCTATCGCCTCTGGGACTAGAATTTCGATGCCTATTTTTAAGTTTCCATTTATATTTAGCCTTTCGTGTTAAAAGGAAGCTATGGATGCATCACACGGGATACTATAATAAGTGCTTGCTTTTTGCTGTCAAATCATTCGATTCTTATCTTTAGACCCTGCTTAAAAACTTGAAAACTTAAAATCAACTTTAGGAGCGCACGCTGGTTCTGGAAGAACCTCGGAAGTCCCTATTTTCTCGTTCATTCGTTCTTTCATTATTCTCCCTCCCTCTCTTCCTCCCTCCCTTTCTTTCTTTCTTTCTTTCTTTCTTTTTGAGCCTTCTGATTCTACAGACAGAACAGAAACCTTAAGTCAAAACCTATCACTTTTGTCGTCGTATTATAAGCGAGTTTATTTTACTCGATTTAAAAGTAAGAACAAACACCCACGCTCTTCCAACACACTTCAAAAAGGCCGCACAGCCATCATTACTATATTCCTAAATTACTCATATTTGAGTATAGCCTAGAAGATGAATGGTTTCTATTCTATCTTTAACCTCGTGTTTTGGTTTGAAGCCTGACTTGTCAGATTGATCTGCAATCTCGTTTTTTAGACAGTAATGAATTGGATAATGTTCCTGATTTCCTGCGTCCCTCCGGACAGCGTTTAAAATAATATTGAAGTTATATTTTCGGGATACTATTTTGATCTCACATCAAGAGGATGGCAATTTGTGAAAGATAACAAAATATGGACAATCGGTCTGCAAGAATAATTTGATTTTCCACCTTAGGAAGTTTCCTTGTCTTCTACTCTAAATATGAACTATTCATTTTGTATTATCAAGCTTACTTACAAAGCTATTATTGTTCTTCTCTTCCGTCCTTAGTTTTTCAATTAACCTCCTAATCGTGTTAAAAGCTAAATTTATGGATTTGCACGAACGACTTTCTATTTCAATTATTATGGTTTGTGAAAAGCAGATTGTGCGCAAGCTATTTATATCATACATTGGCACCCAATGTTGTATGTTTATATATATATATATATATGTATATACTCACGTCCCTATCTTAATCTTTGTCGGGTATTGATCCTGTCTTACTAATTAAAGTCTGAAAGACGGTCAGTGTATATTTATATGTATATATATATATATATATATATACATATGTGTGTCTAGGTATATATGGCTGAATACTATATATATATATATACACCGAATCCCTAAAACTATGACATTTTTGAGATATATATACATATATATACATATCCCCATTTTTCCAAGGGGGATACATATATATGTATATATATCGCTAAACTGTCAGAGTTTTAGGGATTCGGTGTATACATATATATATATATGTACATAGTATATGTGTGTGTGTGATAATAATAATAATACCTGTAAATGAAAGAAATGCTGTGTTTTCTTCGTATCTTTTCCCTTTTAAAACAAAAAAATTCCACTTGTCGCTGAAGTATAATTAAACACAATTAGACTACATTCACAGAAAACCAATATGAAAATCAAAATGAACAAACTCTTACAGCTAAGTGCAAATGAAAAACTGTGTGTCGTACTACACAAGAGCTCTTTCTACACTGAAACGCTTTGAGTTGTTTATATTCAATTCGCTCACTGATCTCGCATTTTTACGGCGTGAATGTAAACATGACTATGCCGGAAGCAAATTTATATGACATATTTTGCCGTTTCTAATTTTCACAATCGCTTAGAAAAACCTTTCTCAAGGAAACCCCAGATTCCTACTGACCGTATAGCGCTCGCATTTGAACACTGCTGCATCATATCAGTATTTTGAACCAGCCAGATGAAGAATCCGTGACGGACCAGGATTTTAAGAAGGGGGTTTCAAAATGGCCGCCACTCAGAAGAAGGTGTTAAGATTGGCTTCACAAAAGGGGGCTTTCAATTTTATTCTACTGTGGCTAAAGAAAATGATTGGCTTCCATCTTAAGGTCTCACAAAAGAGGAGTTCAATGGAATCACCCCCTGGATCTTCCACTAAGGATGATATCCCGCTAGCATCTAAATCGATTAAAAACTAGATGATCATATTCATATTTCCTACCACAGTCTTATATAGCGTATCCATATATATAACGTATCCATTAGGAAAAAGCTATCGGGCTGGTGGCTGGAATATTCCTCTAGCGAAATCAATATCCCCTAACTGATTTGGAAATGAAGTCAAGAGTTCACTAAATAGCAATACGTGCGAATAAAGTGTGAGTAGTTTTCAGTTATACGTGATGCTGAGAGATGACTGTTTACTTAGATGTACGGAAATTCTTTTATGGGAGACGTGATGTATTACTAAATTATATGATGTATTAGTTCCGTTATTCAAACACACGATCGTGATCTTACAATAAACACATCAATTGTACTTTAAAATGGGATTTACTGAACTAAATAATACGATCTTCGACATTGGATTCCTTCAAGGTTCATCATTAGGACCGGGATTTAGGCTCCTAGAAATAGGAATATAACTGACAGCTTGATTTCGAATTCACCTCTGAGACTTGGTTTTGAGAAAACTATTTTTTATTGGTTTGGAAATTTAGAATTCTATTATTAGATAATACGATCTTTAACATTGAATTCCTTCAAGGTTCATCATTAGAACCGGGATTTAGGCTCCTAGAAATGGGAAATATAACTGAGAGCTTGTGATTTCGAATTCACCTCTAAGACTTGGTTTCGAGAAACTATAAGTTTATTAGTTTCAAAACTTGGAACACTATTATGGCAATAATAAACTCATTAGCTAGACCCGGTCTAGTATACACAGGCAAATATTTTAATACAATATAAAATGCTATTCTGCTGATGATCGTAAGGCGATACTGATATTGCCACAAAAATGATTGAATTAAGGGTCGTCGGTGTAAACGGGCCTTCGAGAGTTCGGTAAGTCTACTTGTTTTTCGACAGGATTGACTGGTAAAAAATGCACTACCCATGACCCGCGCAGCCAATCAGAACGCAGGAATTTTAGGATACCAGACTTGAAATAAACCCCGAAATGTTACAGTTGACTTGGTTACTGAACAATAGAGCGATGGTACTTAATCCGTGAAATAAAAACAAAATAGTTATTAACTAAAAGTCGAAATTTAGTGCATACACGCAATTGAAGAATCGTTGTCGGGTTCAGAAACATAGAACATAGAAGCTGAGACCGAAATGGAACATAGGAAGTACGTTAATTAGATGCATGCTGTGACCGGCGACCCGTGGCATCATCCACTGTTTTCATACGCGTTTGGCATTCTAAACCGACTGCATGGATGGCGCAAATGAATAAATTATAATATAATGATGTCATTTCCCATGTGCCATTTCAGTCTCAGCTTCTATGTTCTATGTTTCTGAACCCGACAACGATTCTTCAATTGAGTGTATTTATTCGATATCATATCACTCAAGTGGATCAATCTATATATGACTACACAGGAGACATTAAAAAGTCTACAAAGTTAATAAAATCAATGTTTTAATATCAAACAGAGAACAAATAAAGTATTGATGAACAAATGACTAACATGCTTCTTGTGTATTTGATGTCTCCTGTGTATTCATATATAGGATTGATTCACTTGAGTGATATCGACTAAATATGCAGTAAATTAGGACTATTAGTTAATAACTCTTTTGTTTTTATTTCAAGGATTTAGTACCATCGCATCATTAGTCTTGTCTGCTCATAATTCTGCTCTCTCTATACACGTATTTCAAAAAACGTCGGTCGGAGAATTGAGATGGGCGATCTGAGAGTATTGATGGGTTGCAAGCATTCCCAAGAGAGTTAAAAGACAAAAACATGGCGGCCATTGTGGTACCGTTAACAATGGATGCTAATGAGAAATCTTTTGTTAAATGGTACCAACATGGCCGCGATGACGATGTGGGTATCTAAGAACCAATATGCTGTAGGTTTGTTTGTGTTGAGAAAACGAAGATGGGAGACTGAAGTTACTTGAACCAATAGTATTAATATTCCAGTTACGAGTTCTCTGTTGCTCGACTTTGTGTAGAATATTCATGTGTTCATGTGCAGGTCCGTGGAATATCAAAGTGTTCGTATTGTTGAAGTTGTGCATTCTTTACTTTACCGTTGGTATTTTTAAATATTCAGATACTGATTCGAGGCTAACCTGAGTAAATGAGTCTGTAATCAAGAAACACAGCGGTAATTTGGAACTCGAAAATGTTCTAATAATAATAATAATAATAATAATAACAATAATAATAATAATAATATCTTTATTTAATCTGATTTAAAAAACCGATCAGCTGGACACGATAGAATAGCTGGTATGAACCGGTGATCAGCAATATAAAATCTATAAAATCTAAATAAAATCTATACTAAAATCTGCGATTGAGAGCCTAAAAGTATAAATATAAGAAAAGAGAAAATTAAGTATAATATATACATATATACACAGAAACACAAAAACCCCGCGCCCACAAAACATATATATCCATTGTATATACGATTGAGGTATGTGGGCATAATACTTTCCATTTCAGACCTCTTATGATTGCCTATAATATCATTCAGTCTTAATTTAACAGTCGTTGCGCCGTCGGCATCTCATGATCTCTTACTTAGAACAATACAATAATCAAGATGGCAGCCGTATTGGTAAATAAAGTATTTTCCATGTAATTTTCTCTTGAGCAACTGTCCCTGAGGATTCGGCTGAGATAATAATAATCTAAGGGCATTTGATATTTTTCTCTTATTCTCTATATTATAATATTCTACTTAAACTTCTCATCTTCTTTTTAAAGTTCATGGAAAATAGCGCATTTGATAAGTAATGAATTTGCTAATTGACTCCACTCAGGCAGAAAACCACAATTCGGTCGATCTTTTTATCAACAATGGTTGAATATTGAGAGTGAAAGTAAGGTCCAAAAGAGCAAAGGACCTATTATCTGTTACTAATTACCTATTTACCGTTCGACCAACTTTATGCGTAACAGCCCTAAGGCGACTACCCCCACCTCGATCTTGGTTCCGATGGCTGGGCATCGACCTTCAAACATATCGATAAACATAATGAAACCAATAGCATAAGGAATTTTGTTATGACTACGTACATGAGAAAGGTCGATAAAGGTTTAAAAAAATTAGAGCTAAATCCGAGTCATTAGTATCTTTTACGCAACAATGATGTCAATATTGCTGGCAAAAGACTGAAATTTCTTAGTTGAAACGATTTTGTCCCACAATATATTTTTTAATTTTGTTCGTGCGGGATACCTGTGTACGTTTTAAAACTTTTTGGGCTTCCTTTGTCAAATGCCAGGCTTCTAAGCTAAATTCAAGATATCTTTACATTGTTATATAGCTACGAAATTTTCCGATATAACGAACACTCTCATTGGTTGAAAGATAACCACGTAGCTAAATCTAAATGTATCTCGACCGGGAAATAAGTTGCACGTGACAATAATCGTGAAAATAAACAAGTGCGCGTGATCAGAACGTGAAAATCGCTGATGGCGTGATATTTTGCACCAATCAAAAACAACAGAGAGGGAGCAGATATGTTGCTTGAATTTTCAGTACAAATGGAGCTCGAAGCGAAACAATAGAGATTTTCCAGCGTTCATACAGAGAAATTACAGACTTTCATTGAGAAAAAGGATTCGGAAAATACGAAAAAAGCGACTAATAATGCTATTGCTACTCTCCTCGCTTTTTGGTAGCGAAATACAAGACCGTATGTGAGTTGTATTTGTAAAATCATGGTCAGTTTTCATGCATTTGGCTCGCTAAATAAAGTTCTTATTTCGTTAACTGACTTCTCAATATTCTCAATATAAAACTAACTATTTCCCTCGCGACCAGACATTAAGTGCATAATATCTTCAAGTTTTGAATCACATTTTCGACGTTTTAAAAAATTAAAATTTTGACGGTAAATTTCTAAATATGGTAAGTTTACCAAATATGGATAGCCACTCGAAAAAAATTTATTATTTTGAAGAGAGTTTTATATCTTATTTAGGACGTTTGAGAGCATTTAGTATTAAATAAAACGTTATTAATATAGATAACTTTACAAATGAACTAATAATGGCAACCAAGTGTTATAATCAGACGATGAAATATGACGTCGTTGAGGCACAACCGTACAAAGGAACATAGGAAATTGCAATATAAGGCGACAAGGAGCAAATGTGATAGCGTTGCTAGAATAGCCGGTGATGTTAATAGAAAATATGACGTAGAGCATACGAAAATTATTAATATTGCATGGCATCCTGCAAGTAGAGCTTGATTGGAAAAGTGACGTCATAGCCGCGCACGGCCGTGCAAAAACACACAAGTAGCAATATTTAGTACTGAAATAAACCCCTTCTAGCATCTTATGGGGGCCGGGATATCGGATGATAATGTTTGAGGATGATAATGTCTGAGGATTTAGAGGACCATTTCTCTCCCAAGACATTATCAGCCCATATATAATAATTTTATTTTAGTTTCTAAAACTAATTGGGGACACCAAATGAAAAGAAAAAAACAAAATAAAAACAAAAAAACAAAAAAAACAAAAAAACAAAAAAAACGAAGAAAAAAAACATAAAATAATATAGAGTGCTCGTACTAAATCCGTTAAACAAATACTAATTTTTAGTACTAAATAGTGATAATCAAACAATAGGAAACAAAGGATTCTGTATGAATTACTACTAATTAGTACTTAATATTATTCACGGGTTTAGTGCGTGCATACTACCTCACATAAAATATAAAGTAAAATATAAAACATAATATATATGTTAATAAAATTTAGATATATTACAAATTTATAGTATAAAATATATAAATTATTAAGATAATTGATTAATTAAGAATGAATAACTGTTGATTCAGGAGCTGCACATTTTGCATCAGTTGGTTAATTTATTTTATAACCCAATGACTTCACTAAATAAGAGACATTTTCTTGTTTGTTTTTTTTTTTTAAATTTCGTGTGTTGCTTGCTGGAGTAGCATCCAGTCTCTATTTCACCCTCACTACGATGTAAACCCGAGTCCTCTTTGTTTTTCCTGTTTCAAGATCATCACTTGGAAAGTTGGCATCACGTGGAAAGATGACACATCACTTTTGAACAGGTGTGACATCACATTTGGCCAAAGTTGACATCACCTTGGAAAGCTCTGGCATCCACTTGGAAAGATGCACATCACTTGGAAACGGTGACCATCACTGGTAAAGGTGACATCAACTTGGAAAGGTGACATCACTTGGAAAGGGGACATCACTCGCCCACTTGCAAAAGCGGTGACATCAACTTGGAAAGATGATAATCACTTGGAACGATGAACATCACTTGGAAAGATGACAATCACTTGGAAAGACTGGACATGCACTTGGAAAGATGACATCACTTGAAAAGATGACATTACTTGGAGAAAGGTGACATCACTTGGAACGATGATAGCCGGAAGAGGAACATCAACTTTGAAAAGATGATACACCTGGGAAAGATGACATCCCTTGGAAAGATGATCACTTAGAAAGATGGTATCCAGTTAAAAGATTGACACACTTGAAAATATGAAGATGACATCAATTGGAAAGTTGGCATCAATTGAAAGACGGACATCATTATAAAGGGACAGCACTTGGAAAGTTGACATCATGGGAGGTGACTCACTGGAAAGATGACATAGCTTGGAAACTGGACTCACTTGGAGAAAGTGAAATCAATTGGAAAGATGACATCACTTGGAAAAGAGACTCACTTGAAAACTGACATCACTTGGAAAGATGAACATTCACTTGGTAAAGATGACTCACGTGGAGATGACAGCACTGGGAAAGATGACACACTGGAAGACCTTACTTGGAAAGGGACATCCCTTGAAAAGAGATATCATTGGAAGATGACATCATTAGAAATAGGTAACGTTAAAAGATGGACAGCACTGGAAAGATGACATCACTTGGAAAGTTGGCACTTGGAACCATCAATTTGAAGGGGACTCACTTGGCAACTGGAAGATGACTCACTGGACTTCACTTGGAAAGGTGAATCATCACTTGGAAACCATCAGTTGGAAAGAGGACATCACTTGAAAGGTCCATCACTTGACAAGATGATATCACTTGCAAAGGGCCATACAAGGTGACTCACTTGTGACATTACTTGGAAATGACAAAGATGACATCACTTGGAAGATGGAAAGGTGACATCACTTGGGAAAGATGACATCACTTGGAAAGATGACATCACTCATCTTGGAAAGATGACATTACAATTGGAAAGATGAGATCACTTGGAAAGATGGACATTATCACTTGTGGTATCACGTTAAAAGATATGACATCACTTGGAAAGATGACATCACTGGAAAAGTTGGCATCACTTGGAAAGATGGACATCACTATAAAGGTGACATCACTTGGAAAGATGACATCAGTTGAAAGTTGACATCACTTGGAAGTTGACATCACTTGGAAAGATGATATCACTTGGAAAGGTACATTACTTGGAAAGGTGACATCACTTGGAAAGATGACAGTACTTGGAAAGGTGACATTCACTTGGAAAAGATGACATCACTTGGAAAGATGACATCACTTGGAAAGGTGACATCACTTGGAAGATGACATCACTTGGAAAATTGACATCACTTGGAAAGATGACATCACTGGGAAAGATGACATCAGTTGGAAGATGACATTACTTGGAAAGGTGACATCACTTGGAAAGATGATATCACTTGGAAAGATGACATCACTTAGAAAGATGGTATCACGTTAAAAGATGACATCACTTGGAAAGATGACATCACTTGGAAAGTTGGCATCACTTGGAAAGATGACATCACTTATAAAGGTGACATCACTTGGAAAGTTGACATCACTTGGAAAGTTGACCTCACTTGGAAAGATGACATCGCTTGGAAAATTGACATCACTTGGAAAGTTGACATCACTTGGAAAGATGACATCACTTGGAAAGATGACATCACTTGGAAAGGTGACATCACTTGGAAAGATGACATCACTTGGAAAGATGACATCACTTGGAAAGATGACATCACTGGGAAAGATGACATCACTTGGAAAGATGACCTTACTTGGAAAGGTGACATCACTTGAAAAGATGATATCACTTGGAAGATGACATCACTTAGAAATATGGTATCACGTTAAAAGATGACATCACTTGGAAAGATGACATCACTTGGAAAGTTGGCATCACTTGGAAAGATGACATCACTTTTGAAGGTGACATCACTTGGAAAGTTGACATCACTGGAAAGTTGGCATCACTTGGAAAGATGACATCAGTTGGAAAGGTGACATCACTTGGAAAGTTGACATCACTTGGAAAGATGACATCACTTGGAAAGGTGACATCACTTGCAAAGGTGACATCACTTGGAAAGATGACATCACTTGGAAAGATGACATCACTTGGAAAGATGACATCACTTGAAAAGATGACATCACTTGGAAAGATGACATCACTTGAAAAGATGAGATTACTTGGAAAGGTGACATCACTTGGAAAGATGATATCACTTGGAAAGATGACATCACTTAGAAAGATGGTATCACGTTAAAAGATGACATCACTTGGAAAGATGACATCACTTGGAAAGTTGGCATCACTTGGAAAGATGACATCACTTATAAAGGTGACATCACTTGGAAAGATGACATCACTTGGAAAGGTGACATCACTTGGAAAGTTGACATCACTTGGAAAGATGACATCACTTGGAAAGGTTACATTACTTGGAAAGTGACATCACTTGGAAAGATGACATTACTTGGAAAGATGACATTACTTGGAAAGGTGACATCACTTGGAAAGGTTACATCACTTGGAAAGGTGACATCACTTGGAAAGATGATATCACTTGGAAAGATGACATCACTTGGAAAGATGACATCACTTGGAAAGTTGACATCACTTGGAAAGTTGGCATCACTTGGAAAGATGACATCAGTTGGAAAGGTGACATCACTTGGAAAGTTGACATCACTTGGAAAGATGACATCACTTGGAAAGATGACATTACTTGGTAAGATGACATCACTTAGAAAGTTGACATCACTTGGAAAGTTGGCATCACTTGGAAAGATGACATCAGTTGGAAAGGTGACATCACTTGGAAAGTTGACATCACTTGGAAAGATGACATCATTTGGAAAGGTTACATCACTTGGAAAGGTGACATCACTTGGAAAGATGACATCACTTGGAAAGATGACATTACTTGGAAAGATGGCGTCACTTGAAAGGATGGCATCACTTGGAAAGATGACATCACTTGAAAAGATGACATCACTTAAAAAGATGACATCACTTAAAAAGATGACATCACTTGAAAAGATGGTATCACTTGGACGATATAGATGTCACGAACATTTCATGGAATAAGGTAATTCTATTCACTATAAGTCTAGCTTTACAATTCTTTAAAACAATTTTTCGGTTGTTTCAAAAAATTTACAATGTGAGAAGGATTTCGTCAATTTGCATGGAAACACTTCAAAGAAGGACACTACAAAGAGCCATATCATGGGGCGGAATATAAAGGCCGAATTAGACGGTACGATTTTCGCCTCCAACCATCGCATACAACCTGCACACGTCATACTTACGACATGAATTAGGTCAGATCCACACGCCTACCACATTTTACCTACAACTCGCTACATGTGTTGCATGTCTTTTTTATAGTAATCGGCGTGTTTAAGGTAGAATCTTTGCATGTTCAGGCCCTAGCAACTTAGAAAAAAGCTCGGTATGATAGATTATGAGTAGGATGACATAAAATAGACATGAAGATGATGATGATGACGATGATGACGATGATGATGAAGTTGAAGATGAAGAAGATGATGGTAATGATGATGATGATGAAGTTGAAGATTAAGAAGATGATGGTAATGATAATGGTGATAAATGATAATGGAGATGGTGATGATGATGATGGTGATGAAAAAAATGATTAAAAAAAGCTCGGTTGTAAAAAAATTATGAGTAGGATGACAAAAAATAGATACCTCATCTCATTATTCGCTGAGGATAGACTAATAAGTCCAAAAGCTTGGATCTCTAAAAAAAAGATTCTTGGTTGAGGAAGCGTTCTTGTATTTGTAATATACAGATATCCTGTTGATGAAAAGATTATTTTTAGCCGCGACGTGCTTCGTGTTCCTCTTTAGGGATGAGCCCTGGGTTTTTTATCTCAGAAATCTATAAAAGCAGTTTATCGATTAATTTAGATACTTGAGATTCGTAGGAAACCACTCAGTCAGTCTAATCCTAAGTGCATCTCAAGTATTTAGATCATGGTATCTAAAGCGGTAAACAATTTTTTTGTCTTTTAAACGAAACGATAAGCGCACAAGTTTTATTTTTCGTATGAAAGTGCGAGAGTACAGCGCGCGGAAATAGAAATGACGCAAACTTTTGAGGTAATATTATCTAAAATAGCTTTTTAAAGCGGAGAACTGTTTTATATCTTTTATATAAAAAAATAAGCGCACAAGTTTTATTTTTCGTATGAAAGTGCGAAAGACAGAGCGCGCGGAAATAAAAATGACGTGAAGGTTTTAGACACCCTTATCTAATATACCTTTTAGACCAGTAAGATCTCGCGTTAGAAACTAGTAATTTTGTAATATAATTTTTCTTTCAGTGAAAGTTCAAACTCAAAAAGCGCGCTAAATGGTATTTCGACCAATCAGAGCACGCAAAAGAACTTAATTATTTTATAAAACATCCTTTTAACGCAGAAATATTTAACGATCAAAAAAAATATTAAAAAATAACTTCGATAATACATCCTTTGGGGTCAAACGACACAAAATACTGTAAGGGAATACGCAAACTTGAGAGAAGAAAATATATTTTTGGAATTTACTTTCACATTATTCGTTCAGTTTTGACTATATTTTCGTATGTTAATAAGGAAGTGATTTATTTGTGTGGTTTTGTTCGTAAAGCTGTTCACTATGATCTGACCACCCAACTTTTATTAGTTTACCAGCGACCAACCAGTTATTCGACTCTAGGTATTCGACCTTCGACCGTACTGGTTGAGAAATCTAAGCATCTAGTTTTAACTTAACCATTTATCCAACCTTCGAAATTCGACCATCCAGCTTCTCATTATCGACCATCAGGTCACTTCTAACCTCTGAAATCCGACCAGGTCCCACTGAATATCCAAAAAAATATACTTTAGTTTTAATTTAAAAAGAACCATACTATTTTGCGACGTTAATTATGGTGTATTCGCACCACGTGATTAAGGGAGATTAGTATTTTTACACAAGTGAATATATTAATAAATCCGGCAAGCTCATTGGTCACAATTTATGCCTTATGCTGCTATATATGATTCATCTAAAGCAAGCTCGTTTGTCGATTTTTACAACTTCAAAGATGAATAACATTTGAGGAAAAAAAAGAAAAATAATCTGTCTCTGTTATTTATTAAATTCACTTGTGTTAAAAATACTAAAACAATTATTTCAAATATAACGCGCGCGCTGATTTGCTACCGAGCTAGCGTGTTTTTTCAGAAGACGTTCAGAAACACTCTCGCCCGAAATAGTCCAAAAATATTCCATAAAAGCAATATAAGACGCTTGCTGATGTCTCTGTACTCTCAAAAGGCAAGAGAAACAAAGCTTGCTTCTCTTTTGCTCTACAGCTCAGTTCCAGCGTGTTTATATCACAGTACTGAGACGTGCGCGCGCGAGAGTTTTAGATTTACGTTCACGGCAAACGTGAAACGTCAGTTGACCATTTAAAAATTATTTTAAATAGCTTAAAAAGAATCGCAAAAAAGTCCAAGTAGTAGAAAAACAAAAGAATATTTGTCTTTGGTGAGAAGGTTTGTAAAAGGAAAAGTAAAGTACAGGAAAGCGATGAAAACGTGGTCACGTTTGTCGTTTGCGGGGAGAAAAAAAGTCAATCTAAAACTCTCTAAATATAGAATAATTTCATGCAGCTAAAATTAGTTTTACTCAAAAGCTTCTCAGAATTTCTTTCCTTATGCTTTGTCTGTCACCATGGGTGACCGGCTTTGGAAAGACTGAAGCTGCTTTTGATAAGGCTGGAGTTTAGTTGGCTTGCGATTCCTAAACTAGGCAAAAAGATTTCTTGAAAACGATTGTTTTTACGAGCAAGTTAAATTATTTCATTCATCGGCGATATCGTCAAGTATATACAACCTGTCGAAACAAATTTCAAAGGATTATCACTGATAATTAAAATAATAGCTTTTAAAAATTGATTGGATTTAAGTTCTGTATATTAATGTTGCTAGGAAAATTTACACTCAGGGCCGAGGATGAAACCCCTTGTGAAGTTTAAACAGACGTTTTATAAAAAGTACTTTTAAAATAAGTATATTCAATGGTAATCATTCCATGGGACAAAAAAAGATCTTGAATTTGGCTTGAGTTTTTTGCTGCTAACTTTGTATTTGAAGCGTTTTGGAGTATTTTACGACATTTGGCCTCGGGGATAATTACTGCGACATGATAAAAGATGTCGTTACTTTTAATCACTATACTGATTCAGCATATTCCCCTAATCATGTTATCTCTGTTCGAAACGACACAGTGTTCCAGAAATGAAAGTATTCTGATTTCTGAAATGCGGAAAACAAACTGGTCCTAATATATAAGTATATTGTTCTTTCAGCCAATCAGAGTCCACAGTGGTAAGCCAGTTCAGGAACTATTCATTTGAAGACCAAGATTTGGTTTGTAAATGACATTATGTCAAAGTCTTTAGCTTGTGTATTGTATATTTTTTATTACAAATGCATGTACAGGAATATAGGAGTTTAGTTAACGACAGTTTGTTGGTATAGGTTGTGTCTTGATGACAGCCTAAAGCGATTTGCACATGACACAGAACCTTCAGTGCTCTTCCGGTTTAAGACGGTGTGACATCAACACGTGAATATATTTACAAGTCGAAAAGGAAAAACATTACCTTCACTTTCCTGTGAAAGAGTCACTCATAAACATGGGATAAGGCACGAAGGACATTACATCGTCATTGAGGGAAGATAGAAGGACCTCAGGTCATAATCTACCAGAAAAAATGATTATTAATTTGGTTATATTCGCTCTACTTCAAGCAGTGTCGTCTGTCGAGGCCAATAGGATGGACGGGCCAGCGGCCATGGGATCCAACAGCAGTATAAAACCAACTTTATCGAATATTTCTCCACGAAGCAAGCGAGTTCGCAAAAACTTGCAAGAGAATAACTTCAAGAGCTTGATAGAAGCATTACAGCGTGTGCAGAGGATCCAGAAACAAATGGATGAATATTCCGAGTGCAAAGCGAATGATTCAATCGTGCTTGGAATTAAGTTCGATATCAGTGGATGGGAACACGAAGCTTCTCTAGTACTCGAGGTAGCAAACTTGTTGACATCCTTGTGGAGAAATACTAAATCAATCGTGCAAAACGACACTTTCTTGTACACGGTTGTGCGTTCAAATGTACTGTTTTCAAAATCAGTCTACGGGTCTGTTATTTGTTTTGAGAGAAATCAGTACAAGGACTACGAAAGATTTTGCCCCTACGCTTACAGAGATAAAAAGCTAAATGGTCACATACATATAATGGATATTTCTGTAGGACACGACTACCTGACGGACAACGATACGATATGGTGGAGAGAGCCCAGAGTAAAAGCTAAAAATATGCAGGTTAAAAAGCTCTTTATGACCGAGTATCAGACGACACGGTTCAATGCTACTGCAGCTAAAAGTATGGTGAACCTCACGTTGCCCGTGCTTCAACACATGGAACAGGGTTTCTGGACGCGGCCGTATTTTGACTGTTTTGGCGGGAAGAGCTGGATGGTGACCTATCTGGCTCCGTTTTTCAACGAAACAAATAAGTTTCTGTAAGTACAAACGTTATAAATGTTAAATTTTTTAGATATCGTCAGTGATTGGGAACCGTTCGGCTTGGCTGGCGTCAGGTCACGCGGTGGGCACTAATCCTTATAACAGATTTTCCATAAGGATTGTGAGAAAATTAGAAATATCATCATATCGCTGTCGCTCGTAATTTTCTTTCAAAGGGGAATTGAAGTAAACATCCTGATTTTCGGAATTTTTTTTCTTTCGTGCTGTTCAAAAAACAATTAAGTTTGGACATCTTTACAAGAAATTGCAAGTCTAAGACTTCTGTCTTCACCACATTGATAAATTATGCAGTATTTCAAGAACACTATTCAGTTTTAGCCAAGGAGGTAGCAATTATACGAGAGATGTATTTAAGATAGTCTTTCACTTCAGCATAGAGATCTAAACAAAACTCAAAATAATTGTGGAGTTACCGTAAGTGTTTTTCGTTTTACATTTTAATTTGTTTTGCTAACTTGCTATGGAAAAGAATTTCCTGCACTTGTACAATACAAACGTTGTTTTGTCTTTGAAGTAATTTATTCTTTGCCGCATACCATTTTGTGGTCTCGACTGAAGTCTTTTCTAAGATAAGCTGCCCAAGCAATCTTTACTATTAAAACTGGGAACACTGAAGTGGCTTTCTCCTAGAATGTGACATTGAAACGGCTTCCACTTGCACTGAAATGGTTTTCATGTAAATTTTTTTTGTACTATTTAACTTCATTTGAAATCATTAATCATTCGAGAGCAATTGAAAAGTAAAACTGGAATTTTCGAATTCATTTTATTATTTTTTACAGATTGTTTCATTTTATGGCATTGTTTAACAGTGTATTTCAGTTTGTCTCGCTTCGGTCTTCTCCAGCTGTGACCGAGAGTTCATAAGTTTAGATTTTAAGTTTTCTAAATTGATTAAAAGTCGTTCATATATTTTGATAGCTCCAGCCTCTATCTTTTTGTCAGCAGTGAAAACTCGAAACGCAATACAAACGAATAAATTAAGCTGAACTGATATACGAAAAGCGGTTGAATTACAAGCGTGGTTTAATACGCTTCTGGTTCATAATCCTGTGTATTCATGACAATAAAAATGGTGCTCTGATAACATATACAAATGATTGAAAAAGATTGAATGGTTAATGGTTTATGTCGATGAGGGCTTCGGCTTTTTGACATGATTATGAGCGCTTAATAATGGGAAAACAAATAGGTGTTGAACGAATTGAAATATTTGAAAGTTAAGATTAAAATGGAAATGAAAGTGCGAATAGAATGTTGTTTGTAAAGAAAGAGATAATAGACCAGATGGAATTAGATTAAATAAATCAAAATACAAACAACAAAATAGGAAATAGAAAATGAGTCGTAAATTGGAGAAATATTAAGCTGAAAAGAAACGAAAAGCGCAATTTAATTAGATAAAAATTCAATCACAAAGAAGCTCACTGCCAGTGGTATGAATTCCCAGTATACCTCCATTTTACCGCAGTGGTTGATCCCTGCACTCTTCATATAAGTAGAGTTGTTTATTGGTTCTCTACTGTGCTTCGAGGGATTTTCTCTGAGGTCCTCTAATTTTCCTTCCTCCACAAAAACCACTCTCTAAATTCAAATTGGTCTTTCTGGGACCTTCACAACTGGCACGTAATCTTTTCTAGGCGTCAAAGTTAGGATTTAATTAAAGATTATGGAATATTGGGGATTTTAGGAAAGGGATATGGTTACTTGAACAATGAATTTAAAGATTATATGAATCGTTTTGCATTTTAAATCTGCGGATTATTTTGGTCATTTATTTAGGGATATATTTGTTACAATTGGGATACGGATTATTTCCAAAATTTACTCGTAATAGATTATGGTTTATTCAGACCCTTTTACAGGACCTCGCTCTCACCTGTAGGTGTTTGTAAAAGAAAGACTGAAAACTGAACTGAAGAACCGAGCTGAATAATGTTGTAATCTATGATCATACTTTTTGTTTCGTTCACAATTCCGTAGCCACCACTTGAACAGTGTTCCGGTCTTTAAAAAGGTGGGGTTTTTTATTTACTTTTACGAGAAGGGAAAATGGTTCTGAACTGAGGACCAACCGTACTCGTGGCTACGGCCTTGGTTCCAGGTTTTTGATGATTTTGAAGACACTGTCCTAAGCCCTTTATGTTACTTAGGCGTAATGGGATAATAACGATGTTGATTGTTTTTATCCGCATGTATATAAGCCAGAAAATATTAAAGCGCAGAAATTCCGTTTAGTCACAGGTCGTCTATCATTTCAAATCACAGACCGATAACGTTTATAAACTCCTTAATTCCAATTCAATCATGGAACGAGGTCCTCAGATTTTTTAGCTACTGGCTATTAAGTTCCACCTTCGTAAACAAGGCGAATTTTTTTCCGGGAAAAAATTCGCTTGAAGAAACCACATAAATCACATCTTTAAGGACGAGATAACTAGCTAAAAACTAGTGTGAGCTGCGTCGGTGTTTCTAATGAAACAGTAATGATAAAAAGGTAAATTATACACCGTGAAAAGATGAAAAAACTTACTGACGTAAGGACGACTTAAGGACGACTTTTTTTAGCATTGACACTGCGAAATGATTTAAAAGGAATAAACGAATAGAATCGTCATATTGAAATGCAAAATGATACCTTGCAGAATAGTCTAAATACATGGCTTGGCGTCTGGTAATGCTTCCTGACAAGCAGGTGAATACTCCTGTCTGTGTTTTGAGTTCGAATGAGGGTTTGTTTGCATCTATCTACGGTAAAACATCCCTCTCCCACTGACCTGTCATGTTAATACTATAACCATACGTGGTTTGTTATGTGCAAATTACTCGTTATTAACATGAAAATTGGATTAAAATTGAACTCAAAGATGAAATTATTCATTCGCTCGTTGTTTGGTTGATTGGGACTTTTCCACTATATCCTGTTTTCTTCAAAAGATAGATTTTCTTGATCGAACCCTGAAACAACCTCTAGGCGCACCCCCCAGCCTACGGGCCTGACTTGTGTCAGCTTTGTCGTCAGCTTGAGCTCGTAAGTCAAAAGGCAGTTGATTTAGTGTCAACGTAATCAAACTTTTGTTGTTTTGTCTTAATGAAATTTCATGATTTATCCGGCCCGTGAGGAAGGAGCATTATTCACTGTGTGAGGTGACCTTGCTTTTATCTCGGCTGTAAGTTTACTGTTTTGTTTCAAGTTGGCTAAAATGGAATGAAAAAATAAATGAATGAATGAATGAAAGAATGAACGAACGAACGAATGAAAGAAAAAAGCAGAGAAAGTAAAGTAAGAAAGAAGACAAACAAAAGGTTGAAGCGAATAATGATATTTTTAACATATTCTAACCGTCAACTCTCAAAAGAAATTAAAATTTTAAGTCTTAAACCTTCCCTACCTTTTCGCCTCATATTCCTATATCAGTTGCATTTTTAAATACCTTATTTCGTCATCACAGCTGCATCACCATGACAACAGACCTTTCTTTGTCTCTCTCGCGTCTTCCAAAGCTTAGTTTACTCTAAATTTTAATATTGATCCAGAGATGTTTATCTTTTTAAAAATCGAGCTCACTGTTAACCTTTTGTTGTTTGCATCTCTCTTCTCTTGCCTTTGTGTAAGCGCCATGCTCTACTTTACATGCCGTAACGACCACTATGTAGTCATAGTAACGGGAGTTCAGGTCGCGTACATGTTAATGGCTCCATTAGTCGCTCAAAGATTTTATTTGTTGTTCTAAACCTGTAATTTTTATGCAACTAACGCGATCTATTTACGTCACTTCATTAAAAGTTGAATATTATAGACGAATGTGACTAGCGCATTGTCTAAAGTGGGATTTTCGTTGCCATATTTTTTTATTTTTATGAAAGTATTGATTTGTCGAAGATAAAAGATAACTGAATTATATATGGATACCTCATTTTAGATAAACTTGAATTTCTTCATTAAAAATTGCTGGTCAAAGTCTTAAACCATCGCGTATTCATAGCGTACAATCACCACTTTATCTTTAGCAAATGTTATTTTTAGCAAAGCAAAGAATCCAAACTAGACCGGCCCGTGGAATTTTGGAAAAAACGTTTATAAGTACTCAGTAATTCTGTAGATTTTAAGAAAGAAAAAAAACTCTTCTCTCACAACAATTAAGTCACACGCTACATTCGAATTGCTAACAGCTCTATAGTTTGGTTCTATAGCTAGAAAAAAATAGTTCTGAAGCTAGAAAAAAACCCAGTTTAACTAAACAAGTTTTAGTTTAAATGAAGTATATTGATATATAGTTCGATAATTTGAGTCTAGTTTTTCGCCGCGCGTGGCGTCACCTACGCTGATATACTGGAGATGTTTTGCTATTTTGCTGAAAGTAGTTTCAGCACAGCCCGTCGTCTGCCGCCGGTGACTTTCACTTTTGAGTGCAAAGTCTATTGTTCTCACGCTAGAGTTTCGTTTTCTGGACTGCAGTGTGTCATGATCCAAATACGTGGTGTAAAACTCTTGTCTTTGCTTTTCGTTTCTAGGTTTCTTTCCTTTATTCGTTTCCTTTACGCTGCTTCTCTTTTGTTTTCTTCTCGTCTATTTTCTTCTATTCTATTCTATTCTATCCTATTCTATTCTATTCTATTCTATTCTATCTATTCTATTCTATTCTATTCTATTCTATTCTATTCTATTCTATTCTATTCTATTCTGTTCTGTTCTGTTCTGTTCTGTTCTGTTCTGTTCTATTCTATTCTATTCTATTCCATTCTATTCTATTCTATTCTATTCTATTCTATTCTGTTCTATTCTATTCTATCCTATTCCATTCTATTCTATCCTATTCTATTCTATTCCATTCTATTCTATTCTATTCTATTCTATTCTACTCCATTCTATTCTATTCTACTCCATTCCATTCTATTCCATTCCATTCTATTCTATTCCATTCTATTCTATTCTATTCTATTCTATTCTATTCTATTCCATTCTATTCTATTCCATTCTATTCTATTCCATTCCATTCTATTCTATTCTTGTTTCACTGATTTCTATTCCATTCTATGCCATTACATTCCAACCAATTCCATTCTATTCTATCAGAACAAACATCTTCTAAGTATATACAAATATATAGACTGTTTTCTCAAGGTTGCGTGCGCATCCAACTTGACGGGTCACAAAACTGAAAAACGCAAATTCAGTAAGATTGAGAAGTCAGTTTTATATTTAAAAAGGATCATAATCGATTTAATGAATTTTAATTGAAAAAATCTCATAGAAATGTATGATAATTCTTATTATAAAGCTCCTGTTCTGGCATCGTGACCCTCGGCAAGTTCCTTGAATTTGGATACGCACGCAAACAAAACAGTTCCACGTGTAACAAGTTGCAAAGGTCACTCTCTGGAATCCCGCAGAGTTTCCTCTCAAACCCCCTCTTCAAATTTCAATTTCACATCTTTCCTTGTTTTTGGCTTCTTTAATAACCTTGTCTGTCGAAAGATTTTTAAAAGCACTTCGCAAAGGAAATGAATAGCAGACTTCGATAAGGCCTTTTTAGCCGACGGCGAAGGTACTTGTGATGTGCTAATAATATAGTCACGTATGGTGTCCTGGTGATCGTGTTGTACAAAGAGATTCGATTGACCTACATCAGGGGTCGTTAATAAATCGTATAGTAAAACCTTACAATAAGATAAGACGTTTGATTTCATCAGGGTTCCTGAAATGACATATACCTCATTCAAACCTAAACGTGTTTAGTTAAACTATATTTTCATTAGGAAAAAAATTGAGAAACTAGAAACCTACAAAATAATGAAACTTTCTAAAATATTATCAGAGCAAGACAAAGGATAGTTTACATGCATTATTTCACCAAATATTGTGCAGTGTTCGTAGATAGTTTTCCAAACCTGTTTAGTTAAACCACTTTAAAACATGTTTAAGCCTTGGTGTGAATGGGGTAATAGTTTTTGTAGTAAAAGTTTTATTTTTTTGTGATAAAAAAACAAACAATTTCCTCCAGTTTTCCTTTATTTTGTCATCTTATTTATCACCTACCCGTCAAAATATGTTGTGGTCCACAACATTTTGACAGCTAGATGAAGAAAATCGTGGTAAATAAGATGACAAACCAAAGGAAAAGTGGAGGAAATTGGTTAAATATAACACTTGCCACTTGTCACAATTTTCTTTGTATACACACTCGCCGAAAGGTTGTTGTGTGTACTAGAAAATACAAGTGATGCGTGGGATATTTCATGCGGTGTGCCACGAGAAAGCACTCTTAACACTATGAGAAGACTATTATGTATTTTAATTTTTTTTTAGCTTTACAACAAGTACTTATTTAAAAATATATTAAGAAAAACACTAGTTGAGGGAAAGAACAACAGGGCAAGAGTCCCGTATAAAGTTCATCCAAAATAAACGTTTTAACGAACACTACATACTAATAAAAAACATTAAAAACCGAATAAGACTGACATATCTACGAGCAATATTGAATGAGCGGCATTTAGAATAGTATGCAATGCATAATACAATATACACACACATATATATATTAAGGAAAGACAATACAAAAATTTCATTCTCGTCCGAGAATTTAACAGCATTTATTAAAATGACACGCGCGTTAATATTTCAGACGCATGCGCACACGTTTATGAGCACATCAATGAGAATTCAATGATCTTTATTTAATGAAGTTTATTTAATTTTACATATATATATATATGTCATGTAAACGCCTTGGCATAGGCACGTGGCCTTGATAACTTTATGTTTATCTTCTTTGTCATAGAAACACTTTGATTGACGTCCACCAAAACTTTATTTTATCGTAACAGCAAATTATACGATTCTTGACAATTTTCATTGCTCGTGTAGACAATCAGCAAGCTTTCTTTGACAATTTTTCCTTGCTCGTGGGAATGCACGATACCATGACAGACAATTGGCTTCCGTCGCACTGTCCAATCACAATGCTTGAACACGGAAGCCATTTAAGTGTCACAACACTGGTACGTGCCCTTTCCATACTACTCAAATCACTGTCGTTTTATAATTGTCCGCACCTTGGATATAATGTCAGACCTATTGATTTTAATCACGTTTTCCCCGTACTTTTATTCGTATTGTTTATAGTTGCTTGTGGTTTGATTTCCGGGGTCTCGATCGGGCATCTTATTCAGCAAACAGAGTGACAACCTGCACGATAAAATTTAATGAAATCACTTGAAACTATTAGCGATTTCGCTCTAAAATGACAAAGGAATTCTCTAGCTGGAGGCAATTTGATTGTAATATTTGCTTTCGGCATAGTTATGATTCGTACAGCTGCTCGAGCATTTAAAATCTTGAAGATAAGATAAGATAAACAAAAACCTTATTTCCAATATAATCGCGTGTGTGAATCAAAAGGCGCCAAAACTTCGGTCGATTGTTTGCAAGTATTATGAGCCACACTCACCGGGCCTATCCGGGCCGATCCAAACATGTGTAAATGACGTCAACTTGTTTGATTGACGGCAGTCTATTGCAAAGTACACGTCGCGATTTTTGTCTGGGGTGGCCGCGTAGCAATGCAAACGCCGGTAATTTTTGAAAATATCCACAGTCCCATGTGATTTGACTTGTATTTGTGTTTGATAAACCAATTTGTTGTTTTCCAGGGGTGTTGTTAGTATTGATGTAGCTTTGAATGACGTAGACATCGATCAATGTGACCGAGACGACACAGACACGGCCAAAGGGTTTGCGAACAACACCGTTCATTTTAATGAACACGTCAAACTCAAGGATTTTCTTGGCACGCATCGTTGTAAGGCTTCTACCAAGGTGAGATTTAACGTTCATCTAGATTAGTTAGTTTGCGCTGTATATACGGGACTTTTGTGCGCCATTACTGGCTGTTTCCACTGACAAGGGACTGGGTACTAACGTCAAAAAACTGATTTAGTTTACTTTCCAGAGAAAATAATCCCATTTTGAAAGTTATCCTTTGCTTTTCCGGACTTTTATACGGGTTTCTTGTGTTAGTTAGCCGTGTCCGGACTGAGATCAGCCCAGAGGTTGTTTCAGGGTATTGATATTTTGTGATGTTTTTTCAGTGTGTTAAAATCCCAAACCAAGGATTCAAGCGCGGGAGCTACTGGTGCGCCTGTCGCAAGGGCTACTATTTCCCGCCTTCATCAGGCCCCGAGAAAAGTTCAACGGCTCTATAATCGAGACCGAGTTCGACAAGAAACTCAAAGGTTTACAGAACGACTATGATGATAATTTCGAGTGCATAAAGTGTAGTGAAGGGTGTACCGAATGTACTGATGACAAACCTTGTCGGTATTCGATCCTTCATGGACCAAGGTTCTTGCTTGTGATCATTGATGGGATTGCTGTGCTGATGGCGCTTGGCTTTGTTGTCCTTGTGATACTGAATCGTGACGTCAAGGTAAACTCACGTTCGTGTGATACTACGTGCGGAAAGAATTTATTTCTTTAAGATTTTTTGTCCACTAATGCTTTGCGCTACGCGGTCACCTCTCAGCTGGAAGGTATTGTTAAACGAGACGATTTACAACGATGATTGTTGCGCAAATATTGTCCTCGTGTAAAATGGCGTGCGCGCGCGATTTATACAGTGATTTTTTTCAGTGATTTAAATTTTTTTTATTAGTTTATTTAAATCTTCATTTTACGAGGGTAACTTAATTAACCTCTTTTAATTAACGCATGATCCTCGAAAACGAAAAGTGAAAAAAAACTATAAAACTTGAAAAATAGATAAGCAGCTATACGATGTAACAATAAACAAACAAAAAATAACTAGGTGGAAAATGGACATAATAGAGATTAGTATAATGATAATTACCTAGTGACACGTTTACAGTTTATGAGAATAGAGCAGCGTGAGCAGAGCAGGTTTCAAGGTGATGGGGCGAAATTTCGTGTCTAATATAGTTCACTTTATGTGTCTTATCTTCAGGTGTTCCAGTCGTCGAGTCCTCTGTTCCTGATCATCATTCTTATTGGTGCTATTTTAATGTACATTGCAGTAAGTATTACATTCCTTACGGTCAAAGTACTAGGTACAATAGTCCCCTTCACAGTTCCCTGCGCCATCTTGAAAGGTAGTCGTGCCTTTGCATCGAAGCGAGACGAACGGTGACCTTGCAATGAATGACAGAGACGTGAATAATTGTTCAAGGTGTTAAAAAAAGGTCTCTATCATTGCAAGCTCGCTTCGATGCAAAGGCACGGCTACCGTTCAAGATGGCGCAGGGAACTGTGAAAGGAACTATCTTTGCGTACAGCGCTGTTGTTGACAGTTTTCGAGGGAAATCTCACCTTCAACTTTACTTGCGTGTAATAAAACTAAGATACGATAACTAATAGAACCCTTGCAGTACGTCGGAATGCTGCTCGATTAAGAAGACACAACAATGGGTTTTTAATTCTCAGGAGATTAAAATTATTTCTCTTGTCCTCCAAATTGAGCTGCTTTGACGTCACGTGTCTATTGCTGGCTTTCACTTGACGTCATTACCTGTCTCGTGCGGAATGTTCATCAGCTGAATTACAAGTTTTCAATAGAATTCTTTCTGGTTGACAGCACATGCTGGTCAGTGTTTGACCACCATTGGGAGCAGATAATGGGAATCAAAAACGTTTATAAGCTGAGTGAAACCCAGCAATACACCCCCTAATCCACTGTTTACCCACTACAAACCACTGTCATTCCTTTGAGTATCGTTTCTTTGTTTAACGGTTGCACATGAGAAAACACATGAATATGGATACGACTCCAACAAAAAATATTATTCTCAAGATAATGACACGTGGTCCGAAATGGGGAAAAATTTGTCCAAGTGGATTTGGTCCATACCCATCCTGCATAAGGTTTTCCCATTTTAGACCACGTGTCATTCTTATGAGAACTAAGATTGATTTAGCAGTATCCAAAAAGGCATATTCTTGTGTCTAATGTGTCTCATGAGCAACTCTCAAGCAAAGTCCGTACGGTAAGCAAACTAAAGATAATTCTGGCCAGCGGCCACAGAAAAGTCGTACTCCAATAGCTAGGAAGATCGAAGGTCAAAATATGGTGAAAATGAGTGATAAAGAAAAAGCACCAACACTTCAGCTTTATATTACTTCCGAGTTCATTGAAGAATATCCAGCGTGTTATAAAGAACCAGTATAAGCACGGACAGTGAGATTAAGTACATCATTACTATAAGCTTTACTATTTTGCTTTTCTAGTTCGCCTTTCTGTTCCCTGGTCATCCTACAGCCATGAACTGTATTTTATTCCAGTGGTTTCACTATCTTGGATTCGCACTGGTCTACGGATCCCTGGCCTTGAAGACCTGGAGGTAGGCCAAAAATCAATACTCAGTCGATAACGAATTACTAATCGATAACTAATCGGGCGTCGTCGGCGCGCAGCGTCAACTTCTCATTCTCATCCTTATTATTATTCTCATTCTCATTCTCATTCTCATTATCATTATCATAAATTATCATTATCATCATCATTATCACTATCACTATCACTATCACTATCATTATCATTATCATTATCAATATCATTATCATTATCATTTTTATCATTATCATTATCATTTTTATCATTATCATCATCATTATCATCATTATCATTACCATTATCATTATCATTATCATTATCATATTATCATTATCATACATTATCATTATCGTGATCATTATCATTGTCATTATCATTATCATTATCATTATCATTATCATCATCATCATCATTATCATCATCATCATCATCATTATCATTATCATTATCATTATCATTATTATTATCATTATCATTTTTATCATTATCATCATCATCATCATCATCATTACCTTTATCATTATCATTATCATTTTTATCATTATCATTATCATTACCATTATCATTATCATTATCATTTTTATCATTATCATTATCATCATCATCATCATCATCATTACCATTATCATTATCATTATCATTATCATTTTTATCATTATCATTATCATTATCATATTATCATTATCATACATTATCATTATCATTATCATTATCATTATCATACATTATCATTATTAAGGTTATTATTATTATTATTATTATTATCATTATTATTGTTATTAAGGTGAACACAATAATTGGGTTGCAGTCCTTAACGTAAGATATGGACCACAAATTGACCAATGAAATCGCGTGAATTACCTTGCTATATAATAATTATTTACTATCAAATTTCTTGTTTCTAGAGTCTCCACAACGTTTCGTGTTCGTTCAGCACACAAAGTAGAAGTGACAGACATGATATTGCTCAGACACCTCGCCGTCATCCTGGTTATTTACATCATACTGCTGTTAGTATGGACGGTGACTAACTCATCGAAGATCAAATTTGCCAACACAGTGTCTGATCTGATTTACGTGCGATGTTCAACTAGTTGGTTCGACTACACTGTACTCTTAGGTAATGGACGAAAAAAAATCTTTAGGCCATTTCTTTCTTAGCCAGAAGTTATTTACAATATATGAATAAACGTTGCCATCGCCAAACGCGATAGACAATAGGCGATAAGCGATAGGAGATAGGTCATTCCAAGATCTAAGAATAGCTGGAATGACTTGTGTTTCTGCTTCTTATTCTCGTCAAGAACATGGACCTTAGTGTTGAGACTGATTCAATGCTCTTTGTATTGAACGAAGCCATTTCCATGTCGGAATGACCTATCGCCTATCGCCTTTGGTAATGACAACGCTTATTGAAATAAGTATATGCACCTATTCATGTTGGGCGTAAAGTTCCCATTTCATTCTCAGTATCATGTCTTTGTTGGGTGGTAACGCTTCAAGGTCCGTTTACACAGGATATCTTTGCGACAATTTGAGGTTCAATTTTTGTAGTGTTCTTTGAAAATATTTTAAATTTTGTCATGTGCTTCTAAAGAGGCATTTCTCCAGGTAGTCTTGGTGTTTTGAATTAAACGAGTTAATCCTTTACCATTCTTGACTATGACCAAAATATTCGCAAAACTCGCACATCAAATTAATCGCAAGGATCGTTCGTGTAAACGGGTCAAAGAAGATACATTAATATTGATATCATCATCATCTTCTTCTTGTATCATCAGCATCAGCATCATCATTATCATCATGTATCATCGTCATCATCATCATCGTCGTAACCATCATCACTATCATCATCATCACCATCATCATCATCACTATCATCATCATCACCATCATCATCATCATTTTCATTATCATCATCACTATCACCATCATCACCATCATCATCATCATTTTCATTATCATCAACATCATCATCATTCTCATCATCACCATCATCACTATCATGCATCATCATCATTATTGATGTGACCTTATTCGCAAGGGAATGACTTGTATATTTGATCTGATATGAGACAGCTTCATGGCCAAATAAAATTATTCTAAAGAAATGAAATGCTATTCTTCTATTTCCCACTATGTATCCAGGTAATATATTGCTGTTGATATTCGCACTGTGGTTGTGTTATCGTGTTCGTAAAGCCCCGTCAGCTTACAGTGAGAATCGTTTCATCAGTTGGGCCATCTACAACGCCATGTTCGTCATTTGTTTCTTCGCCATACTCAGGTAAACAACCAACAAGAGATTCAAGCCAACGCAAGCCTAAGCACAAGCACAAGACAACGGAAGAAAAACAAAATCTTCCGTTCTCTTGCGCTTGTGTTTGTGTTGCATCGCTTCTTGTCATAGTGAGAACACGCACTAGCTTGGAGTTGCGTCTGCTTGTGTCGCCTTGCATCGCTAGTGCTTGTGAAGTCGCTGAAGTAAAGTAAGAGTTTTTCCTTCCTTCGTCGGTCATATTGTCATCGCTTCAACAACCTCTTTTTTCACCTCGAACTTTCCAATTCTTTTCATCTCTCTTCTGCCTTGCGCTGCTCTTTTCTGCCCCCCTAGCTTCCCAGATTCGCCTCTTGTCTTCTCTTATTTTCTCTTATTTCATCTCCTTTCCTTTTGTCGTCCGTCTTTCTTTTCCTTTAGTAAATATATATTTCTCGTTTTTGTCATTTATCATTATTATTATATTATATTTTAGTCTTCTTTTCACCCATTATTCTTTGTAATTTCAGTTATTAGTGTAGCCTCCTTCGCAGCCGTTCTTAGGGTCGTCACGCAACGTTTCTGGGGAGGGAAACGTTGCGTGACGACCCTAAGAACGGCTGCAAAGGAGGCTATTATTAGTGTTGCCTAGCTCGTTTAGCCCTCATAGTTATTCTAGGTAACCCTTACCATTCTTCTGTAAATATATTTATATCTATATTTCTCCTTATAATCTGTGGTACAATTAAAGCACATTGTTGTTGTTGTTGTTGTTGTTATATCATGTCTGAATAAAATGGAAGTTGGAGTCTCTTGTAAGTTCTTTCGCGTCCTATCCTCCCCTCTCTTGACCTCTCTCGTATTCACTTGTAAGAGTTTTACATTGTTTCAAACATTGCACTCCTCCACAGAGGCCTGACAGAGGAAAGTACTAATCCAGACATCATCTACGCGGTAGAGTTTGTATTCGTTCATATGATATCAACCGTCATGCTACTCTTGATATTCATACCCAAGGTAATAACCCATATGTATGTTGTATTGTCTTGTCTTGATTCTCACATCGATCTCTATCTGTTTTTAGTGCATCATCATAGCGCAGTGTCGTATTGACTTGTGCACGGAGTCGTGTCTTCATTCTATTCTCACATCGTCCTCTATCTGTTTCTAGTGCATCATCATACGTAAAGTCAAGCGTCAAGGCATCAGTGCAACATTTACGAACACGAAAGGCCATCATTCTTCTAACGGCTCTCATTTGTATGTGAGCGACACGGGTGCCATCGAGAGAGAAAACGAAGATCTTAAGGTTTGTTGAGCTAGTCACCTCTAGCCGATCCTAGAACCTTCTTTTTAGTGACGCGCGCAAAGAGGGTTCAAACAAATGTCGGGTCAAATGTTGAGCCGCTTGGTCTACCAACAATATTGGGTCAAATGTTGGGACAAATGTTGGGTCAAATGTTGGGACAAATGTTGAGGCAAATGTTGGGGCAAATGTTGGGACAAATGTTGGGACAAATGTTGAGACAAATGTTGGGACAAATGTGGCTCAAATGCTGGCTCAAATGCTGGCTCAAATGCTGGCTCAAATGCTGGCTCAAATGCTGGCTCAAATGCTGGCTCAAATGCTGGCTCAAATGCTGGCTCAAATGCTGGCTCAAATGCTGGCTCAAATGCTGGCTCAAATGCTGGCTCAAATGCTGGCTCAAATGCTGGCTCAAATGCTGGCTCAAATGCTGGCTCAAATGCTGGCTCAAATGCTGGCTCAAATGCTGGCTCAAATGTTGGGTCAAATGTTGGAACAAATGTTGGCTCAAATGTTGGCTCAAATGTTTGGTCAAATGCTGGCTCGAAAACGAGAAATATTTCGTCAACTGTACACAAACATGTCCTTTATGACGTTAAATGAAATCCAAGAATCCCCAAACACCTCTACAAAGCTTTACATTCCTGGGTTCAATATTTAGGCTGAGGTTAAACGACTGTCGTCCAAAGTAGCTTATTTACAAGGACGAATGATGAAGGACCGAAATAAACACATCAAAGCATCCGGGACCACAACATGGAAGCGAGACAGATCAAACACAAAAGATGACGATGGGGAACCTGTCGATCTGTGTAAAGTGTCTCCATCGCCCGTCTCAAGATTTCTAAGCTCCCACGTTTAGATGAGCCAGGTACCAGGTCTCTAACGGCCATTTGATGGTCGGAGACTAAGGGGAAGGGAAATGGGAACGAGATTTCAAAATTTCTATAGAAAAAATTATGTTGATTCAAAGTCTTTAAGGACCTAAAACATTATAGCGAAGATTATATCAATTTTTATACTTCAAAAATGATAATCGTAAACTTAAGCTCAGAAATCGAGGATTTCCAATTAAAATTGGCCAAAATGTTCTTCTTATGATCATTAGTTTTAAATCGAAAATCTTTAAGAAATAGTAAATATATTCTAGTTTCGAGTTCGCTGTTGCTCATGGTTAGACATAATTTTGTGTAGAATATTCATGTGTTCCAGTGAAGGTCCGTGGAGTTTCAAAGTGTTTGTATTGTTGAAGTTGTTCATTCTTTACTTTACCGTTGGTATTTGTAAAATATTGAGACACTGATTCCAGGCTAACCCTGCGTAAATGAGTCGGTGATCAAGGAACACCGCGGTAATGTACGAACACGAAAATGATCTTGCTAAATCTTTTGACAAAGCGACGAATATTTTGTACAACGATTAAGGTAAGTTGTATTAGAGTGCATACCATATATCCGTGAAAACTGACTTCGTAAGACATTGCTCAAATTTCGCTGCACAAATTAGTAAGCTCAGTAGACCTACAAAACTTTGCACTAATTTGTACGATTTTGTTTCACGGATATAGACCATATGAAAAGGGCGTGTCCCTTGACATACCTTAGTTTACCAGTTATAGAAGACAACAATGCTTTTATTAGAAAGAGTATATCAAAATTAGTGATCTTCCAAAATTTCAGTGTAGTAACATTAAAAGAGAAAAAGCTACAGCTGTTTGAATTAGAAAGGTTTGTGTGGAAACAACAACCAAGGGCCTACCAGCATCGCTATTATGTTTTGGTACATTTCAAATGCTTATTACTCTTCAGGGATTTAATATATGACAACAAAACCAGGGCCGTAACCAGAACTTTTACAGGGAGGGTGCACATCGAATAAAATCGGACCGTTGATCGTCTTTTTTACTCAGTGGCGTATCTAGGGATCTTGGAGGGAGGTGCACAGCCAATAATTTGCAGAACCAAAAAGAAAAAAAAAGGTAACCAAAAGAAAGCAGAATCAAAAAAAAAAAATGGATGAGCGGACCTTAAGCTTTTATGGGGGGATGCACGTGCACCCTGTGCTCCCCCCTGGTTACGGCCCTGGAAACTTTCCAAAATTACTAATTCAGACATGGTCTATCTCGTAATAAAAATATATTTTTGAAATCATAATTGTTCGTGTTACTCGTTCCCTGTCTTACACTCGTTTTTCATATGGTCTATATGGTATGTCCTCTAATATTATGTACTAAATCCTATTTTTAGAATCATAAAATAATTTAATGATTTCGACTAGTCTATTTCATATTATACAGGAATATTGTTTTTAGGGGGTAGGGTAGGGTGTTAAGTAATACTGCTTCGAAACTAGTTCATATTTTTAAATGAAGCGCTCTACTTTTGTGAAATTAGTTTTAATGCCGAAGCAATTTGTAGTTGCTTTTGTGAATGTTAATTTCGTTTGTATTTATAATCGTAAACCTTGAGTGACTGTGAAGCTCTATAAAACAATCCATTCGATCCAGAGCGCGCTATTATATAGAACGACATATGCTTACATTAAAATATCATATGGCGGACTGTGAATCTTAAGGCACAGACACACGCAATATTAAAGGCAATGTTCCTGAGATGACACGGGTGGAAAATGTCTGCGCATGCTTGAAACTTAAGGCTAATTCTTTCATATTGTGTTTGTTGATACAGTATCTTGGTCAGACAAAAGTATACTCTTAAACTTTTTTGTATACTTTGAGAAAACACGTTTATTTTCTCACTCAAACTCTTTAAATTCTTAGAAAGCGTGCTGAAAGACACGCATGCGCAAACGTTTTTCTCTAGTGTCTTCTGAGGTAGAATCGTGTCTCGTGACCTGACTCACAACATCGATTGCCTACAACATTGCGCTCTACATTCGTAGCTATAAAAATAATATATGCAAATACTTTGTAAGATTACTGACTCTAGGTGCCAAGCTAACAAGTCTTATAAAGGCCGCTTTTCTTAAATTCTTTTGTTAACTAAAAACTAACTTGCACCGAGTAAATGTTTTTGTCTTGGTCGTAATTTTTTTCCTATTTCAGATTACGTGTCATTCTGTTGAGTAACATTTGTTTGTTTAACACTTAAATATGGATACAAGTCAAAAAGAACAATCTTATCCTCAAGAATATAAAACGTTGTCTCAAATGGTAAACATTAAGGCCAAGCTTTAACTTTAACTAAACACTTCAAGCCAGCCAGGAAAGATCAGAATAAGTAACAATGTTTCATTCCCACGGACTATTAGTTTTGTTGCCTTCTGATTGGTTGACGTTACAATGCTTTGTTTTCATTCTACATCATGATTGGCCAGTTTACGTCAATCCGGGATGTAACGCTTACTTCTGATTGGTTAACGTTAGAATGCGTTGTTTTCATTCTACATCATGATTGGCCAGTTTACGTCAATCCCGGATGTAACGCATACTTCTGGTTAGTTGACGTTAGAATGCTTTGTTTTCATTCTACACCATGATTGGCCAGTTAACGTCAATCCCGGATGTAACGCTAACTCCTGATTGGTTGACGTTAGAATGCTTTGTTTTCATTCTACATCGTGATTGGCTAGTTCACGTCAATTCCTGATATAACACTAACTTCTGATTGGTTGACTTTAGAATGCTTTGTTTTCATTCTATACTATTATTAATGGACATCCATTCAGCTAACTATGTACGTGGTCAAAATAACCTCCATGTTAAACTTTCTCCTAACTTTAAAAAGGTGAATTACTAAACTATCTTGATATTTAATGATAAAAAAATGATCAAAAGCACGTTCGTGGTGCCTGTATCTTGCCATAAAGTTTCTACGTAAGACATCAATATTTGACGACAATTGTAGATAAGTTTAGTAGAAGAGTTTATTTTTAGAAAAGCTTTCAATTAAAACAATAAAGTCTTAGTTTTTAAGAAAAATGTACGTTTTTTAGCGGTTTTTTTTTTTTATATGGTCGGTTGGTTGGTATTTTCAATATCTTTACTGAGTTCAACAAACAAAGTGCATTCTGGTCTTGCTTGGGTAACAATTGTTTTCCTTCGTCACATGGCGTATTTGGTTCCCAAGCTCTCCCATCATGCTTTTTAGTATTTTTTACACAAGTGAATATATACTATATTGCTGTTGTATAACATAGCCACGATATAACCCGTGCTTTGATTGGTTAATTAGCGTGCGCGAGAGTCATCGAGGAATGGGTGGTACACGATGACGTGATTGAGAAGCGCGCACTATGTAATGAAGATTTGTTAGAACAAAATTTGGATTTTTTTTTGAACAAATATTTTCATACAGGCTATACAGGCTGCATATAACGCGCGCAGCGCACGCTTGTTTGTCGATTTGTGCCGCTTGCTGAGAAGAATAGAATTTGAACCCAAAAAAAACTCTGTCCGTTATTTATTAAATTCACTTGTATTAAAAATACTAAAACAATTGTTAGAAAACCTTGATAAATAAACAAAACCTTGATAAACAGACAGAAAGAAAGACAGACGGACAGACAGTTTACACTAGCGATTTTTGCTGCGATTTTTTTGCGATTTTGTCCATAATAAATAATGGTAAAGAATTTAATTGTAAAGTTTTTTTCAGGAAACCAAGATTTTCCTAGACGAATTTCTCTTTTGAAGGATGAGACAAAAGATTTCATATTTCCGAAAATTGCCACAAAAATCGCAGCAAAAATCGCCGCAATAATCGCTAGTGTAAACGGGGCTTTAAAATTCTAACAGTATGTAGAAGTATAGAAATAAGGAAAACTATTTTTCGTCTTAGCACGTAATTAATTTTTTAACACCTGCTGGCTTTTCGTGAATTCATGAAAAGAGAAAGCCATTGAACTGTTGATATGAGGAATGATATGGTGAATAATTTATCTCACCAGGCTTTTTCAAAGTGTTTTTTTTTTTTTTTTTTTTTTTTTTTTTGCATATCCACTAAACGCTGAAAACTGTTAATTGCAACTTCACGGAATTGTAAGCAATTGTAAAAAAATTTTGTATTATATGAAAGAAATATAATGACTACAATAAGTAAAACATGTTGGTTTAGCCTGGTTTTGGCTTCTCTATAATACTCTCGTTAAAATTTACCGCGATGACTCTAGCTGCATTTAACCATTCAGTATTCACAAGACAAGCTTTTTTGAAACAGCTGGGATCAAATTTAATAACCCTGTAATTTATATACGTCAAAAATGTCGGTGGGAAAACGAGATTGAGAGGTGCTGAACAATGGTTTCATGGCTTTAATGTTGGTCTGTCTGTCCTGCGGGAGGATAGTGAAGATGAGTTAGCCACTAAAGATAAGAATCAATTTACAGGTTAGCTAACAAAACTACGATTTTTTTCATAGGTAAAAGTTGTACAGTGTTTAAGAATCCGGCTTATTTTGAAAATAAACCATTTTATATATACCTACGAAACTTTATAGTGTGAAAAAAAAACGTGAAAAACCGCTACGACAAATGATGCAATACGTTTGTACTATAGGAGAAGCAAAGGACTTTTTTACGAATTTTGTGAAATTAAATTTAAAAACAACGTCAAGATATGTCTGAAAGTTAAAAATTTCCCTAAACAAATTTCGTGTTCATAAGTTATGATTTGAAAAAACATTTATTTGTCTTCAAACTTTATTCGTTTATTATTTACACCTTTTGAAAGCCCGTGACTACTAGTCATTGCAAAATCAAACTCGAGATCAACTAGCTTTCAATTTATTCTTTTACTTATCCATAAAATTGAGTTCCTGCAACACTTTTTTAAAAGGTTTCCCAAAAAAGTTTTCGGTTCAGAATTTTTTTTAGTCTGTGTTTACTTTTCTGTAATTTGTTCTCAAATTTGGACAACATTTTATTGGTTTCCTGCAAAATAAAAACAAAGTTTCGCTAAAATTTCTCTGTGAAAAATAAAAGACAATCACAATTTTCAACTTCCTTTTTAAATGATTATTGCATCTTTTTTTCCTTTGATATACCTGCTGTTTTTCATGGGAACTCTTATGTTGAGCTTCAAGTGCTATATAAAGTAATACGACCACTTACAATGAACCAATCGGAGAGGAAAGATATAGTCAAAGTGTACATTCAAGTTCGTCATTAATTAACGGACAGGTGTAGAATGTAGTCATCAAGAAAACTTGGAGTTATTTAGCTAGAAAGGCTTTCCGAGAAAGGTGGTCGATGTAATCATGATCAAAATGATAAGGTCTGTTTTGGCATTGTTCATGATTGGAACTGTCTCTCTGTTGGTTAAACTCGAAGCTGTCACTGTTAACGCCACAGTCGATAACCATCTTCAGAAGGCGTTACGCTTTGTTCAAGCCGTCCAGAACCAAACTAAATGTGACAAAGTCGTCTATTTGGATGTCCTTCTTGACCACCAGCGATGGACGAAGGAAGCATTTCTCGTTCTCGAAGTCGCGAATCTAATGACTTCACTATGGATGTCTAGAAGCCAGAGCAATCGTTCTATATTAGAAGATGACGCGTTCTTGTATCATAGTGTGCGGTCAATAGTCATGTTTTCACCTCCATCATTTGGATCTGTCGTTTGCTTTGATAGAAACAAGTACAAAGACTATTATCTGTTTTGCCCCTACGCCTTCAAGCCACCCAACAGAAACAACACTATTAAAGTATTCGATATAGCATCTCAAGATGGCGGCTATGACTACACTACAGATGAAAATGCAATTTGGTGGAGAGATACTAAAGCTAAAGCTATCAACTTATTTCCTGCGAATCAAACAGAGATCTACGCTGTTCGATTAAACGCCACGACACACGAGAAGGAGAGATCCTACACAATTTCTATTGTGAGATATTCAGATGGCATATGGACGCGTCCGTACTTTGACTGTTTTGGCGGGAAAATTTGGATGGTAACTTATTTGGCGCCATTCTTCGACGAAAAAAGCCAATTCTTGTAAGTAGTTTTCTCTTATGTTTTCATAGTTCTTAAAACTTTTCCCTGGTGTAACAACTCGAAAAATTGAGAAGAGAACAGAACTGGACAGAAGGAAAGGAAGGAAAAGAAGGAAGGAAGGAAGCTATAGTAAAGTAAAAGTAAAATCGTACCAATATTGTATATAAAATGTACGTCGAGTAATCAAGTGGACCACAAATCTTTCACCAAATCGTTTCCGAAAGTCGACGACGTAAACACTTCAAGTTCGCAATTCGCATTGACACAGTAACCAATTACATAAATACGCATAATCACCCCTAGGAATAGTAAACTCGCGAGCCCACTTTGCTATTTATACAAGCAAGATAAATACCTTTGATATTGGAAGGGAAATACGAAAAATTGAATGTCAACTCAAGTTGAAATTTTGAGTTGGGTTCAGTGACATTTATCTAGAGACTTCCTGGATCAGATAGAATTTTGACAGAAATATATTGTTTAAGGCCGGTTTAGACGGTACGATTTTCGTCTACAACTATCTTATGCAACACGCTCGCGTCTGTCGTAGGCGAGTTGTAGGCTTGATTTACACGTGACGACTCGAGTTGTAGGATTGTATATTGCGCAATTATCAATATGAGGATTTTTCAATTGCAACGGATTAATTTAATTTTGCACGGGATTTGTTCAATACTTTTCTTGTTTCTAAAAGGAATTGTCGAATTCAAAAGCAATCTTTATTAGGCTTGTCAAAATGAAATTCGATAAAAACGGTAGTTTCTGGATAACGGTTTATTGGAAGAAATCAAAAAGCTTGATTTTGTTGTTGTTGTTTAGTGTTGTTTTTTTGTTTGTTTTGTTTTGTTTGTTTGTTTTTGGTTTCCGCCATCTTTCTTTCGAAAACTTCTCAAGATAGTAAATTCAAATTACAATATTGAAAAAACGAGCTCTTGTCAACCGTTTTTCTTCGTTCATTTTAAGTTCTGTAGAAACAAAAACTTGATTAAATCATAGCGGAATTTTTCTAATTAAATTTTGCTAAAGTAATCAGTCAATTGGCGTGCCACCTGCGCCAGAGTTTGATGTTTAGGCCCTGGCTAAACGAGGAAATATGTTTACTGCGCGCATGTTTCCTCGATGTTTCCCAGTTTAGCCACATGCGAAACATTGCTGCGTGCAACAAATTTTGCTTCCAATACGCAAAAAATGTTTTTGTTGTACGGCAGAAACATTTTCTGTTTCCAAGACGCATGGAAACATTGATCATGGAACAAGGTCCACAATTTTGTTAGCCATTAGCAATTAAGTGATACCTTGTTGTTTTTTTTTCGTCGGAGTAAAAAAGTAAGTAACTAAGAGAGAAGTCGGGTAACGGGACAGAACGAAATCAATAATGAAATTCAAAAAGCAAATATATAAGTAAAATGATTAAATCATTTGTAAACACTAGTCGCGAGCGAGAGGTGTGCAATTTTTCGAGTTGGGATTCAATTAGGATCCCCAGGTAGGATCCCCCGTTAGAATCCCCAGTTGGGATCCCCAGTTAGGATCCCCAGTTAGGATTCACAGTTAGGATCCCCAGTTAGGATCCCCAGCTAGGATCCCCAGTTAGGACCCCCAGTTAGGACCCCCAGTTAGGATCCCCAGTCAGGATCCCCAGTTAGGATCCTCAGTTAGGATCCCCAGTTAGGATCCCCAGTTAGGATCCCCAGTCCCCTTCACAGTTCCCTGCGCCATCTTGAAAGGTAACCGTGCCCTTGCATCGAAGCGAGACGAACGGTGAGCTTGCAATGATAGAGACCTGTGAATAATTGTCCAATGTATTAAAAAGTCCAAGGTCTCTACGACGTTCTTGCTAGTCCCGCAAACTGTTGTCTGACGTCAGGCTTTTTCCTTCAAACTTTCGACATTTAGCAAGGTGTCATAACAAAGTTGTTGCTTGAAGAGCCGCCGTATTGAATTTCATTTCAATTTCATTGCCGAGTGTTTCTCCGTGTTTGAGGGCGCTTTTCGGGTCCTGCTGATTCCTAGCGGTTATCGGTAAGCTCGTTGCTAAACGTCTCTAATGTTTGGAAATTTGTTTGCTAAAAATCTTTCTGTAGGGGTGTCGTTAGCATTGACATTGAGTTAATGGACATTGATATCAATCAGTGCGATGCCAGTCAGACAGACGAAGACAGAAGGTCACGCATGGATCAAGTAGCAGGGGGTGGCAACTCTGAAAAGCTCGTGGAATTTCTTGGGACACATCGTTGCAAGTCAACCACAACCAAGGTAGGTCAGTGACAAAAGGGATGCTTAGAGCTTGACTGAGTTGGACTGGTTAGGGGCCTGAAGCCCTCAAGCAATCTCTGGTTGCTTCAAACCCTGAAACAACCTCTGGGCTGATCTAAGGCAGGGCATGGCTAACTCACAGATCGAACCCTGAAACAACCTCTGGGCTGATCTACGCCAGGGCACGGCTAACTGACAGATCAAACCCTGAAACAACCTCTGGGGTGATCTACGTCAGGGCACGGCTAACTCACAGATTGAGCCCTGAAACAACCTCTGGGCTGATCTAAGTCAGGGCATGGCTAACTCACAGATAGAACCCTGAAACAAACTCTGGACTGATCTAAGTCAGGGCATGGCTAACTCACAGAGTGAACCCTGAACTAACCTCTGGGCGGATCAAAGTCAGGGCACGGCTAACTCACAGAGTGAACCCTGAAATAACGTCTGGGCTGATCTAAGTCAGAGCATGGCTAACTCACAGATTGAACCCTTAAAAAACCTCTGGGCTGATCAAAGTCAGGACACGACTACAACTCAAGGATTTGAATAAACTTTCGCGTGTTAGGTTTTGTGGAGTAAGGAAAACCAAGAACCTTACTGGAAAAAAAGTTTATCAAATGGGAGAGACCTAAGAGCAGAGGTGGGAGGCGAGTGAACCACCGCTACGCTTCCCTTGATTCCCAAAATTCGTGCTAATATACATAATTCAGTAAAATGGGGGACATAAAAGAACCTGTTAAATTATTCGTGTAATAGTAGGGGATTGTCTCCCGGTTCAACAGCCTATCCCTGTCTGGAGGCATAACACTAATGTACTAACAAATCACTCATGAATGTAAGCTGCACTGCTAATAGTAGCGCCAGTTAATATGCAGCCGTAAAGTCCTTTGCTGGTCAAATGTAAAGCGCATTGAGACGTTGTATAAATGTGCTATATGAGAACCTCCCCTTTTATTATTATTATACACAATTCGCCAATGAAATCGACCATGCATCAATAAATTTATCCGAGAATATTTCGTACGACTAAAATATTCTTCGTTTGCACGTTACGTCATCACCGCCATGTTTGTAGTATTTAACGATAATTTCTCACTAACCTTTTTTAAATGCCACCAACATGGCCACCATGTCTTTGTCTTCTGACTTGCTTGGAATCATTTGTAAACCATCAATATTCCAGTGTTATATTTCTGTCTCATGTAGTGATTCTTACCTTGTCATCAACAGTGCGTACATATTCCACATCAAGGGTTCGTGCGTGGTAGTTACAAATGTGAGTGTAGAGAGGGCTACTATTTCCCAGACGTCGAGGCCAAAGAAAGATTCTTCAAAGGCACAGACGTGGAAGGCGCATACGATGACTTCTTAGAGAGAAAGAATCAACAATACGACACAGGCTTCGAGTGCCTAAAATGCAGCGAGGGATGCCAGGAGTGTATTGATGCCAGCCCTTGTACATACAGCAACAATCTTCTACTGAGAATATTTTTAGCTGTGGTAAATGGTTTTGTACTCTTGATGACAATAGGATTTGGTGCCATGGTTTGTTATTACAGAAAACATACAGTAAGTATTGTGGTAGTGGTAGTGGTAGTGGTAGTGGTAGTGGTAGTGGTAGTGGTAGTGGTAGTGGTAGTGGTAGTGGTAGTGGTAGTGGTAGTGGTAGTGGTAGTGATAGTGGTAGTGGTAGTGATAGTGGTAGTGGTAGTGGTAGTGGTAGTGGTAGTGGTAGTGGTAGTGATAGTGGTAGTGGTAGTGGTAGTGGTAGTGGTAGTGGTAGTGGTAGTGGTAGTGATGGTGTTAGTGATGGTGGTGGTGGTAGTGCTAGTGCTAGTGCTAGTGCTAATGCCAATGCCAGTGCTAGTGCTAGTGCTAATGCCAGTGCTAGTGCTAGTGCTAGTGTACTGTTCCACTGTCAAACACTGGAATTGTTTATTTTATTTCAGGTGATAAAAGCGTCCAGTCCAAGATTCATTATCATCACTATCCTAGGTGTTATTATGATGTACATCAAGGTATGCCATCATTAGTAGGCTAATGGATATGATCAACACTACACGAGTGCAATGACTTAGGGCTCTAGGGTATCCAATCCCAAGTTTATTCAAAATGGTTTCAAAATCATGCAGTTCCATTGTGGCTCTGCTTTTACCCCATGACTCCAATTAAAATTTTGCCGATTGTATTTCTCATTTTATGAGACCTAAATCTCACTTTTAGTAATATATATTAATCTTTTTTATCTTGCACATACATGTGAAGCCTTTTGTGGATCTGTCGAATCCCACCAACATCCTCTGTATCGTGGACCAGTGGTTACATCATCTGGGCTTTGCAGTTGCTAACAGCTCCATCATTATCAAGACATGGAGGTAAAATACGAACGAGTAATGACTCTGGGTCTTCTTTTCATCTTCTTCTTATGGATACAACTCAAACAAATAATTTTATTCTCGAGAGAATGACATCTGAAATGAAAAAACATTGCGCCCAAGGTAAAGAGGTCTTTAGGACCCATACTTGATCAAGGATTGAAACGCACTATTAATGATAATTATGACTACAAAGGAATGGTCAATGCTTAGCGTAAGTATTTCCAGTTGCAGATGCACGCAGGAGGTTTTTTAGGCACGAAAGAAATTAAATGTAAGAGTCACACAAGGCAAAGCCGAGCCGAACATAGCTGTTCGTTACTTTGCAGATCGACCAATAGACGCGCAGAAAATGAGGTGAAAAAAATTCAAAATTTTCTCCAACAATATCATCGAAAAAAGGTTTTCAATCCCCTGCGCGCGCATGCACGATCCATTTCTTGTTTAAATAAGATTTTTTTTTTTAATTTCATTTCTTTTCAAATCTCGATTTATCAGAGTAGCAGTGATATTCCGCGTTCGTTCTGCCCAGCGGATGGCACTAACAGATGCGGTACTGTTGCGTCGTTTGTTGATCATCTTAATGGGTTACGTCATCTACATGCTACTTTGGACCAACATCAATCCACCTACGGTATCCCAGTGGAAGACCTCTGATGGTTTGATGTTTGATCGTTGCATTCTTAACGAATGGTTGGAAGTCATCGCAATTGTGGGTAAGTAAATAGACCTAATCCACTGTTTTCCCATTTCAGACCACGTGTCATTCCCTAGACTATCATTTCTTTGTTTAACGGTTACACATGAGAAGACACACGAATATGGATAAAATTCAAACAAGGAATCTTATTCTCAAGGGAATGACACCTGGTCTGAATTGGGAAAAACATTACGCCCAAGTGGATTTGGTCTATTTAGTAGAACTGCAAGAAACCTACGTTATCGCTAACCACCACCTCAAGTACAGCAGTGGCGCAGCTCAATGGGATCGTACTGAAAGCATGTAAAGGCGCCTTTGGCAGTCGCCATACAGTCATGTCCCCATCGCACAGCTCTAACTAGTTTGAATTAGTTATGGTTGACTTGAGAAGAGGGAGGAAAAACCGGAGGTCCGAAAAACCCTCGGAGTCAGAAAGAGAACCAACCAACTCAATGATTAACCAAACAATGGTTATCGAACCTCGGAACCTCGGTCTACCACCACGCCTTCCTGACTCCCCTAAGCTAACCTAACTGCTGTTAATAACTTTTAATCATCATAATATTTCTTGCAGGCGATCTTGGTCTGTTATCGTGGGGTATGTTGGTGTGTTATCGAGTCAGGAACGCGCCCTCCGCTTACAACGAGAGTAAATTCGTCAGCTGGGCCATCTACAACTCTATGTTTGTCACGTGTTTTTCAACCGTGCTCAGGTAACCGTAGCAGAACAAATCTCGATGTAAAGCACATTTTAAAAGTACACTGTAAAACTCTATACCATGTAAAATTGATCTATTGTAAGATACAGGACCCTTGGCCCACTTGCAGCACGTCAGAATGCAGCTCAATTTGGAGGGCAAAACAATAGGTTTTCAATTCTCAGGAGATTGAAATTCTTTTGTTTTGTCCTCCAAATTGAGCTGCTTTGACGTCACATACAAGAGGTCTATATATTTGGAGGACATAACAATAGGTTTTCAATTCTCAGGAGATTGAAATTCTTTTGTTTTGTCCTCCAAATTGAGCTGCTTTGACGTCACCTTCAAAGGATCTATTGATAATAGTATCCCTCATTATATGGATAACCCTGGATAAATCAAGATTTCATTCATTCATTCATGACTCCTGGTCTTATTAGATTTTTCCTGAAAGAGCAGAATTCACATGCTTGCGAAATAGCAAGGCACACACTGCCACGTATGAAAATGACGCCATTATTCTAACCAATCAGATTACACGAGATCTTTTTTTAAATTGTGACGTATTTCTACAGATGTACGAAATTGCTCTATGACACTGATTAAGAGAAGGGATAGAATCAATTTGCACTGTTACTTTTTGGTTAAGAAAATACACATCCTTATTTGTCATCGATCAATTATCAGGTTCACCATCCGAAACAGCACGAACCCTGATGCCATGTTTGCCCTGGAGTTCGTATTCATTCACACTTCAGCAACGACGACGATGCTATTGATTCTTGTGCACAAGGTAAAAAAACTCAGCGGTCAATGGGAATTCTGAGATAATTCATTTACCTGATCGAATTGAAATTTCATTAACGTGTTAGGGATTTTTAGTCATCCTCCGCTGCCGTCATTAGTTTCGGTCCCAGATCCCCACGAGCCCTCTCCAACAACGGCTGCTCGCCGGGCCCTTGAGGATCTGGGACCGAAAATAAAGACGGCTCGGGAGGAGACCAAGGGATTTGCGTAGGTAAAATACGAACCCGGAAAAAAATTAATTTTTTTTGCATGATTTTCACTCTCGTTAAATTTCTCATTGGATTCAATATTTGCTTATTCCTATATGCATTCAGCATTACTGCGATTTTCATAAACATGCGAACTCTGTGTCTAGTTTTTCGCTGCCACCAGTTAAAAAATATGAAAGATACCGACTCATTAGGTTTGATTGACAGCAGCGAAAAACCAAATTTCAGCGTGGAGTTCGCAAAGACAGAGTTCGTATGTTTGTGAAAATTGCATTAAAAATCGAGCTATGGTTTTATGGTTTGAAGTGTGTTTCCTGGGAAGATTTTACTGACAAGAGAGGCTTTGCATCATGACTTGACATGATAGCAGGAATAGACCCCTTGCAGCACGTCGGAATGCAGCTTAATTTGATGGACATAACACTGAATAGGTTTCCAATTATTAGGAGATTGAAATTATTTCGTTTTGTCCTCCAAATTGATCTGTTTTGATTTCACATTCAAGGGGTCTATAAATGAATCTGATATAATCTGATTTACACGAGAAGGAATAAGTTTCCCAGAGGAAAAGACTATTGTTGTGCCTCTTGTCATGGCTGCCATCACGTGGTGGTGCAAAGTCGCTATAGTCTTCATTTGGTTTCTCAGTATTTTCTCTCTTAATTGCTATAATTGTTATAATTGCTATGTTTTCTCTTTATTGCTATAATCCTATGGAACTACTGTCTAGCCCAAGGGGCATTAGCTGATTGAAACCAAGCAATTGAAAAATGAAGCATCATGCTTGAAGCAGATAAAACGCGCGCCATCATGCTGTGGACTCTATTCTATCATACCACGAGCATCAACCAATCAAAAAGCTTATCAATTGTGCTAAAATTAACCTTTTCCCACTCAGTTTGTGCACATACGCAAGGCAAAGCAAGTAATCAATGACGTCACAAGTATCCATAATGCATCAGGGGCTGGGAACAATGTAAGAGAACGTGTCCACATGACTGAAGACAATCAACCAATCAACATCGAATGTGAAGAATTACGGGTAGGACTTATGTAAACTATGTACACATGTACAAAAATCAATTTGTAAACACATAAGGGATAATGATTGATCGGTAGAAAATTTTTTCTTCAAATTTCACTTTACTGCATTACTTATTTTTAGGATTCCAAACTGGTGACTATCAACGAAATCTACTGCTCCTGAATTTGCCCTTGACAACATGACGTTTGCATGATGGCGTCATTTGACTCCCACTACCAAGATGTTCACGAATTTCCTTTCTTATTTACATTTGTATTCCCTCATGAGAATAGTAAGACAATTGGTGCTAATTAACTGAACAAAGAGAGTGTGCAAAGGAGTCTGGTAGTAAAGGTCAATGACGCCATCATGCAAACGTCCTTTCGTCTCATTTCGGTTTCGAAACTTAATAACCCCCATTCACAGTTCCCTGCGCCATCTTGAAAGGTAGCCGTACCTTTGCATCGAGGCGAGACGAACGGTGAGGTTGTAATGATAGAGTACATGTGAATAATTGTCCAAGGTGTTAAAAAAGGTTTCTATCGTTGCAAGGTCATCGTTCGTCTCGCTTTGATTCAAAGGCACGGCTACCTTTCAAGATGGCGCAGGGAACTGTGAAAGGAACTATTATAAGAATGATTTTATTTTTCGATCTATGACAGTGTAATTACGTTAATTTTCGGCTAGTAAAATGTGACTAAACATCGATATATAGTTAACCAAACGGTTAACTTTGGGGGGGGGGGGGGGGGGGGGGAACTTGACCCCATTTTGAGCCAGAGGTATAAAACCCTGTACAAAAAATAGTACCTCATCCTAGACACACAAAAACATGCATGAAACTTACGATCTTGTGTCAAAATTATAGACCCTGTTTAAGACAATTTCCTGTAGAATGTATTCCATGTGTAAGACAGCAAAGGCCATAAACCATAATCCTTTCCAGCAGCACATACCCATATAGCAAATATATGCGAGTACCCCTCCCCCCTCCGGGAGATAAACAATACCCTGCTAAACAGAAAACCTAACACAGAATAGAGGTTTTGCACCACCACGTGACGGCAGCCATGTTAGATGGCAGGAGCAATACAATCGTTTTAAATAAGAAAGAATTCAATTCCCGAGAGTAAAGGGACGTTATTGTTCTGCCATCTAACCACAGGAAGCCCAAGCCGTATAATGGGATGGGCACGTGATGGTGCAAAACCTCTATACAATAAAGCTTAGAAGAAATAATTACTTTCATTTTAGGGTGAAATACAACGTTTGTCTAACCAGGTAGCCAACTTGCAAGCCAAACTACTCCAAGAAAAGAACAATTCTACTCCACAGAGAAGAGAAAGTCGACTGAAATGCCTTGGTTTTGGGTCAGTAGAAAAGAGAAAAACCACCGTGACAGCCACAACTAGCAACACACTAAACGAGGACCAACTTGATGACAAACCTTCGGTTATTTTCGTTTCTTAATCTGAAAGGAGTATGAAAAAATTAACACGAAGGTAAAACCACAGGCAACCCAAGCTCACTACATTTACAAGAGAATGTATGGGAATTTAGCCGGAATGTGCCGTATTTTATTTGAAAAAAAAAAAATTTCAATGAAAGTTTGTCGACTACCTGTTGTGTCATTTTGTTCATTTTGAACCCCTGTATGCAGTTTCAGCGAGTTTTGAAGGGTCGACAAATTTTTATTCACGTTTTTCCAAATAAAATACGGCATATTCTAAATCCTCATACATTCTCTTGTAAATATAGTGAACTTGGGTTGCCTGTGTTAAAACAATTATTTACGTAAGACAAGGAAGTAGAAAGGATTTCAAAAACGCCACACTTTTAAGATTTTACAGACATTTTTGGCAGCCATCTTCAGTATATAAATATATGTACATATTATATATTATATAAATATTACTATATATTATATATATGTTTTTTTTAAACTCAGTAATAAGTAAGAGTTAATTACCTCGAACGTCGGCAACAAGCCATATACATCCCGAGGGCCGCAGGCCGCGAGGGATGTATAGGCTTATTGCCGACGTTCGAGGTAATTAAGTATTTCATTTATCAATTGAGAAGGTTTTCTATCAAATGTTGCTCATTATAAATGCGAACGGTCTATATAACCGAGTTAATAACTAACTATATATTGACCTCGCATTTATAATGAGGGTTATAACAAAAATAAAGCCTTGTGAATAACAAAGAAAACCGTGTCAATTGAGAAATAACCCCGGAAAGAATCCTTAATATACGTGGCTGATCTGTTGGGACATGTTCAGAGAGGAACAAAGAGTTGGTCAAGTTGTCAAATTGTTAAAAGTCTTTCCTTTTGGCCGACCGACCCATTGTGCATGAATATAGCTGAGCAGCAATAAACTAAGTCAAGTCTAAGCAATTAGTTCCATCATTGACAACTAACTGCGCGGACTTGAAATCACGTCCAGTCCGATATTGGAGGCTTTGAAATGACTTCTCATCTCATTAATTATTCGACTTAGAGTAACTTGAACTATATTAATTCAGTCCTAGGACTGAATTAATTTTGTTCCAGTTACTCCAGACTGAATGCATTCCTTTCACAGCACTTTACCAGGTTTCAAGTAACATCATGTGACCCAAAAATAGCCCATTGATTGGCTGGTTTACTCATGAATTATTAAAGTAGTATAGGGATGGGGGTTCCAGCGCAACGACCACCGGAGGATTACCCGTCTAAAGTGAATTCCTCGATTCGTACCGCGATTACCCGCATCCCGTGTTTATGTAGTTAAATATGTTAGTCTATATATGGAGTGCGAAGATTGTAAAGAGTTTGTTTATGATTTCTGTGTAAAGTGCTTGAAACCCAAGTTTGTACCTACTAAGCCAAATAAATATATTTGTTGTGGTAAGAAAATGCAAATAGAAGACGACACGTCAGCACAGTGTTACGAATGTGGTAAGAATATTCGTAATGCCGTACCAAATGCTACCAGAGAGCAATATTACGCCAATGGAGGTCGTAAGAAAACACCTTATGAGAGAATAAAATACTTTAGGGACTGGATGAGTCATATCCAAGGTTTACATCCGGTATATGTAAGCGACGAAGTAAGGAAGAAAATCATAGACCACTTAGAAGAGCCAACCCCACGAAGTCTACGGAAAACGCTGAAAAAATTAAAACTAGGAAAATATTACAAAGACATCTCTTACATTTTGTCTGAAATTACCGGTAAGTCTATTCCCGAGGTTTCTGATATGACAAAAGCCGAGTGGATGTTTTGTCGGCTGAATAAGGATATTCCTTATTATCCTGACGTAATTTACGAAATATTTTACAAAATAGACCCCAACCACCCCCTGTTAGGATGGATTCCGAGAAAATAAAAATGCAAAACTGGCGTTTATTTTGCCAGAAACCCCACTGGGGAATGCATCGCGCAGAACACCAAGCTATCCCCAGTGGGGTTTTTTGCATTTTGGGCTTACGGGGCTTATTTCATCCCGCGCCAGAGGCCCTCTAGTACACATATATCTTTCTTACGACCCACCAGAGGGTGAACTCCGGACAGCGTCCCGAGACACCCCCTGACTTTTCCAATCGCGAAACCCCCCATCGCGGGGTTGAATCGCACTTTCTACCCCTCCCCCCACGGTTGCTGTGAGTGGGGGAGGCTTTTTTTTCACTCACAGCAACCGGTCCAAATGCGTCTACAGCGAGGCTTGAACTCGGGACTTTAGGCCTCCCCAGCTCCAAAGTCCACGATCACAAGCGAACGCCAGACACATCTGGACACTTATGTATGTGAAAATTATTATATTCAATTTGCATATGAACCTGACAGCCGGCGTTCGATATGTAAATAGAACCCTGTCACGATATTTACTGAGCAAGCTTTCTTTGAAGCTCTTCTTTTGCCTCCTGGTAGATCTTTTTGCGAGATTCCTCGGAAAGATCTTTTACGACTGTTTTTTTATTCCTTATGTCCGTCTTTAATTTCTCGTATTTGTCTTCTTCGGCCAGAATAAGCGAGAATTCTACGTCGTCTATCTTTCTGTCACGCAAAGCCTTTGAGACAAGATCGGTAATTGTATTTACTTTAGCCCTTGACAGAGCTATTGTCGTGTCATACTTGGATATTTTGCTTGAAAACTGTTTCATAATGCCCGTAGCAACAGCAGAAATAATACCACAGGCTGCCCCAACGCCGGCCAACGGAACTCCAACAATTATTCCCGGTCCAGTAAGCGAAGTAGCAACGCCGGAGCCCGTTAACATAACGGATATGGATCCTGAAGTTATCGCAATCTTATGTAGCGTACTCCGGGCTCTGACGTATTTCTTCCTAACTTTTTCGTAGTGTTTTGCCTGCCCTTCCAAGTAAGCCAGGATTAAATTTACTTTGTTGAGCCTAAAGTTTTCAGCGTTTAATTCGTTAGGTCCCTCCCTAGGTAAATCAGGATAAAGTGGAGGTGCTGATGGTATAACATCCATTATATATACTAATGTACGACGCTTTTGGGAATGATATTGAGGAGCAGCCACATCATGACAACAGGGATTATGCCAACTGGAGAGCATTTAGGAAGATGTTTCCGCATGCAGACCCTAGTAAGTTCGAAAGAAGACCCGATGGGATTTACTATAAAGGCTCCAGAATGTACAGCAATGCGGACTTGGAGCCAAAGAACCCAAAACCCGAGCATAAAGAAAGGCAGCCTAATTTTCCAGAGAATTTATTACCGGCAACGGAGGATTACCCATTTTACGATAACAAAGGCGGCGCAAATGATTTTGCTAAGATGGTTACCTCCTTAGAAATCCCCGTGGGTTCTACGACTTTCAAAATAAAAGTCAGAGACATCTTTAGAGAAACTGCCATGAAACATACCTCAGGGAAAGAATCCAGAGAATGGTTATCAGGTCCCAACATGCGGTATTGGCCGCAGCAGTTAAACTTTGCTGTCTGGGCTGCTACTAAAGGATGCGGTATAGCCGCGGACATGTTCCATATTCCTTTCCTGCGATTTCATGTTGCTTTTACTATTCGTAGGATATTGTTTGAGTTAGGAGCGCCGCTTCCTAGTGACACTATCTTTAAGCCGAAGGATAACAAATATGACAAAGTCGCATGGGAGCGATTAAGGAATGAGTTTAAGCTTACCAACCCCGATTTTCGCAACAAAGAGGGTGCCGCCCATGGTTTAGGAGAGACTTACACCTATGCTTCGTATGTTGGCGCCAGCATAGAAACTCCGGGTATGGGGTATCCTAGCAGATGGGAATTCTCCGACTTAGGGGGTAAAGCGTCAAAAGGTGACTTGATTTACTTCATAGAAAGCAAAGAGAAATATCCTTGGGCGCCTTTCTTTGCCGCAAAGGGCATTGGACTGAAAAACCTAGCAAGGATTAACCGCAGCATTGAAGCCTTTGTTCACCGCATTCTAGGAGCACAGGTTAGCACTCGCAGCCCCATCGTAGATGCCAGTGGTGCGTCACAGGAAACGCAACAAGTATTCCTTGTCCTCTTCGAAAGCGCTGTTATCGAGAATGAGATTTCTAAGTCAGTTCAAAGATATCAACTTGCGGTGCAGCAATCTAAAGTGCGGCTAGATTACGCCTTGTCGCCCGGTTGTTGGCTAATGCCAAGTAATTTGGTCATCAACGCCGATTCCATCGTGGGTTACAACAACAAACTTCGACAAGCTACTAAGGATATGAAGTTTGGGGTGAATGACGTGAACTCTGACACTCTTAGGAGCATCCCCCATTTCGTGGAGAAGCCTAAGAAGGAGCACATAGAAAAGCCCACACCAAAGAACGTAAAGAAGAAGGTCCTGCCTGCGATACGTGAGGAATATGACCATAACCTGCTAAAAGCCGGTCTAGCAGCTGCAAGCATTGGTCTGAGTTATTATATATGGCGATGAACAACCCCTACGTAGCTGGAGTAGATTGTGTTTATACGACTTACACAGGCGAGAAAAAATACACCCAGGCATCTTGGGTTGATGTCACCGGAATGTCCGTGAATTTGAACTACTCGGGAAAGAAGTTAATCCTTTGTAGTATTTGCATTGGCGCGAGCAGCCATGCCAACGTGGGCTTTAGGTTCCTGGATGACAATGGCATACTGCAGCCTATGCGTGTGAAGACAAACAACAGGGAGCCTGCGCATTTCTCCGTAGAGCCGCCAACGAATAGCGCCGAAAATCATTCCGTTTGGACTCTTCATATGGTTGCCAACTGCCATGGAAAGGTAAAGCTGCAAATGCGCGTAGATGACACCGGGAGCGTTTGCATAAATAGTATAGAAAATCAGAGAGATACGGTTTATAATCACAAGACCATTAGCACTCTTACGGTGTTTAGCCTTTAAATATATGAACACATAGCGAAGGAAGATTGGTTTCTACATTTTTTGGAGGAGAAGGACTACTTAGAACAGCATTGGCATGACACCGGGCTGTGGGTGAAGGTTGGGGACCTGGGATTGATCATGTGTACCATTTGCGTTTCGACGGGGTATTCGTGTAATGTCGGGTTTAGGATCGTTGATGAGGATGACCACCCATTACTACCCTACAGAAAAAAAGATAATAATAGGAACCCAGCTCATTTCTCGTCGGAGCCCCCACCGTTAAGCACAGAAGACTTAACGCCGGTAACTTTTCACATGATAGCCAATTGTCAATATGCGAAGCTTCAGGTTCTTCCCAACGACGTTGCCTACCTTCGGATAAATGCCGCCCCGTCAAAAGATCCTCCAACGAATGCTGTTTGGAATCATAAGACCATTTCTACTATGACCGCCATACCACTAGTTCCGCATTATCAGGGCGGCGCGAATACTATCTTTACTTATCCCCAGTCGAGGACGCCTCGGATGCCTGACGACGATAAGCCACCAGTAATACACAAGGATAAGATCAACCGTTCATCTTCTTCAGGAGTACCACTCCAATAGCTACGACTAATATCCAGATGTTATTCCCCACGAACTTTAGCAGTTCTCCGCCGGCCCTAAGTGCCAGGCCAAGAACGCTACCCAGCAGCCCAGGAAGACCGGCTGCCATCTTTTTTCCCAAGTCCGTCAGCCCATTGCCTAATTTCTTTACGCCCGCGCCTGTAGCCTTAAGCGCGGACAAGATCACGCCTACTACGCTCGAAATAGCGACCGCAAATGCCAGCGGAAGACCATACTTCAAAAGGGCTCTTTTTACCTTTTCCTTGGTGGTAAGTCCCAATTCTCTTTCCAGGTTGTCCTTTTGCGCTTGTAATTCCGCGACTCTTTCCTGAAGGGCTTCTAATTCCCTTTGTGCTGCCTCCCTTTCCTCTTCGGGACGAGTTTGGTCATTGATTATTTCCTGCTGCCGCTCTATTTGTCCCTCCAGGTCTTCAATAGCCTGATCTCTTTGCCGGATTTGTTCTTCCTTAGTGTTAATTTCGGCAACCAACTGCCGCCGTTCCTCTAAAGAGCCAGCTATGGTGGTACGTAAGTTCTTAGCTTCTTCCTTGCTTATGTCTAGGTCTTGCAGGGCAAGTTCGAAGGCCTTTTGGGCTTGGTCCCTATCGCGTAGGGCTTTGTCTGTTTGTTCTCTCATTTCTATTATTCTTTGGTTTTTATCGTTAAGTTCTCTCTTTTGAGCATCGAGGAGTAGTCGGTTTTGTCGCATGTATTCTGCCTCCCTTTCCTCCATTGTTTCCTTTAGTCCTTCAACTTCCCTTATCGCTTCGATGCCTTTTTGTTGCCGCTGCATTAGGGTCTTGAACTTTTCAAAGGCTTCGCTGGTGTTTTCATCGTTTTCTCTTAGTCTTTCCACCAAATTAGGTCTTCCTAATGCGTTTTTGATTTCTTTTGGGAGATTACTGGTGAGCCTGTCGGAGTCTCTCCTTTGGTAGAGATTATACCACTTATCCCTTCCTTGATACTGGATTTGAATTTGCCCCTTATCTCCGGTTTGGAAATTAAGGCGGGTCAAGTCCACATTTGGAAATTTCTCCCTTACGTCGTCTAAAAGCCCCCTTAGCATTTCAGTTCTTAGGTCCGTGGAATCCAAGTTTTGCAATTCCAAATATTCTGGAATAGGTCGCCCTGGGCTCCTTGATTGCCACTTATCCTCTAAGGAACGCCAGGCCTCGCGGGCCCTGCTGCCATATTTGCGTCTTAGCTTGTCAAAAAGGCCCCGCCCGTCAACGTTGTCATCAGGAAGTAAAGACTCGTATTCTTCGTCGTTAATGTCTACTTGACCTTCTTCGGTAAGGGGGTCAAAATACGTTCCTTCTACTTCCATTATATATGATAAGCTCAAAGTTAAACCCAAACGTATTACCTAAGCAGGTTGGCGGACTAAAGGCAGAACGCACCTTTCATCGGGTCACATTCACACCTTCTAGCGCAAAGCCAGGAGAGACGCTGTATGTAGGCGTACCCCGTCTAACGGATAACCTAGTCTTAGTTCCTGGTACCTTGGCTTTAAGGTTCGACCTAGCGGTACAGTCAAGCCCCACAGATGAAAGGATTATCGTTAACAACGTGGGTCGCAACATTGTTTCTAAGATGCGCGTAAAGTTCGCAGGGGAATCGCTATTAGATTTGAATAGGTATGACTTATACACCACGTACAAAGACTTATGGTTAACGGCATTTGACCGCGCGCAAAGGATAGAACAAGGAATTGGTAGTGTCATTCTACGTAAGGTTCGCACACCTACGAAAACGCAACCTACTGACGGCAGCGGAGAAACCGCAGTGGCAGACGCAAAGCGAATAAAGACCGCCTATGGTAGCAAGTATGTCATACCACTGGACTTTGAAGTAATCACGAATCACGGTGTGTATTACCCAAGACAGTTATCCGAGTTACAGTTTGAAGTAACCTTAGCAGATGCTAATAACATCATTGGTGGGCTGACCACTGCACTTACCACAACAACCCCATACTCTATTACCAACTTAGAGCTACAGTACGAAACGGTATACAGCGAAGAGCTGGCCCGTAGCGCTGGCATGGAATATAGCGCCGGAAAGGCATTCCTTTACGACCACGTAGTGATGTATAAGACATTTAGCTTCTTGGATAAGACGGATAAGGTTATCAATCAAAGCATTAACCTCCCGCGAAGAAGTCTCACGGGGTTAATGCTGGTGTTTGCTAAACCCTACGAGGCCGGTAAGCGCGACTCCGAAGCCTTTCACAACCCTAACATTACTAACGTCGGCGTGAATATTAACGGCGTTCCAAACAAGGTTTACTCCCAGGGAATAAAGCCTGAAGACATTTACAGAGAGGCCGCGCGCAAGTTTGGCGACCAAATTAACCCTGAGGAATTCTTCAATGATAAGTACGCGCTGTGGATCGACATGCGCACAACGAATGACGAAGACCTACATGGTCAAGGTTTACGTTTAGTAAATACGCAGGATGGGATAACATTGGAGATCAAGCGCACCAAGAACGCCAGTGCGGGCGACGGCGACAAAATAAACTGCTACGTTTTCGTGGTGTCTGACGCGCAACTGAGCGTAGAAATGAATCAGCTAAAGAGTGTTGCCTATTGATGGCCATAAAAAATATGCTATATATACAATGCTTCGCGTATTTCAAAACAACGAAACCAAACTGCAATGCATAGTGCAAGGCGAAACTTTGTACTTCAAAGCAAAGGAAGTGGCGCTAGCGCTGGGTTACGAGCGCTCAAAAGATGCAATTAAGGCGCATGTTCGCGATAAATACAAGGTAAAGCTTAGCGAACTTAGAGTGGAGGTGAATCGCCTCCCCTCTTATTCACAGCCTAATTCCCTGTACGTAACTGAATCTGGGTTGTATCAGTTGATATTTAGCTCTAAGATGCCAACGGCAGAGACATTCCAGGATTGGGTTTTAGAGGAAGTTCTCCCTACCCTCAGGAAAACAGGTAAGTATGAAATAGAAAGGCGCTTTGACGGTCCAAACAAGTTGGTATTCAAAATAGAAAATGAGTTTGACCTGCATAAAAAGGTAGTGGACTACATCCGCAGGTTTTACCCCCAAATGCTCATAGCCCCTGGTCTAGGTGAATTACAGGATTCGGACGGCAAACGTATAAAGTGCTGGCAGAAAGGATATCAACGCGGCCAACCCGACTTAATGATCTTGAATGCGCACACACATTACCGCGGTTTCTGTATAGAGCTAAAGACTCCGAAAGGCAACGGCAGGTTATCTGAGGATCAGCAACTACTCTTACAGAGGTATGAAGAAAACGGTTATAAAGTAATGCTCAGCAACGACTACGACGACATCTGCAGGGAGATCACTGCGTATGCTGAACACCTACGAATTCCCTGCAGGTGGTGCTGTAAGGTCTTTAAAACCAGTGAGACTTTGGCAACACACTTAAAGATATTTCATAGAATATATGGACAAGGATAAATTTAACAAGTTAAAGTTCATACAAACGCACTGGAGGGATTTAACCGTGGGGGAGATTTACGAGATAAAGAATTACGTGGTCTTTGAAGACATCGACCGCCTGCGCTTGGTCTTAAAGAATAAAAAAAGAACATACACCCTTTAGGCGCCCGATAGGATAAGGTACGCTATTGAAGGGCAGGACGTTACCCATGTTATGAGTCATGGTAAAAAGGATGGCAGGTGGGTATTCGACGTGGTTAAGTATGAGCCTGAGAGTCCTCTGCATAGCTAAGCTTCGTTCCTCAGCTTACTAGTACGTCTAATAGGGTCCGTTGCGCTTTAGGATCCGCGGAGCACCAATGCCCCACAAAGGATTCTTCGAGAAATGCACTGCCACAATGAAGGCAGGTGTATTTTTTACGCGGTTTGGGTATCGGCAGCTTACAAGGGGTAATGCAGTCTGCAGGTAGTTCGCACGTAATACAGTCCATATATTGAAAGGGTGATTAGGAATCCTCCTAAGAAGGCGGCTGCGTAGGCTAGCATATACCTTTAAAAGGGGTCCTTATTTTTATTTATTATTATTGAATTCTGCAAGTGCCCTTTAAAAGGGGTTCTTATTTTTATTTATTATTATTAAATATCCTTAATTCATTATCATTATTCTTAATAATAATAAATAAAAATAAGAATGGGATTTGAGACTCTTTGCACAAACCCTGCTTTGCTATTAAAGGCCCCAAGAAATGCTATTCCAAAAGGTGTCTCAGAATGTTGACAATAAGGTTAAATCTTTGTTAAGACACCCCGGAAACTATTTCAAAAGTGTCTCAGAATGTTGACAATAAGGTTAAATCTTTGTTAAGACACCCCGGAAACTATTTCAAAAGTGTCTCAGAATGTTGACGTTTAGGTTAAATCTTTGTTAAGACAGTTGAAGATATGTTCCTCTTCTCTAACACAACCACAACGATCGCACTCCTGCCTCCAATACTCCCTTTTAGTCCACGGAACGCCTTCGGCGCGTTCGAAAGAGGGGAAAGTACGGACTATCTTCTTATGGTAATCTAGGCGATTCCTTAAGTAATCCTCTTTATGCGGGCAGCGACACATCAAATCCGCACATTGGTAGCAATCCACGCCTTCCAAGTCGTAAGCGCGGGAGAGAAACCTATAATCATGCGTTCTCCGGTGCGTCTGTAAACGTTGACGACTACTAAGTATCTTATTACAGAAACTACACTGTCTGGTTCGATTACAGACGCCCCTTTTCAGATGCTGCTGCATTTCGAAGGGGTTGTGGAATTCCTTATTACAGTCCTTACAAAGCCCACAAATGCGTTTATCCTGATGTTGTTGCATCTTTTGAACGGTGCTGAATTCCTTACCGCAATCCTTACAAACCTTACTAATTGGCTTCTTCGTGCAAACTCCATGCCGAACATGGTATTGCAGTCTTTGTTTGGTGCTGAACACCTTTTTACACATCAAACAGTCCATATATACTTAACAGTATCTTAGCCTCCATTTAACATCCTTAACAAAGATTTAACCTAAACGTCAACATTCTGAGACACTTTTTAAATAGTTTCCACATATACTTAACAAAGATTTAACCTTATTGTTAACATTCTAAGACACTTTTTAAATAGTTTCCAGGCATCCTTAACAAAGATTTAACCTTATTGTTAACATTCTACGGGGGATATCGCATGAAGTCCTTAACGGACTCCTTAGCCCACGTTGCCATCGTTATCAGCGCGCCAAACCGTTCTGCACGCTTCAGACCGCACATTTCATCGTACAACTCCTGCACGCGCTCTTTTAACCGGTCTATCTCCTCCCTTTGCATTTCTATGGTGTCTCTTTTATCTTTTGCGTCGGCGACAATTCTTTGCACTGCTTCCACCGGTGTGTAGGCACCTTCCATATATATCAGGGAACAAGTTCCCTTCGAAAGAAGGGATATAATGAACCCAAATCACATGCCTTGTAACGCTCTGATAGTAGGACCCACCGGCTGCGGAAAGACCCAATTCGTCGTGGAGCAGCTATTAGGACCCTTTAGATACCGTTTCGACTACATCGTACTATTATGCCCCACCTACGTGAATAACCGCACCTGGACGGGCATAGGAGTGAAAGATGACGACTTCTTCGTAGATATCTTAGACCCCAACGAGTTATCTGGGCATCTTAAGTTTTGGCACAAACAATTCCCTAAAGATACGCAAACCCTCCTTATACTGGATGACATTGCCTGCGGGGACGACGTAAAAAGGCGCACTTCCGAGCTCGTTAAACTCGCCTTTAGTGGTAGACACGACAACATTAGCGTTTGGTTGCTCTCGCAGCAGCTTACCAGCGTCTCTAAGCCCTTCAGGGAAAACATAGGCTCCCTGGTCGTATTCTATACTCCAAGTAAGTCTGACCTGGAAACCATCTTAAGTGACTACGGCGGCGAGATATCCAAGGAACAGTTGCACGAATACATGCGGCATTTAAAGACGCACCAACATTCCAAGATGATCTTCTCTTTGAGGTTTCCGTATTCCATAAAGATCTGCGATCTTTAAAGTCTTTGATTCCTAATGTATATGGACATTGAGCAGCTCTTAGATGAAGTCCCCACGCAGTTAGATGAAAGTAACCTCAAGGAACAACTTAACATCCTTGTGTCTTCTGGGAAGTGTAAAGAAATGATAGGCAAGGAACTTACCCATGAGCAGGTTAATAAGTTGTCAGAAGATGAAGTCAAGAAGTTCCATAAGAGGTACGAGGCTGCCCTTGCAAGTAAGACCACGGACGCCGTAGCAGACTCCGCTATCCGACTTGCGACTAAATTGCTTGGACTTGCGCTGCCTATAGACGACGTGGAGCAACTGCGGAAGGACATAAGCGAGGACTATGTTATCGCCCAAGAACTTAAGATAACCTGTGGGTGGTTGTCTTTGAAGTGTGGTAAGTTCATGGCAGTCGCCTCTGCGGCACTTCACGTAGCTCAGCACGTCGACTTGAAGGAACTTACGACATCTTGGAAAGACTTCAAGAAGGACAGAGAAGTCGAAAAGGTCTTCCAGGCGGCACTTGCTGAGGTACCTGATCACTTAGTCAAGTCGTCCTCAGGAATTACCCAGGTCGCCTCAAGTACTTAGTCAAGTCCTATTAAGTTACTTATCAAGTCCTTCTCAAGTACTTACCCAGGTTACCTTAAGTTACTTATCAAGTCCTTCAAGTCCTTAGATATAAATGGAACCAGAGTCGAAGGTAGAGCAGCCCCAAGAGGAGCAACGAATCACCAAGGCTAAATCTCCAGGCAGAGTCGCTGCCGGAAAGAAGCTCGCGGAGATGAACAGGAAGAACAAAGCCAAAAAGGAAGAAAAGGTGGAGGAAAAAGAAGAGGAATCCTTTATTAATCCGGGATACGTCATTGGCGCGTTAGGAGTCGCTATAGCAGCAGGCAGCCTCTACTTACAATGGCGGGCTACGAAGCCAAAAGTAAAGTGGGAGGCCGTGCATGTGCCGCCAACATATCACGCACCTGTGGAACCGGCTGTTAGAAAAAGTAAGATCCCTGAAATGGAGTAGATTTATCACCCGTGGCGACCTAGATTTTCCTTCTCGCTTTGTAATATAATGTCGACCGCGTTATTGAAAACTGTTGAAGAAGCAGCTATCATTACTTCCATCGTTGCGGGTATTGGTTGGGTAGGTAAGAAAGTGCTCAAAGAAGACTTTACTGAAGACCCAAGCAAGAGCTTCGCTAATTTTGCTAAGATGACCGCTGCCGTAGGCGGGGCTATCATGGTAAAGGATTACCTACGGAAGGAAAAGTACCTACCTACGACGTAACTCGTGAAAATCCCTGTGATTTTCTAATATATAATGGCTAGCGTGGTCGCAGGTGGAGTTATTGCAGCTTTAGCATTCACTGGAGCTAATTATGGTGGTCAATATTTGGATAGATTAGTCAGAGGCGACAAAAGCGGAGATTTAGCCGCCGAAAGGAAGAGACACGACTTAGCGCTGGAGAAATATCAGCGAGATGTTGCAGCTTGGAATGAAAAGAGACAAGCTTACAGGGATTGGTTGGACAAGAACTACCAAGACAAGATGCAGGCGGATAAGAACTTTGAAAACACAGACTACGCCTTTAAGCCTTATGCGCAAGCACACCCCGCGGCATTGACGGGGTTAAAAAGGCCTCAGTTCAAGAATTACTACCAGCCTTCTAAGAAACAAAAAGACAATGAGCTGGTCTTCGTAGGAGTCGCAGGGCTGGCAGGAGGCGTAGCTTTGGCGTATCTAATATAATGATCGTCTTTTTGGAAAGCGATAAGAATAACTTTACCACTTATTTGAATCCCCCCATTAAAGCCCATAAGGTTAGGCTGGTTAGTTGTTCTTTGTACAATTCTTGGTATAATTTAGTCAATGCCTTGGTCACTGAGCATAAAGGCGGCGGCAATTATCAAGGCGTAATGCTGCCCGATGGACATTACACACCAATCACACTGGCCAAGGAGCTCGCCAAGCGCGGTTATACTCTTACCACAGGGCTGCCGCACGAAATGACCTTCAAACATAATATGCCAAACTATTCAGTAACTTTTGGAAAGTCTGACCCATTGGGATCTTTATTATGTGCCTCGGGCAAGACAATTACCGACACAGCCATACCTGTGAAATGGAAAGTCGCATCCTCTTACGAAGTCTATTGCGATTTAGTCCATAGTTACAACAATGGAGAAAAGTCTTCTCTTATGTCCAAGTTTCTGCCCAAAGGTAATCCATTTGACCCAGTAGAATACACTCCCATTTCTTTAAGCTATGACTTGTCTAATTTGGTAGAAAGCATAAACATCACCATTAAAGTGGACGGAGAGACGGTGGATTTCAACTGGCGTAAGATCAATCTTGTTTTGGAATTCATATAATGGGCCGCGTAGAGGACAAACTTAAAAGGATTTACTACGGGCCTGAAGGCTATTGGAAAGGAGCGTCGGCCATCAAGAAACTCGCGACCGCGGCCAGGGTATCAGAAGAAACGGCTAAGAACTGGCTAAGAAAACAAACCCTCTGGCAGGTTTATCTTCCCGTGCCCAAGTACATTCCCAGGCCCAGCTTCACCGTAAATGCCCCCAATGAAGTTCATCAGGCGGATTTGCTTTTCTTACCACATGACAAGGTGAGAAGAAAGACCTATAGGTACGCTTTGACCGTAGTTGATATCGCAAGCAGATACAAGGGCGCCGAACCCATAACCAGCAAGGATTCTGGGGAAGTCGCAGAAGCCCTAGGTAGGATTTATAAGCGCGTCTTGAAATGGCCTAAGCTGCTGCAAGTGGATGCGGGGACGGAGTTCATGGGCGTGGTTACTAAGACCCTGAAAGACCACAGCACTAAGATTAGGAGAGCCGAGGCAGAGTACCACAGGGGTCAGAGCATTGTTGAAAGATTTAATAAGACCCTGGCTGAGCGTCTCTTTGGGTACCAGTATTGGAAAGAGCTGGAAGATCCCTCCAAACGCAACAGGGAATGGACTCAGAGGCTCCCCCAGGTCGTCGCGGCTTTGAACAACGAGGCGGCCAGGGCTACGGGAATGAAACCCAAGGATGCCATAAAAAAGAAACACGTGGAACATAAGTCCTTCGTCAGAAGTTCGAGGGCAGTCTTCCCCCAGGAAAAGAGATTAGGTGATGTCACGGTTCGATATCTCTATGAGCCGGGTGAATTAGAAGGAGGATCCAAAAGAGCTACGGATCCCAATTGGTCTTTGGAAACTTACCAGATCCGAAGTGCGATAGCTAAGAAGGGTCAGCCCATCTTGTATTATCTTCATGATGGTCCCACTCGTGGGTTCGTCAAAGAAGAACTGCTTATCGTGTGATGTCCGAATGCTATCGTATGGATACCATCATCACACATCCACCTCTTACCGTCAAATGCAGACAGTGACACCTTCTCCTGTGTAACGTTGTGTATTTGATGTCCGTAGCTGCGCAGGCTGTTCATTTTATGTCGCTGTTCCTTACGCGTACGCAGGACCTTTAAGTAGGAATCGTGGGTTATGTCCTTCTTAACCACGTATTTTTTACGCCTTTAGCTTTCTTTTCTACACCGTCCAGCTTTAGCACGCTGTACATCTTGGGTTTCAGGCCCACGTATTCCACGATGGGTTTTCCTTTCATCTCATCCTTCATTTTCCCGATTACTTTCTTGTTTTTAGGGGAGTAAAGAAAGTGGTCGCGTGGGTAATCGCTGGTGTCGTATTCATCGATGTCGGGAACACAGTCTTCGTAAATGTCTTCCGTCTGCACCTCTAGTATCAAGGAATCGGTGTCGGTGTATAAGAGGCGGCACTTATCACCGTATTTCGGTTTTAGCTTGTCGTAGTAAAACTCATACATGAGCAGCTTTGATAGGTCTAACACTGTAAACCCCGTGTATACGGGTTTATTCAGGAATAGATTCGCTTTCTTCATGTGAATCACGTAGAAGTTTAACATTTCTACGTATCTAACGAATCCAGGCTGTGACACGTATGCTTCTGCTTCCTCTCTGGTGCTGGCTATCTTTATGCTTACGCGCTTGCGGATGTTCTCCATCGTCTTACCAAATACGCTATTGTTCATTAGTTTAAACAGGTTCTTTTCGAAGTCATTCTTTGCCTGCGTACGCTTTTGTGTGTTAAAGTCAATGTAGGAGCGCATCCATGGTTCCTGCGTGAACTTCAAAACGCGGTGGATCTTCTTCACGCGTAAGCCGTGGCGCACATAGAACTGCAGGTTGCGGTAATGCACCACGTACTTCTTCTTGTCCATCAGGTTCATCGTTAGCTTCCTGTATGGCTTGTAGCCAGGGCACATTTCCCTCTGCAGCGGACTCAGCTGCGCAAATGGTATTTCTATTGCTTCTGGTGCTAATGGGAACTCATCGTGCGCGTCGTGCAAGTGCTCTGGGTATTCCAGGTCCACCTCCAGCACGTAACCTTTGTCGTCTTCTTTACCTACGTTTAGGTAAAACTCTATGGGCTTTATGTTGTCCCATTCGAAGTCGCGTACAGGTAAGTACTGCGACATTGCCCAACCGTAGAGGTTGTTTGCGTCTAAGTAGAAGATGTATGTGGTTGGCTTCTCCGGGTCGTGCTCTACCAGGGGATTGTTTGCGCGGGCGTAACGTCTGCTGGGTCCGCAAACACCGCCGCGGATCCGTCTTCCATAAAGCGGTACATGTCGTATTCCGTTAGGAGATCTAGTTGCACGTTTGTCTTCTTTAGCAGCGCACTCCAACTAAGCCCAGGAGCCGTGTAGAAGTTCGCTGGATCCAACCCGTAGTATTCCATTGCCATCTTTCGAAAGCTTTGGAAAACATCTGCGAGCAGCACTACGTCTGAACGTAGGTAGATGTCGTGGTATTCTCCCATATTCTCACAGGAGTACTTTTCCCACACATCTAACGCATGCTGGTACTCCTCGTCCTTTATACCAGACTCGTTTAGGGTGCTGTAGAATCTCTCTTTGGGTGGTAGGGGTTCTTTGAATCGATCCCAGGAGTCCATGTATTCGTATGGGTAGACTCCTTTCCTTTCCGCGCCGTATTGACTGGAAATGGGGAACTCCGTGTTATACCTTACTAAGTTTGCTAAGGAGTCCGCCATGAACTGCTGCGAATCTAAGAACTTTAGCTTGCCTACGGTTACGGACATGTACCTTTCTTTGTTGTTGGGTATGCACTTTACTTCGGAGCCGTCTGTTCCTTGTAAGAGTAAGTGACTGTCGTAACCCCTTAAATTGTGAAAGAATACGGGTATTTCCATTTCTGGATCTACTTTGAAGTTTATATTACATTTCCAATGAGCCGCACCTCTGTATTTACCCGTGATGTGGCAGTGATCTCTAACCTTATCCACATAGAGATCCTCAACGAATGCTTTATGACAATGAATGCAGTGGGTGGAAGGCTTGTTGGGCTTTTCCCCCTTCCTTGCATACCTGCCACATTTGAAATGAGCTTCTCCTAGATACTTTCCATCTTCGTCCCACGCTTTCTTGGCTCGTCTTCCAAACTGGAGAAGCGTATGTTGGCAAATGTGGCATTTCTTTGCCTTGGTAAAAGCCTCCTGGTTCTCTTTGGTAAATACCATCTTCTTTGGGCGTCTTAATTGTTCTCTTATCTCTTCCTCCTCTTCTCGCAATGCTTCTAGAAACTCATTAGCTGCGTTCTTACCTCGGTAAATCACAGGAGGGTCGGCCTTACCATCTGATCTGACTACTATGTAACCAAAGGAGCAGATCTCGTGTAATCCCACCTTATTCGTGGCACCACTTTTCTGCTCTTCCTTAGTTATCAACGCTTCAAAGTCTGCATATATCACGTAAGGCACCTGCATCTGCTTTTGATGGTCTGAGTAGGATAGGTTCTTATCTGTGGGCATCTGGATCCGTTGCGCCACTTCTTCGACTCCGCGACATATTTCGTCGTGATCCTTTAGAGCTTTAACGCTGGTAAAGGATAACAAACGACAGTCGCAGAAGTATTTCTTGCCTTTGTGTTTGGTGTGTCTGTAAAATAGTCTGCTAACATGTTTGACCCACGAATAATGTCCGCCGTGGTAGAAGAGGTGTATTCGTTCTCCTTTACTCTTTGACAGCACTAGTGGCACTATCGTTTGGTCTCTGACTCCGTAAACGTTAATGGCTAGGTCATTTTCCTGCTCGAATATCGGTATGTCTGTCAGCTGCATTGGGAACTCCACACCGTCCCACTCCAAATCGTCTGTTGGGTACTTGCTTGGTCTACATGGATCCTTATCTACTGGATACAGTGCGGATCGTATTGCCCACATAAAGCAGCGATTGTCGTCATTCTTTACGTTAACGATTGCCTTCTTCCTTTCTACCCACACCGGCAGGGGCACGTAACTTCCTCCTCGTATTGGCACGTACCTTGCCATGCTAACCTCCATACCTTCTACCTCCTCCACTGTCCAACCTGATCCTTCTTTCGTGTAGTTAGACAGCGACTCCATTATTGCTTCTAAGGCTTCGCTGAGTGACCTACCCAGATTCGTGGACTCTAATATCACTAACGACTTCGATCGCAACATTGCTGCCGTCATTACCTCGTCTTTTGACAAACTTACTTCTACCATTATACTCGCTTTCAGGGCTCCTAATTCTTCTATGCCTTTTCGAAGAGTCCTTTTAACCTTCCTTTCTGACTGGCGCCAAAACTGTCTAACGTCAATCTCACCGTTACCGGGTATTGACACCGTTTCGAAATTGCTTTGGGATTCCATCTATATAATAGGAAATATCTTATACCTAATTCCAGACCCTTTTCAGATCGTCGTAGTCATACTCACAATCCTGACAATGCCAAAACAATTTAACCTTAGTCTCAAACTTCTTACCACATCCACAATCATAGCTGCTCATACATTTCGACTTCATCTTCAAATGCTTCTTTAAGTCCACTTCTTTCTTAAAAGTTCTCTTACAATCTTCGCACTCCATATATAGACTAACATATTTAACTACATAAACACGGGATGCGGGTAATCGCGGTACGAATCGAGGAATTCACTTTAGACGGGTAATCCTCCGGTGGTCGTTGCGCTGGAACCCCCTTCCCCTATACTACTATTAATGAGTATGAGAAATGAAAGTAAAAGTCTCCCAACAAAAGCAAAGAGCTAGAAACAGTTAAAAACTGTTCTAGACAAAGTGTAAATTCCTCAAAAAAAAACATGGTATTAGGAAAAGTTATTACGGTTTGATGGTGGGGGTTTATAAATCAAGAAAAGAGAAATATTCGCAGGTGATGACAAACATGCCCATGGCTTCAAAAGATTTGTATTTGATAAAAGAAATCTACCTATAGAGTGCTTTTAGTCTCACTGTTGAATAGGTGACGTCAACTAAATGAGATAAGTTATTTACTACTGTATCCTATACTAGTCTCCCTCGCATCCGTTTTTAGCGTCGGTCGTGACGTAAAGGGAGCGTTGCGTGACGACCGAGACTAAAAACGGATGGGTGGGAGACTAATCCTATACCTCCCTCGTGACCACTTACGTAAGCGTACGCATCGGTTATTCAGGGGATTTGGATTAACTTATTATCTTATTATTAACCGATGCATACGCTTACGTAAGTGGTCATGAGGCAGGTAGAGTAATTTTAGTCTCACCATAGTTAATAGGGGGGACCCCTCTATTAACTATGGTCTTACTGTTGAATAGTTAGATAAATGTACCTAACTTAGATAACTATTTAGTTGACGTTACCTAAAATAGTAAAAGCGCGCCAAATAACGGTCATGCTAATCCGGGGGGTTGTTTTACCAGAGAATGAGTGAATAGACATTCATTTGTATCATCGTTTCTCCCCCTGATCTCAGTAGCTGTTTACTCGTAGTTTCAAATTTAGGTGACGTCACCTAAAATAGTTCGTTACGTACGATTAAACCGTTGGTCACAGCAGTATTTTTGGCGTACATAGACGGGAAAACTGAAAAGATCAAGCCAGTACATAACAGAACAGATATAAGTAACAGTTTAAACAGCTTCTAACGGCTAAAAATACACCAATATAACGGAGTCTAACGGCTAAAAAGCCACCAATGTTTGCCCTAGTGCCCTTGGTTCAACCAAGGTGAACGAGGGAACGAATCTTGAATATTTAATTTGCCATGAGTATCGTGAAAGGATTGGTTTTATCCGATGGATGTCAGCTTTAGATCGTCTATGTTTTCCTCTAAATGCTCGTAGTATTCCAAAAGATTTCATAACACTCCAAATTCCAGAATCAAGTGGGTATTGACCGTAATGTTGTCCATTTGTCAAGCATTAGCGGGAAGTTTGAAGGCCAGCAGAGCATTTCCACCAAAAACAGCGAGAAAACAAAAAGTTTCTTGAGTAAGAAAGCATAGTTACACTGTAGGACAACTAAGAACAGAAATTCTAAGAGTAAAGACCAAAAAAAGTACTAAAATCATAGATAAAATTCTAAAATATCAGGTGCTCAAAAATTAAGCAGCCACTTGTGACGCTAAATACAACCGGTCAGAACCGGCGATCCAGAAACAAAACAAAACGCTCAGCAGTTTTCGAGCATGCCATGATCTTGATTTCTCGATGTTTGATGAAGAACAGTTTTTCGACGGTAAAGATCATCTCCTACTGCATCCTTCAGCACTCCCAAAGCACAGACTCTATCACCCCCACCAGATTTCTTACCCACTCCACCACCAAGTCAAAAAACCAGTCAAGTGGATAAGTTATCAAGATGCTCATAAATATAAAGATGTAATAAAGCCTCCACGACGTTCAGAGCGATTGAGAGCAATCGCGAAGTCATTACCCAATTGGGAAAATTTCGAGGCGGTAACTGTGTTCAAAATAAAATAACTAAACTGTAAACCAATAAGGTTGTACTGTCGTGACTGAGATATGCAAAATAAAGAAACTTGAGAGAAAAACACTTGTGGTCTATATTTACTGCATTCAGCGAACCTCGTCAATACAAGGACGCGTCCAGGATTTTTCATAGGGGGGGGGTCCCTACACACCAAATGTTTACTTTGACGTCATAGCACTACGGTACGATTTGCTCTTTTTTATCCCTTTTGTGTCTTAGAAAGGGGGGTCACGGGCACCCTAGGACCCCCCTAAATACGCCCCTGCAATATGTTAAACATAATACGATGAACAATAAAGAAAGTTTTAACAAATTCACGTCTGATGATAATCATTGTCTGCATGATCTTCTACCCGACCAGAGAAACTGCAAACTACGTAATCGAGGCCATAATGTATTTAACTTTCGAGTATAACTAAAATATTGTCAAACATTTCTCACAAATACGAGATCGAAATAAATATAATATAATTAAATTTCTCATGATGCATGACGTTTATTCATTATTTGCATATCGCAGCGACAGTTGCACTGAGGCGAATCCAACTGGCAATCACGCAGATCAAGAGATCAAGCGGAAACTAGAAAAACAACCCAGGATGTTGAGAGAATGCAAGATGCTGTGGTAGCCATGTCGTCAACAGGACTTAGAAGTAAGCGTGACATGTTACAGCGCTTCTTAGCTCTTTCACTCAAACGAAATTGTCAAATTTGTTGTCACTGCAAATAAGGTTTTGGTAGATGCTAACTCAAGGTGTTCCCATGAAAATATCGGAAAACACAAATTCAAAGGCACACGTGTGCATATGGAATGTTGTGGAAATGCCTTGATTGACGACATCCACAAAAACCAACTTTGTTTTTACAGCAAATCGTATAATTTTGGTTCGAGTGTCCGCACTGTAACTATGTTCGAGCTGAGAGGAAGCGATATTCTTCGTTTGCAATAGACGTCATAGCCGCCATCATATTAACTATGCCGCCATGTTGGAAGAATTTGACAAAAGATTTTTCAATGAATTCTTTTGTTATATCTTCCAACATGGCGGACATCCCTTTTGTTATTGTGCTCTCTTGGGATTGATTGCAAACCAAGAATAGAAGGAGTGTACGCGTAGCTTAGCACGCGATAGTCTCCCCCACGGTCGCTTTCAGTGTCGTCACACAACGCTTTTCACACTGAAAGCGGCTGTGGGGGAGACTAGGCACCCGAGGGTGGGATTAAACTCTTCCACAGTCTCTCGCTCGTCCGTTCCGTCTCCACGCTTAGAGACTGTAACGGTACAATGACCGAAAGGACTTATGGGTCCCGAAAACTTGGACCCAGCGTGCTTTGGGAACCAAAATACTCGTCCACAGTCTCTCTCGTTTCAATATTTTCAAGATGGCGGCGAAAACGAGAGAGACTGTGGACGAGTATTTGGTTCCCAAAGCACGCTGGGTCCAAGTTTTTGGGACCCATAAGTCCTAATGACGGCAGCGGAGGATGACTAAAAATCCAGGATTTCAGTAGTCTGTAGTCTCGTTTTTTGTTGACAAGGATGTCTTGTCTTGCGTAGCATGTCACACTCGCGTGATTATCTTAATTGCGTCGTATAAAGGCGTTGTATGACATTTTTCTTGATTCTGATGTTCAAACGTACGTCTGTCGGTGACACTACTGACTTCCGTAGTACCTACGAAACAATTTCAAAACTCTGTTGTTCGCTTTTATCTTTAGCTGGTGAGTAAAAATATCCTTTAAATTCTGAACAATGTCCCAGCAAAATAATTTTCACCCTTTAATGAGTATATATTATACTTTAGTAGGAAAATGTTTGGTCTTTTGAAACTTTCATACTATGAATTCCAATGGCTATAACTCCCGCTACAAACATAAATTAAACATGATTTTTCACACACTTACTACATATAAACCAAAGCTTACACTGATGTTAGTTTGGTTGAAATCGGAGTTTTCGTAGCATCGAAATTATAATGTCCTTGCATTCAAATTCCACCAATTATCCTTTGCGGGAGTACTTTTGTCTTTTAACTCTCTTGGGAATGCTTGCAGCATTAACTGGACGTTTTAGACCAAATGTTTGCTTATAATATTGGGAAGAAATTCTTTGGGGCTGTTTTTGACTAAAACGTAATAATTATTTTACTCCGAATAAATAAAACGGAACAAGGCGTCTAATTAATATTATAACGCATAACCGACGCTAATAACTAAGGCTCAGCAAAAGAGCTCGAAACTGGAGTATTTCATGTACCCGTGCACTCTGATTCACGTAATAAGTCGGCTGATTTTATTGTAATAACCCTTGAAAAAAAGTTTTGCGAATAATGTAGCGAAGTTTTATTTCCTAATAATATAATCATGATTTATGTCGATTAATCATTATGTAGATTAATCATTGACTCATCATTACAGTAGAGTGGTTTTCATAATCCCTTCCGAGAAACTTTGTCACCCGTGAAGTGTAAAGACTATAAACTAGTGGCGCGGAGGGTCATGGGAAATGTGTTCAAGTAAACCATGCTTGACGCGGGAGTTTGCTTGACGCGGGATTTTTAAAAGAGCCATTATGGCCGACGCAGTACGCATTAACGTAATGCTTAAAGTGTATAAGCACGAGAACAAAAATCAATGTTCCATGTTCTCTTTGAAAGAAGTACCAATATTCAAAAATGTCCAAGAGTCTAAAAGCTATTTAGTGAAAAAACAAGCTGAAGAAATAAGCCCAGCAAAGGACATCAACAGTTTTGACCTTGGTTATTATGGCACGAGAGGAAGAAAACTGACCATTTGTACAGAGGAACACCTAACAAAGGCCTATTTAACTGAAAGCCTAAACTATGTCACATTTTGGTTAAAGCCACATACGCATTTCCAAAAAACAAGTTTGCCAAAGAAACGAGAGACTGTGGACGAGGACGAAGTCATGTGTCTTGATTTCAAGGCGTCAAAAAACAAGAAGAAGAGTAAGTTACTGAGCACTAAAACGTGATACAATTCAAAATGGAGAAATACCTTTATGCTAGCTGTCTGTCTGTATTTTTTCTTTTGTAAAGCTTAAAATTGGACTGTGATAATTTTGTTAGTAAGGTTTTAAATTTTAGAATCGTTTGTGCATGGCGCACGTGAATATTTGAAGGGAACCCGATAAAAACGCGGAATAAATTATAAAATGCCACTTCGTTTCTAACAAGTTCGTTATGATCTGACCTATGTTACGGGTTTTAACAAAATGTTTCATTGCTATGTTTACAGTTAATAATAATAATAAGTATATGTAATAGTAATAATAATAATAATGATAATAGGATCATGTCAGTCAGTGTATTCTGAATTTAATGTTTGTCTTTAAATTTGTAGAAAATGATTCCGTCGAAGAAGACAAGGGCCTTTTCAATAACTATTTGTCGAGGCTACGTGAAACACATGGCTCAGTTCTTAGCGATTTTAAATTTGGAAATTTGGGGGTTTCTTCCTTATTAAAACTGCAATAAAAGTCGCTGCAAAAAGCGGAGATATAATCCTCTACACGGGATCAACAATGGTTTGGGTTATTACTGCTTTTCGAACCTAAGCAAAACATTGACGATTGTGATAATGTTTTTATAGGTAAATGGGAGTCACCGCGAAGACACTATACCTCCGAATGCTGTTTTTTTGCACTAGAGCCTACAAGTGCAGTTCCTTCTACATCTAATATGATTCCCATTGTGACCACGACTTCAACTAGTAGTTCTACTTCACTTCAGTCGGCCAGAACACAAGTGGATTCCGCCATATAACCAAATGAAACAAAGGTGTGAAGTCCTCTTGAAATTGCGTTTAGATGGAAAGTTATTTGACACATAACATGGTTAAAGAATTAAGCAGTAGAATTCTGTTTGCTCTTCGTAGATATAATCTGTAAATCTTAGATAGTTTCTAATGTCTGCATCAGAGATTTGCATGAAGGCTTCAAACGCCATTTCCTCTGGATCATCACGACACACTTGCCACACAACATCATTTCCTCGAATCCAACTCTTTGCTTGAGAGAAAACGTTCTCACATGGATTGGAGTCAGGACTGTAAGATGGCAAGAATACCACAAGAGCGCCACTAGCATTTATAGCTTGAACTACACGACGACAGCGGTGAATTTTAGCATTATCTGTTAAAATATAATGCAATTGTCTTCATTAATTTAGTGCGTTGCAATAAAATACTAACAAAATCTGATGTGACGTGAGTGCTCACCCATTACTACCACAGAGCGAGGATTAATCCCATCAAACGGCTGTAGATTAGGAATAAGGTTTTCATTCACAAATTCAAGAAATTTCTCTTCATTAGTATTCCCACAGAGCGAGGATTAATCCCATCAAACGGCTGTAGATTAGGAATAAGGTTTTCATTCACAAATTCAAGAAATTTCTCTTCATTAGTATTCCCGCGGCGGATACTCAAGTTTATTATTCCTTCCGTGCAGATGACAGGGATAGCAGTAATCCTGGGACCCCAATTGCCACACCATCTTTGTGTTTGAGCTCGATAGCCTCGAAAATTGTATCCAAAGCGTCTCGAAATTCGTTTATCCCGTAATGCAGAAACATTTGTTATGACCTCTGTCAGTGTGACAAACCCAGTGCGGAGATCAGTTAAAAAGGTATGATATAATGAGTTTCTAAAAGGAGAACTTACAAATCCACACTCGTCAAGGAACACAAACATCGCAGGATTGAATTGTGATAGCACAGACCAATACTTTATTCGATCTTCTTCGCATCTTTGATAAGGAATTCTTTTGAGCTATAAACACCAAAAGTAAAATGTATTGAATGAAAAATTGCAGCAATTTTCGAATACAATATTAATGATTACAGATTTCTCATCGGCTTACAAGAATGCATTTAACACTTAATATTACCATTTTGCAAGTGATGCCATTTCTTCTAAAATAGTCGTGTAAAGTAGAAACAGAAAGCCTAGCACCACATACTCCTTCAACGTGTCTACGGGGCTCAGAGTTTTTTCTGGGTGTTCTAACAATTCTTGCATCAAAACGGCTTGTTCTTGTTGCGAAAGCGAATACGAACCAGCAGGTCTTCCTGGTTTGTCAGCACAAACATTTCGTCTCTCGTAATATCGTCGGGCGAAGCGTAACACGGACCTTGAAGACATGCCAAGGCGAACTACAATGTCACCTTTACTGTGGTTTAAGCCATATAGCAGTACGCTTCTCATCCGTGAATCATCACTTAATACTCGCGGCATGATTGCTTTGACCCATGTGTGGGGTGCACGTGGTCAAATATAAACTATCCCATGACTCCCCGCGCCACTAGTTTATACGCTTTTCGCTTCACGGGTGACAAAGTTTCTTGGAAGGAGTATACCCTAAAGTTTCAAGTTGATTGAACATAATTCGATGCCTTCAAATAATATTCTTCGATTGCACGTTACGTCATCGCGGCCATGTTGGTACCATTTAACGAAAAATTTCTTATTAGCATCCATTGTTAACGGTACCACAATGGCCGCCATGTTCTTGTCTTTTGAATCTCTTGGGAATGCTTGCAACCCATCAATTCTCAATTTGACAATCCTTCATTCGCACTTGTTTCTTTCGTTACGCATCTGTATTGTTCAGAATATTTCCAAAGTCACGTCGTGCATTCAATACCTCATGTATTACATTCAATGCCTGATTGCTTTCCGAAACCCTACCGAGTATGATCATTTGTGGTTGCAATTTCATTGCGCAAGCAGTGTTATTTTTCTTTAGTTGAGAAAAAGAAGGGGAGGAAGGGGAGGGAAGGGGGCTTATAAAAGAGGGGGTTAATATGAGACGGATACATGATTGAATAAACGAAGAACTTCAAAAAATGCCGAAGGGGTGCCGTAAAATGGCAAGTTTCCGAGGACACTACAAGAGTCTACAAAATTTACGAATTTGTAAAAACAGAAAGTCTTGTTTATATATGTACCTATATAAATCCCGTGGACAATATATCGCTGTTTTATCATAATATCATATACTATTTTCAGAACTTGAATCTTGTGACGATGGCCCAAAATCAAAATTCCATGGAAAGGATAGCATCTTTGACGGAAGATTTAAGACTTAGCTTGCGCAGCAATAAGGAAAGGATATCATCTTTGGAAGGAGAGTTAAGAGAAAGTCGCAGCAATGAAACCAGCCTTGAAAAAAAGATCAGATCTTTAGAAAATGAAATACAAGACCTGAAGGATGAGAATGAAAGGTTGGTTAAACAACTGCGAGAAATGCAAGTGAAAATTCAGGAGCTAGAAAAGACCAAAAATCGAGAAGACAATGTGTAAATTATTGGGCAAATTAGCACATCCACACAGAGAAACTTGTGCAAGTACGTCCTGCGAGAACACTTCAATGAAAACTCTTACTACAAGTTTAAAGATATCGACAAATACATCGAAAATCTGAAACGTCAAACCGATCGAGAGTCAGCAAGAGAGCGGCTGGACGAATTGAATGGAAAGATTTCTTGGGATCAAAGTTTGGTGGATAGCCTTAAAAACCTTAATCAAGCGAGAGTCGGCATCGCTCATCCTGACCTTAGCAGTGAAAAGATTCAAGAAGCTACAAATTATTTGAAAGAGGTGAAAATGCTGAACGATGGAATGGTCGTTATTATAAACCAGCTAAAAGAACTATGGGAAACTTCCGAAGTTTTGTTGCAGTAAGTTAACATTTAATAAAATTTTTAAAAAAATTCGATGGAAACCAAAACGAATCTGACCGGCTATGCACGATTTACAAAACCTTCGTTCTTGGTACAAATCCTAGGACAACAACAAAATCTTTTTCATGGTCAGGGTTTTAGTTATTGCTCTGGTTGGATATGCTTTTTAGTGAAACTGAACGCTTCTTTTGCTTCGTTTCAAGCCTTGTCGTTGATACCATCTAGCTTAACGTCATGACATTATAATCTTACAGGACAAGCTCCGCAGATGGTCAAGATCAAGATCGTGAATCTAAGCAAGCTTAAGAAGGTCGCCGTTAACGGAATTACACATTCGACTCTAGATTTCCCTCTTAAAAATAGATTTTTAATGTTGACAAGGAGCTTCTACGTACTAGAGAAGCTTATTTGGCAGCTCACTTACGGTCTAAATAATTTAGGACTAAAAGTAGAATCAATTAGTTCTTGGTATTTTTTAGCAGTTTAGAAATGCCATCATTCACTATTATAATAATCTACACTAATCATACAGCTTCTCATTAATCCCATATAGGTAACTGTCCAATTATTTTCTTAATTGGACAGGTCTTGTTGACATGGGATTTATTAGGCAGCTATATAATTAATAGGTAATGGGATTTCATGCTCCCCAATCAAGAAATAATTAGACTCAAAAAATTCCTCTGACTGCCAAATTGGACTCGGCCTACGGCCTCATCCAATTTTGTCAGTCCTCGGAATTTTCCTCGTCCAATTATTTCTTAATTGGACAGCATGGAGTCCTATTACATATACCAATCATTAACACCAAAAACAATATAAAAATAATTGCAGCCCACACTTGATTATTATTGAATCAATGGAGAGACCCCACATCTCGTTGTGCAAGTCCAGGATTTGGACTCAAGACCCATAGGTAATTTCTAAATGTATTGTACTTTACATTTAACGGCCTCATCCAATTTTGTCTGTCCTCGGAATTTTCCTCGTCCAATTCATGGAGTCCTATTACATATACTAATTGCCCCTACCACATACAGATTTTTTGAATTTTAGTCATTTGTCTCATACTCAGTTCCACGTCGTACATATTTTTAGTTTTATTTTTAGTGATGAAGACCGAAGGTCGAAACGTTTTGTTAAATTTATAGGAATGATATTTTTTACGAAAAAGTTAAAAACCAACAAAGGTTTTAGTCAAGAGCACGCAGTGCATTTTAATTTTTATGGGTATTTTTATCTTTTATTTTAGTTTTTAGGAGTGATTTTTAGAATCAGAGATTTCTTTTTATCAAGAATGTATATCTGCATGAAAATAATAATTCCCAATAAGGACGCGATTTTAGGGGGGAGGGGTGGTGTTACCCGGTACCCACCACCTCTGGAAGTGAAATTTTAGATTTTGCCCTCAAATATCTTGAAAACTAAAAGCCAAATCACAGAAATGAATGGACTGTGTGTCTGCATATATGCTAAAAAACATATTTGTGTATAAAAATTGCCACTACAGACTCACAGTATCGAGCATTTGAACAGGTCTCTGAGGGGGGAGGGGGTATGTACCGGTACCCACCACCATAAAATCGGGTCCCTATATATATATAAATGAATTCCTCCAGAGTCTTACGACAAAGCAGGAAGACGCTGGAGGACTCTTTATTTAAGCGTCTAGTCGTTCTAGCGTTTCGCACTAATTGGGGGCGCTTTTCTTATACACACTACCACTACGACATTTAATATTGTATGCACACAACGCTCAACTCACACTTTGATATTTCAGTTTTACGGAGGGCTCACAGCGGTGAGATGTTCAGCGGTAAGAGATCAGTTGGGAGCCCTGTGTTGTTTCACTCCTTCCGGGTCATATCATAACACAGGACCCCCGTATCGTATATTATCCATGTCTTGTTCGCTGTCTGTAAAGTTTGCTGTTGGTCTTATATTTCTTGCTTTTCTTCTCCAAACATTCGTATTTGAGGATCATTTCAGCGTGAAAGACTTGATATGGAACTCAAGAAAAGGTAGGAAAGCGTTATAGCTGTCGTTTTCTATATCGTGAGCTTATTTGAGTGAAAAATGTTGAAAACTTTCAAACAAACATGTCAGAATGTGACAAGTTTTTCATACTTTTAATCACTATTATCTGTAAATACAGGCGTAGTTGCTAACGTCAGTTGCTGCTGTTGTTCCTTCAGCTGCTAAAGTTTTTTTTTGTTTATATGGTTGTTTTTGTGTGTTTTTGACATGAAATCTGGTTGTGAACTTGATGAAGTTTGCCAAGGGCTAGCTAAGCAAACTAGCCTTGCATTAATGGATGGAAATATGGATAAATCACAGGTAGCCCAAACAAGGTTCCTGTGTATGGTTTATAAGGGAATGTATGGGAGTTATGATTTAACAGATCAAAAACAGTTTTCAGTGTTCTCCCAACATCCCAAGTGTTTTGATCAGAGTATCAAACACATAAAACTGTTTTTGATTTGTTTTACAAAATAACAAATTCGCAAAAAGATCGAAAAAAAGCAAAGTCTAAGTAAATTCTCCCTACGTACCATCTTATTCAAACTGACCAATGAGCGCGCGCGATAGATTAGAAATGACGGTAGCATGTTTTGATACTCTCATCAAACATGGTTTTCGACCAATCATAGCGTGCGTAGTATCCCAATTATTTTATAAAAAGTCATGACAATAAAATGTTTCACAGAAGAGCGGATTTTGAAAAAACCCATTAAATGGCCTCAAATCGCGCTGAAACTTCACCAGAACCCTGGACAAAGTAAAAGCAACAACTGCAGCAAGTTTTGAGGCAAATTGTTGAGTGAATCTTTTTATTGTCCTGACTTTGTCATAACTCCCTTACGTTCCCTCATAAACCATTCACAGGAACCTTGTTTGGGCTGCCTGTGGATAAATAAGGGGGGTGGAGGTTGCAGGAATTTATGTTGCACGATATTTATATTTTGTAACGACTCTTGCAAGAATTTTTTTGTGTTTGCTTGATATTTAGTTACCGTAAGGAGAGGTTGCATGATATTTTTTTCATAGGTGAAGTTTGCTAATATATTTTTCTGCATTTATGCAACCCCTTCAATTATCTAATTGTCAGGAAGGTGGGATGGATAAGTGAGTGAGCATAAGAGTGAATAAATAAATGAATGAATAAATGAACATTATGGCTCTTAATTATTTGTCCTATCCAGCATATTACCTAAACAAGCCATCTTATGACATTATCATTGGAGTGCTTTCTGCCAGGCATCATTTTGAGTTGAGGAAAAGCCTCAGAGAAACATGGGTTGGTTATGTGAAACACAACGAACACTTGAAGAACAGGTAAGTAATTCAATCAGTTCTGTGCAGGGCCGTAACCAGGGTTCTTGCGGGGAGGGTGCACAGGGAATGGAAATGGAACTATTGCAGAACCAAAATGAAATTGCAGAACCTAAAACAAGAAGGAGCAATAATGGGTGAGTGATATGCAATTTTAAAGCAAATGGAGATATGTGAGCGAGGGAAGTTAAGCTTTTATGGGGGGGGGGGGGTGCACATGTACCCTGTGCTCCCCCCTGGTTACTGCCCTGCTGTGAATTGTATATCGTGTATTATTTCACTCAATCAGACTGGAATTGGCAAACAAAAATTTTAAACCCTCCCCTTGCAATGTTGAATGGACATATGCTGATGTGCCAACAATCCGTAGCCAAAACAACATTAATAAATTTAGCACTTGCCAGCTTTGTTCAATGGATAATAATAATAATAATAACTTTATTTCACACAGAATTCAGAAAGCTAACCACTTATTTACACTGAAGCTGTGCATAAGAAAAAAAAGTACAAATATAAATTAGAAATGAAAAATTAATTAGTAATCTAAATTTTTTTATTTATTATTTTTTACATCTAATTTTTTATTTATTTATTTTTTACAATATTTTTTACAACATTTATAATTCTTACTTGACAACAATACAAAAAATTTTTTTCTTTACAGAGGGTCGTCTAATTTACAATGCTACTAATTTTTTAATTTATTTATTTGAACTATATTTTAGATATCACTATTTCATCCGTTCGATATTCCAATCAACTTACAAAATCACCCTAATCTTTTCATATTTTTTTTAATGCACTAACAATTTCGACCTTTTTTTAGCTACTTCATATTCTAACTTTTCATAATATCTTAAACTTGTTTGAAAATCATTTAACACTGGAATTTTTTGCTTGCTTCTACACTGATACACAACATATTTCCACAAAACAAACAAAAAATTGACCAAAACATCTTCACTATTTCCTAATAGAATATTTTCAAAATTTAAGACAGGAAGTACTATTGAAGCCCCTTTTAGCCATTCACAACACTTGAAATAAAAATTTCTAGTTTCAACACACTCTACATAAAAGTGAGACATTGTTTCATTTTCTTCTAAACAAAAACTACATTTTGGAGAATGGACTAGTTTGAAAACATACAATTTCTGATTCAGATATAAGCAATTATTTAAAATTTTATACTGAAAAGCCCTTAATTTTGTATCTATAGTACTTTCGTAAATCCTTGAATAGACCGATGACCAATCAATACCTTCAATTTTCAACTTTTTTCCTATACATTTTTGGGCAGTTGGTTTAAAATCCTTCCATTTGATCAACATCCAATAAATCATTTTTGTGTTTATCTTTTCCACCGGATACCTCTCATATCCCTTACCGATGTAGGTAACTTTCTGCATTGTTTTTAATCTGTCTCTACCCAAACTAATTTGCTGTCTTAGTTTTATTTTCCATTCTTTTGGAATCGCATTTAAAATGGCTCTCCATAATAGATAATCCACGTCACTCCACCCTTGTTCTTTAGCTTCTTTCCATGTCGGTTCCTTTCCTATCCATACCTGATGCACTGACTTCACACCTTTCATTGCTAGTCTTTTTATAGATATATTTTCAGCATTTACCTTTATCAGTCTATTGAACCAGATTGGTTGTCTTAGAATGTCGTCTTGATTTGTTAAATTAATTTTACTAACTTCTGACCATGCATGAATTATTTCTTTATAAAATTTTGGAATGTATTTTATTTGGGCTAATAAGGCAGCCTGATCTAAATTTTCCTCAAGATATTGTAATCCTCCTATCTGCTCAAAGATTTTCTCACATACTGACCTCCAGTAGACATCTTTTTCACTATTTCTAATCTTTAAAGCCCACCTTATGCGGTTTGCTCCTATCATCGAGTCTAAATCGGGAAGGCGTATTCCCCCTTCATCAAAATCATTTATCAATGTTGTATATTTAATTTTGGGTTTTTTACCGTTCCAGATAAAATTTGCGATTTCATCTTTCACATGTTTTACATAGTGTAGAGGTGCACTTAACACAGAAAGGACATAACACAGTTTACTGATGGCTAAGCTCCTAACAATTACCGCCTTACCATATACAGTTAAATTTCTTTGTCTCCACATATTTAGTGTAGCTTTAAATTTTTCAAAAACTCTATCAAAGTTATTTACTTCCATCCATTCCTGGTTGTGAGAAAAATATACGCCCAAGATTTTTATACCTTCATTATGTAAGTTTACCTTCTTTTCTATTGTAGAGGGCAGCAAATCAATATCTTTCACTTGACCAATCCATCCTACTTCTGATTTTTCTAGATTTAATTCCAAAGAAGAAAATTTTCCAAAATGTTTTAATATTTCCAGGGTATTTTTTAGCGATGGAATATCCTTTAATGTAAAGGATGCATCGTCTGCAAACAAAGCCAATTTTATCTCTTCCAGTGAATTCCTCTGTAACTTAACTCCATGTATATCACAATTACTTCGTAATCTAAATTTAATACAAAAAGAAAATTCCTAAAAAGATCCCTAAAAGGATCAGAACAATCTTATTGTCCCAAAGTCAAGCATAAAATCTTACGGAGACAGATCATTTGCTATCATTTCGTCTAAGTTGAGGAATTCACTTCCAAACAATATTAATAACATTCACACTCTAAGTATTTTTAAATCTCAAATAAAAGCACATTTATTTCATTTAAGTTTTCATTAATTTATTTATATTTTTTATTATTTAAATCATCTTGTAAATTCATAGTTTTTAGTAATTCTTTTTTTAAATATTATATCAATATTTTATTGTAAAGCATTGAAATAAATGTATATAATGCTTAATAAAGTATTATCATATTATTATTAATAATAGGGAGGGGGGGTTTATATTATGGGATAATAAATTTGAGGACAAAATTATTTTACAAATTTCCATGAGATTAGAAATTAAGCATAGTGATCTCATTATTTTATTCACCAATAATCCTTTTTACAGTTCCATTCAGTGATTACAAATAATAGTTCCAAGTTGAGGCTGGAGTTTCTGCGCATAGCTTTACTATACTTTTTATCATGCGTGGCAACTCCAACCTTGGCTTGGAACTACTATTGATGGTCACTGAACAGAACTGTAAAAAAAAAATTAAAATGGAGTATTGTATGCTTTGTTGCTTTGTGTTGCTTCTAGTGATGGTTTACTCGAAAGTTTATATTACTTACTGTAAACCATCACTGCACACTCACTGTAGTAACTGTTTATATTTAACATTTATTTATATATCTTTTTATAAAATCTAGAATAACTTGTAAATATAAACAATTATGATTTGTTATATTCATCTTTATTTAAAGTGTGTGAATAAATTGAATTGAATTGAATTGATTTGATTTGAATTGTGTGGCCATAGATTGCTGATCAAGTTTATTGTTGGAAAAGAAGCTTGTCTAATACCAGTCCAAGACAGACAAGACCCATACTCTTGTGAAAAGAATGGTCTTACATTTAACCCAGGTAATCCCTTGAATAACTTGTCCATTTTGAATATTGCTAGTGCAAAGGTCAAGTGGTTAACACAATAATGCAACTTGTCACACAACAGCAATAGAGCAAAAGTATGAGCACATTTGATATATTCACATACTTCTACAGTATGCACTGGCTTTCGTACGTTATACCGACACATTTTGATGTGAAGCTGGCTGGTTTTACCAAATTAGTCGTGTAAAAGCTTGTTTGACAGCAAAAAGCCTGTGCATAGAAGCATGCAAATGCATTAAATGTTGTCATACTTTTGCACATTTTATGCTGTAAGTGTGACATCACTATGTATGGAAAAACTACTTTTGGGTCCAAAAAAAGCAACTTCTACGAAGATTTTTATTACTTTTTCTTCATAACAGGATTTGTTGTTCAAAGTCGTAATTGTTTCAGGTGGAGATTAAATCATTGAGAACATATTACAAGAACAACGTCTTTCCATTTTAGGGATTTGATTTCTGCTTTGTGCCAAAAACCTTCTCATTGGCTGTTTGATGTAATTTATTCACCAACAGAGAAACCCATTGGTAAATTAGGCAAAAAGTAGAAATGAAAAGTGGTCATTCCCACCAGCCAAAAAAAGGAGGGCAGAGGGCTTTTAGAGAGTCTAACCCCAGCCTTCTGCAGTCCCTGTGAACAATATGTTTTTTTCTGTGTTGTAATTTCTGCTACCTACATGTACTGTACATGTACCCGTACCTTGCAAAATCCTTCAGTTTCTCTCAAGTATTTGAAATCTATTTTTAGCCCGGGGGGGGGGGGGGGGGGGGGGGGGAGGGAGGGGGGACTCCGTACCGGGGATGCTCGTCGTATCTCTTAGAGGTAAAAATTCACGATTTGGTATCTCTTAGGGTGTTAAATGTGAATTTTTGAAAATCAGCATTTTTCAGCATTTTCTGGTACATTGTACATTTATCTCTTAGGGTGTCGGAAAAGGAGAGAAGCTCATTGATCTGGCTAATCCTAGGCGTTTGTTGTGGTATCTCTTAGGGGTTAAAAAACATTCAGCCAAGCCCTTTTTTAAAGACTTCCAGTATCTTTTAGGGGTCTTTTTGAAAATTTCTGACGAGCATATCCGGTACCCAGTCCCCACCCCGGGATTTTTAGACTGTCCCATTAAAAAGCACTCATTTAAATATTTCTGTAGAGCAAAATAAAATGTTCAATTAATCATTGCTTCTCATTCTAGTTCTTAATGAAGATATAACAGCATATCAGGTACCTGTAGGAACCATTGGTAATCATGTACACCCAGGACCCATTGGGATGGACTTCGAGGTAATTGATTAAAATAAATATAAACAAATAAATGTTTTTATTTAAGTCTCTAGTCATTCTTGCACTTTCGCACTAATTGAGGACACTTTTCACTCACACGCACTACCACTACATTCTATATGTAATATATACAGTATGAGTGGCCGTGTTGTATCCGAAATACAAACTTGAGGCGTAGGTGAGAGTTTGCATATTGGATACAACACGGACACGAATACTGTAGGTTATTTATCAAACGTCTAGAGGTTAGTTCCTTTGTGTTTTGCTAAAATTTTCAAAATTAAAGTGAATCTGGCCAAGAAAATCCATCTTAAAGTTTATGCAAATGAACACGATTCTGTATCAGATTTACAAAACTCTTCATGGTCATGATTTCTGTTGTGTTTTCCTCATATATTATTAATGAGTTTAATAATTACAACATACAACACTCAACTCACATGTTGATTTCTACGGAGGAAGGAAACTGGAGAACCCCGAGAAAACCCTCGTAGCATAGGAGAGAACAACACATCAAACAGACTCAATTCATATGTGGCCAGCGCAAGGCTTGAATCACCGTACTCGACCCGTTGGACTCCCAGCACTGAGAGACAACTTGTTAACAGCGTACGCCACCCATGCTACACATACACTACCCAATCTAATAAACTATGCAATTGGCTAAACTATATAAATTGTATTAAGGTGTTTTTTTGCTTGGATAGTGTAGTTATTAAAGACCTTGGAATATTTTTCTGAGAAGCATTTGCTTGGCAAATTCACATATTTTATATTATCATATGACCCGTACGGCCCTGCTCGCGCGCTCTAATAAAACCATTGGAAAAAGTCACGTGATGGGGGCCGGACGGGTTGACGTAAGCGGGCCGGAAAAACCCGTCCGGCCCTGCTCGAATCCGCGCGCTTTCTTTTTTTTAATTATTTTTATTTTCGTGAGGGTCATATGATAAAATGCTTATTGACTGAGTTAGGTCGGGCCGTACGGGAAAATATTTGGCTCTCGGTCATTTGTACGGACCTCGCTGCGCTCGGTCCATACAGCATCACCTCAAGCCAAATATTTTCCCGTAAGGCCCTCCCACTCAGTCAATAAGTACATATTAATACCCACTTGGCTGAGGGTTGAGCATTGGTTTGTTGTGCAGGAGGTCATTAGGTTTTAATCCTTTGCTGGACCAGAATGCACACACAATACAATATTGAGGAAAAGGTGCTGCCTATATTATAGTAAACCTTCATGTTGCACAGATGACAGCAGACACAAAATATTTTTAGTCGACTGGCCCTGGGAAAGGAATAATGTTATTGGTTGTAATAATTCTTTTCTTTCCTGGGAGCGTCTGAACTCAGATTGTTTTGTACTTGATCACTCAACCAGAATATTGAAATATTGAATATTGCTCTTTACTCCGATGAAGGACTAGTGTCCAAAACGTCAGTAAGTTTTTTTCATCTTTTCACGGTGTAAAATTTACTCTTTTATCATTACTGTTTCATTAGAAACACAGATGCAGCTCACATTAGTTTTTACCTAGTTATCTCTTCAGAATATTGAAAGTTGGCTGTTGTAGCACTCACAAGCAATCGGAACGTGACATTTATGAGAGATATGTTCTTTGTACATGTAGGTCAACATTCCTATAGTGGTCACTCAACTTGGTGTATTTGACAGCAATTCTGATGGCTTTAAACATGGTTTGGTCGTAAGACTCTATGACCGTGTATCTAAGGTATGTACCTGGATTCTCATTAATATTCTGTTTCGCTGCAAATGTAGATTTCCCTGCTTTCTGATTGGTTGGAAGCTGTGGTATATAAGAGGACATATCAATGAATCATGAATCACTCGCACATGGAGCCAGCGCACACTTTTTTTGGTTTCACCTCATGAGTACATAACATTTTGACCAACTGTCAACGTCATATTGTGGTGAATAAGAGGACATACCACGCTAAAGTGATCTACAGCCAGCAAAAAGACTCGCAGACGAAATGACTATTTGCGGCAAAAGAGTAAATATGTTAATTCATTAATAAAAAAATTCAATGTTTCTGAGTACTTTTGGGAGATTAAACCTGTTTAGTTCTTTTCTTGTTGGGAAAAAAAAGTGATGAACCTTGACCTTGATCTTGCAGGTTGAGGTAGTCAATGTCAGTTTTACTCCAGATGATCCGGGGCAGCTCATTGGTGGCTATAGATTCAAGATTGTAGATCAGTATATTCTACCAAAGGTATGTTTCTGTATGTTTAGGGCGCTGTGTGGTAAAACTTTGGCCTTACAACACTGTGAGTCCTATGGGAGGGGTCGCTGCTTTGAGTCCTGTGGACGCCACCTGTGAATAGAGGCTTTGCACCATCACGTGATGGCAGCCATGACAGTAGGCAAAACAATAAAGTCTATTAACTGGATTCTTTCTCATGTAAATCAGATTAGACCAGATTCAATTGTTCCTGCCTCTTGTCATGGCCACCATCACGTGATGCTGTAAAGCCTCTATAGAGTTTGTTTGATGTGCTGTTATCCATCCTTTGCCACAAGAATTTTTTTGTGGTTTTAAACTTTCAAAATTACAGCTTTTATGGACTTCTCTAGCTTCGTATGCAAATTGCCCATTTCAGATCACATGACATTCCCTTGAAAATTGTTCTTTTATAACGAACATGTTAGAAAAGAATCAAATGAAAAAATCAACTCCCAAGAGTGGCATCACATGGTCTGAAAAGTGAATAACAAATGAAGATAAAGAGGTCTATTGTTGCTGACATGAGCAATCAGTTGTTCAATACTTTATTTTATAGTTCTGTTCAGTGACCACAAATAATAGTTCCAAGTCGTGGCTGGATTTTCCACGCATAGCAAAACTATACTTTTTATCATGTGCGGCAACTTCAACCTTTTTTGTATTGTTATATTTATAAAAATGACAAATAATAATAAAAAATGTTTTAAAAAAAAACAAAAAAAACTTCAACCTCAGCCTGGAACTATTATTCGTGGTCAATGCACGGAACCGTAAAATGGAGTATTAAAATGGGTAAGATTAAACATTTAAAAAAATAATTACAGACATTTTCCCCTCCTTCTTATAAGCTCCATGATAATGACCCCACCCAAAAACTATTACGAAATTGTCTGAAGCTTTTAACCAGGAATTTGTGGTACTGTTCATTATTCTTATAAACTATCCATTAAAGCAATTCATTGCTATCTTATGTATTGTTTTTCTTAGGGATTTGAAGCATCAGTTGTAGCAGAAAACTTTAGTAGCTTTGACCCAAGCCATGATAAACCTGTGGAACATAGCGCTATTGATAATGGTGGTGGTCTGATAACCTTTAACAGGGTAAGCATCAAACTTTCAGGCAGGAAGTTGTGGTTCGGGTCTTAGCCAGACCAACACTCAGGGTCTTAAAATAATTGAAGGATAAGGCACTGCTTTTGTAATAACAACTACAAATGGTTAGACCTTCACGTGGCTGAGATGACTACCTGGAGCAGCTAGGATGGTCCCGTCTTTCCACACTAACTTACCCTAGCCCTGCATGCACGATCACTGAGGATGTAAAGAAACCCTGGCAGTGACCACCCTCAGTGTCTGGCCTTTACTAATGATTTTAAGGGGGTTGCAACAGAATGTTTCTTCACATAGTTACTGTAATAGAGGGGAATGGTTAGGAAACCTATTGTTATCAGGTCTTTGTTAGCTTTTGATGTTGAACTGGTCTTGACCATGCACAATGTTTGATTTATGCTCATCCGAAATTGCAAAATAAGTAAACATAAACTTTGTATATGGGATTGTTGTAAGGAATATTCAAATATCTCTTATGAATCTTTAGGTATTTTGAACTAGCAGTCAAAAGAAAGATTTTTGTCTGTTCAATCAGCCATTGCCAACAATGGTAAAACAAAGGATTGTGCACGGTCACGCTTGAAAAAAGGGAACAAAGACCTATAATTACAATAGTTTTCATAACCATTCCCCTCTATTAACTATGTTCTTCACTATGGTGATTTTCAAGAAGGTCCAGTAAAACCAATAATATGTAACAAAATTGAGTTATAAAAAATTTGAAGACAAAATACAGATTGATGAATGAATTACTATGTAAAAAAAGTTAAGACGTTTGTATAATATTGTTATTAGGTCAGCAGGTTTGGTATGGTTCAAGGTGTTTTCCCTGATATTGAAGAGTCTGCCCTTGAAGACCCACATTATTATACAGCTGGGACGTTTGTTTACCGTGCATATGGTACAGTATAACATAATGTATGGGTGTACTTATGGGTGGAGTGGGTGGCTTCTTGATCTTTAACTGGCTGTGGTCCAGGTTCGAGCCCTGGCTCAGACTGGATCATATGCGAGTTGAGTTGGTTTGATGTGTTGTTCTCTTCCTTGCCCTGAGGATTTTTCTCTAGGTTTTCTGGCTTTCCTCCCTCCATAAAAATCAACATGTGAGTTGAGTGTTGTATGTTGTAAATATTGAAAGTAGCTGTAGTGTGTGTGTGAAGGGAACCTCACTGGAGAAAACAACTTTTTGAAATTAACCAAACTAACCAGACCAGACCAGAACAGACCCACCCCTCCAAGAAAATTTAAATTTTTTCAGGCCCGAATCTCATCCACCTCTGACGTAGCCTCCTATGCAGATGTTCTTCAGACACTAACGTCTGTGTAGGAGATTGATTGATTGATTGATTGAAGACTTTATTTAATGAGGGTGACGCGTGACAGTAATTTTGGTAAATGATTAACTTGTGGCCCTCTAGTGTTTAGCACGGGCACTGAAGATGGTCGTCACCAGCGTCTTCAGTGGAGGCTTTTACTACCGCCTTATACAGGGTTATGTAGTGAAAACAGACGGGGCCTACGATTTTTTTGTCCGAGAAGACAATGAGACCAAACATTTTTGACAATTATTTCTTTTTGATTCAGTTTTCAATTCTGAAGAGTTTTCGAAAGAGAACCAAAGCAAAAAGCAGCAAGAGGCAAAAGCAAGGGAAGAAGAAAGATCAGAAATTGTAAGGAGAGAAGAAGAACAACTACGAAAAGAGAGCCTTGAACATGGAGATTTACTCGTGGTTGATGCTGTGGAGGTGTACAGGAACCTACCACGCAAGATGCTGCTATTTTACAAATGGTGAGAGAAAAAGCCCTGGGGGGGGGGGGGGGGGGTCTTAATAAAGTTTAAAAAACAATCTGAAAAAAAGAGTAACATAGTATACAGGGCTAAAAATAATGGCTGGACATTGGACAATGAACAGTCAGAATTTGTCTGGAATTTGTCTGGTCAACTATTTGCCTTCCTGGTAGTTTTGACCAGTAACATTGAGCCAAAAACTAGGTATGACTGAGTTGTAACTTTGGCAAGTCATAATGACCAGCGACTGACCAGCCCTTATTATCAGTCCTGGTATACATTGTGTGCAATCACATGACTTAAAATATAAAGATATGAAGAACAATGAAACAACCACCATGTTGGTTGATTTTACAAGAGAAGCTAATGAGGAATGCTTTGTTATTGTCAACCAAGATGGCGGCAATGACGTAAGATGCACGTGCGCATGCGTCAAAAAATCAATTTTGCCAGAGCTCTTGTTCTTCACCGCAGGAAAGCCGGAAGAAACGCAGGCTCTGGGTACGAGATTGGTTTCCTTGCCCACTCTAATTTGCAGCTGCACAAGTTGCTTCATATACTGCGAGGATCAGCTCAATTTGATACATCCTGATCACGTGACCAAATTAGTTAACTTTTTATGTTTGTGACAGGGCTTCAGAAAATGTTAATTTCAACTTCACTTTAAAAACTGATGATGACTGTTTCGTCAACGTAGACTCCATCCTCAATGTAAGTTGCACCAGCAGCAAGCAGTAGAAGCAGTAACAGAAGCAGTAATAGCAGCAGCAACAGTTGCAGTAGCAGTAGCAGTAGCAGTAGTAGTAGCAGCAGCAGTAGCAGCAGCAGTAGCAGCAGCAGTAGCAGCAGCAGTAGCAGCAGCAGTAGCAGCAGCAGTAGCAGCAGCAGCAACAGTAGCAGTAGCAGTAGCAGCAGCAGCAACAGTAGCAGCAGCAGCAGCAACAGTAGCAGTAGCAGCAGCAGTAGCAGTAGCAGCAACAGTAGCAGTAGCAGCAACAGTAACAGTAGCAGTAGCAGTGATAACAGCAGTAGAAGCAGCAGCAGCAGCAGCAGTAGCAGCAGCAGTAGAAGTGATAACAGCAGTAGAAGCAGTAGCAGTAGCAGTAGCAGTAGCAGTAGCAGTAGCAGTAGCAGCAGTAAGAAGAATATGAAATTGCATAATCTACATTTCACCTTCCAAAATTTCGTAAAAGTATGACTTATAGTGACGAGTACCACCATGTTCAAGACTGTTTGTCATCCAACCACTCTGTACAATAAGCATAGCAAGGTGTTTCAGTCAGCCAATCAGATTTCAATTATTACTAACCTGAGATATTGTTTTTGTTCAGGATCTGAAGGCCTATGGACTACACGACAAATCAAAACTCTGGTGGAGTGGGTAAGAATATTGTGTTCTTTTTCTGGGTCTTTCTTGGTGTAGCAAGCTTTATTGTACTCTGGGTTAGGGTTAGGGTTTTTATTTTTCCGGGTATTTTTTAGCTCCAAATTCCATTCCTTATATATTTCCCGTCCTCTTCGTTTTGTTTTGCCCCCTGGCAAGATGGCCGCCATATCGTCGAATTACAGTCTGTAGTATAGGAAATCACACGATTACAACTCGGAATTTATAGGTACGAGTGATGTTTTGAAAGTTTTCAAAATTGGAAGAGCCCTTACGAGTATCTATAAATTCCGAATTGTACGAGAAGATCGGCGATTTTTTGTTTATGCTACACTCAACAAAACTTAGCAACTTAATTGGCACTCTACAGAGTACAATTTGAGATTTAATTGTACTGCTCTTGTCCAATCAGAATCGAGTGATTTTGTCGAGTGTATTAAAAAGTCCATTAATCAAGGTCTGTACTCTTAGTATATGAAAGATGGTATTCTATCAGATGAAAGCTTTGTTTTATCAAGATAATGCTCAGATTGAATTCTCCATTGCTATACACCGAATCAAAATATGGCCACCAATTTGAATGACTATTGTTCTTCACTGACTAACCTCGTGTTCATGTGGAAACAAGTAGCCTGCGTCACATCCGGAATTTTCTTCGTAAAATTCCGGATGTGACGCAGGCTAGGAAACAAGCGTTTTACATGAATGGGAGGCTGGTCAATCCAGAACAATATTTATTCAAATTGGTCGCCATATTTTTATGATATGATGATAATGTATGATAAACCATATTCTTGCTATTTTTAGATTCCGTCTTGATTGGCCAGTGGAACGATACGGTAAATGGCGGGAACCAGATTACAGTGCAAGTGTGTATCCAGCGTTTGCTTGCGGTGCTGGATACATGCTGTCTGCTGACCTAGTAAAATGGCTGGCTCAAAATTCCAAGGCCTTGAAGCCTTACCAGGTATGAGAAGAATCTGGAGGAGGTGTAGACTTCATATCAAAGAAATAGAAGTAAAAATGCACCCAAGACCAACACTCTGTCAGCTGTGCAAACTGATCAGTCTATTTAAAACTGTGATTCCGATTGGTAGCCAGCCAATCAGCGCACGCGTTATATTTCGAATGCCCTATGAAATTCAGTACAGCGCATGCAGTAAAACCATGAAATAAAAACAAAGTTGATACTGACAAATATTAGTTATTTAGTGACTAATAGTTGCTATTACTCAACCAGAACATTCATCATACAAAGACAAATACACAAGAGACCATTTGTGTCTTTTGTTTAGTAAATGTCCTGGTTGAGTGCTAGCATAGATAAGACAAGATAAAAGACATTTTTTCCGGTAACAGCAACAAAGCGGCTGGCCGCCTTTTTGGATTATCGCTGGAGGTGATTATCGTGTGATAGTGCAAGTTTCTCGACCAATCAGCGCGCGAGATTTTCAATAATCACCTGTGTATTTTTACTAATTGTCAGTATCAACTTTGTTTTTATTTCATGGTTTTACTGCATGCGCTCTATAAAATTCATTCTATTGTTGTGACCTTTAGTCGATTGCATACATCTCACCCGTAGTGCATTTCAGGCTTGGTATACAACATGGAACAAAACCTTCACCAACCTTGTTCTAACTCGACTCGACTCGACTCGACTCGACTCGACTCAATAATACATAAAGTTAAAGACATTTACCTAGTTAAAAGCACAAGCTAATTGCGACAGATAAACTGATTGAAGCAATTAGCTGAAAATTTGAAAATTTATATTTTTTAGGTTAGGCACTGAAAAAGTAGTAGTAGAATACAAAAAGAGGAGGGGGGAGAAAAAATAGCTGTATTAATTAAATCAAATCATTTTGTTATCCTATTAGGGTGAGGATGTTTCTCTTGGGATATGGTTATCAGCTGTAGGGCCAAAATTAGTCAAGGTAAGAAATGTAAAAATGTTATTCCATTACATATGATGACAAGTATGTCTCTATACAATTAGATTTATCAGAGGTGGTGCTAATGCCCATCTCTGTAGCATTGAGCAAGTACTGACCCGAGAAATAATGTTGGAGGGGGGGAATGACCCTGCAATGTACTGACTGGTAACAATCTAAACCTACTAATCAGTGATCTATCATAAATCTTGCGCTCTGATTGGCTGACTTACTAATGAAGAAATAGAAAACGCGCGCGCGTGCTGTGAGTAGTTATAAAACACGCGGGGGTTGGCAGAACATGACAGAAGTGTTAGGAGAAGCACAACGCGTAGCGGAGTGCTTCTCAACACTTCTCGAGTGTTCTACCAATCCCCAAGTGCTTTATAACGGCACACAGCACGGCAAGCAAGTTTTTTATTTCTTTTATAAAATACGAATTACAATAACCGTTATTTTAGATAGGAATGACGCTACTAAAAGTGCGCGCGCGTGCTGTGTGCTCTCATAAAGTACGCGCTCCCAACCAATCAGAACGCCAGATTCGTAACAGTTATTTTATAAAACCAATTATTAGGTTTTGACTCATAGACCATTCGGGCTGTAGGTCTAATTGTTAAGTGTTACATTGGATAGGGACAGCACTACCACTCCCGGATAAGATTATAATTTAGACAAGGGCTTTGCCACTAAAACCTAATCATTGTTGACGTACATGTACATTGGAAGAAACTTCTAGTCTCTCCTAGTGAGGGAAAGTTCAATTTTTACAGAGGAGGGGAGGGGGGGGGGAGATATTGGGATTTAGAAAAGGGGGAGGGGGTCATTAAGAAATCAGGCTCAAGGGGGGAGGGGGGTCATTAAGAAATCAGGCTCAAGAGAGGAGAGGGGTACAAAAAAATCCGAGTCGCACAGTACTTTTACAACAAACAGAATGGTAAACATACGAGGGGTCATATTTTATGCAACAACAGATAAGATTAGATTTCTTGTGGGTTACCAGAGAATCCTACCACCCTCCACTCTCCCATAACAAATGAACAATCCCTAAGAACAGGTGCTTGTTTTTACTAGGTTTTTACTAAATCCATTTTATTAATTTGTTATGTACGTGTTCAGGATTATCCGCGATGGGCATGTTCAAGAGGTTGCAGCAAGGACATGTACACTTCGCCTGAGAATGACCCTCAGGAACTAATAGAGCTGTGGACAAACCTGAAACAATGTGGTGACCCTTGTGGTTGTACCTAAGGTATAATGGACCAAAGAGGTCGTAGCAAGGACATGTACACATCCCCTGAGAATGACCCTCAGGAACTAATAGAGCTGTGGACAAACCTGAAACAATGTGGTGACCCTTGTGGTTGTACCTAAGGTATAATGGACCAAAGATTTCCTGTGTCAAATATTAACAAAGAAAAACAAACTTTCAAATTAAAGCAACAACTTCTTAACCACCAAAACGTCAAGAATTTCTAATATTTATGAGGAACACTTTGAGGATATGAGAGTCTTTTGTTATACGAATACAAGCACCAAATGAAATCCCAACCTCATTTTACGCGTCAACATACCATCATTCAGCTGATGTTATAATCTTAGGCAAGTGGAATCGCTCGGATCGTAGCTCGTCTTTATGTAGTCTGCTTAACTTCTGTATAAATTGTCGCATTGGCTTGGGTTGTAAACATTTACGGATAAGGCAGGAAGATAAGAGGTTGCAAATCAAGAATTGTTCTTCGTATTCTGGATAGCCGTCGTCATCATCATCATCGTCAAGAAAGACAGATAAAAGGCAGACAGACAGACAAACCAACTAATGGTCAGATGGACAGACAGAGAAACCAAATAACGGTCAGATTGACAGACAGACAAACATACAAACCAACTAACGATCAAAGGGACAGACAAAAAACTTAATAACGGTCAGATGGACAGACAGACAAAGCAACTAACGGTCAGATGGACAGACAGACAAAGCAACTAACGGTCAGATGGACAGACAGACAAACCAACAAACGGTCAAATGGACGGACAGACCAACCATCTAACGATCAGACAGACAGACAATGCATCTAACGGTCAGATGGACAGACAGACAGATTAAAGACTATTCAACACCCATCAGTCTTCAACACCATAACATCGGTTAGTCACATTGTGGTTTTTGAGGTCAGTCTGTAAATACCCTGCTTGGCAGAGGTTTTCGTCTGTCATTTGTCGTCCTTCTAAGTAACATTCAGCATGCAGCAGGTTGATCAGAGCAGGCTGAACACGTCATTTCACCACAACCCTTTCAGAATGGCTTTATCTAAATATGCCATCAACCAAAATGCGGTTTGAGCACACTGATATCCTCTGAAAGTATTATTCCACGCAGACAATAAACACGCTTTTAAAACTATAATACTTAGGAATACAAATATCTAGTCATAAAATATTAAGGAAATCTGTTCTGGATATCTTCGCTAACGAATTTATCGAGAACTAAAAGAACAGTAAATAAATATCTCGTCTCAGCGCCGAAAAAGGAAAATACGACGCTGAAAAGTCCATTGATGGCGATTGAAAGCTTCACGATTAATCTCGCACCTCCAGAGCAGGTTTATACGACAGGCGATACGATAACCGGCGATGTGGGTCTCGTACTAAACACACAGATTAAAATACAGAGCTTGTTTCTCTGTTTTTCGGGTAAGGGGAAAGTGGAATGCGATAAAGGAAGAACTACATTCGTTGGAATGGAAAGTTATTATGCTGATGTAATAGCATTACTTGATGAAGGTAGGTGAACTTAAACAGATGTTGGTAAGATCTACTGTCAAAGCTTACGTTAGGTAGTGCGACATTTGAGTACATGAACAGACCAAATGAGCAGTGTACGACTATTTCAAGAAAGGCTGTTGGACTCAAAGAAGATAAGCGATAGGCGAAGATCATTCCAAGACCGAATGGAATCGAGGACACACAACTGACTAAACCGAAATAATCGAAGCCTAAAAAAGTGATATTTTTCATGTTGCCATCGCATTCACGATACAACACGGATAACCTGCGATACAACCCCGACAAACCTGCGTGTTTTTGACGGCATTATTAATTAAAAACTGAAAACCGGTCATTCCAATCCGTGGATCGGTGGAATGACCTATCGTCTATCGCCTTTACATATATACTTATTTCAATAAAGTTGGTCACCAAAAACATAGAAAGCTGTGATCGCTGAGAATCATGGGAAATATTTCATATTCAACAAGTAAAGCTTTTGACACAAACTGCAGCAGTTGAGGATGCTCAGAGGAGGTGAACTTTTAACTGGTAGAAGATCTCGAGTCCATCAACAGTTATCAAGCGGTTGAAACATGTGAAATGTATCTACCCATAATCCTTGTCGGTCTCAGCTGTGTAGCTTTTCAGATAACTAACTTTATTGAAATAAGTGTATATCCATGCTTAATAAGCATTTTCATAGTTTAAGAATCGATTCCACTGCGCATGCGATTTTATCCCGAATTTCTCACCTCCTTTTGTTTATTTAAGAACAAATGAAGGTTTAGATAAAAAAGGTGAGAAATTCGGGATAAAATCGCATGCGCAGTGGAATCGATTCTTAAACTATGAAAAGGCTTATTGCCCTAATTCACTATGACGTCACATTAAAACAATCTTCAACAATCTATTGTTTAAACGCAAAGGATCATGGTCGTCGGGGGGGGGGGGGGGGTCAAATCAACGCAAATTCACCGAAAATTGTTCTAAAACCCGTATCAATCCACGAAGAGAAGTAGAATAGCCAGCAAACTCTCAGAATATTTTTCAGTACATATTAACACATATTATATCTGAAAACCAGGCCATTTTAGATTAAACTGTTTCGCTAGGAGCAAATTTTGTTGAATTTTCTATTGGATTTGGCGATTCTATCCCCCACATAAACAAGTAGTGACGTCATAGTGAATTAGGTCAATTCATGATAATGGATTTATTTTTATCTGGCAATGCTACTTATTGTATCTCGTATTGCTATAGGTCTATTGCCTCTGATGGGAATGAATGGCCCAAATACCAGCTATCTAGCACCTTAGTGCCTGACAAATGGCGAACTTTTCTAGACAACGACGACTATTGTTTTCGCATAGATACTGGCTTTCGTTTTTTGTAACAGTGACTTTCAAAAATACAGTGCATACCATATATTTGTGAAAAACTCGACGTAAGTTCAGTAGACCTCAGTAGATTGTAGACCTACAAAACTTAGCACTAATTTGTACAATTTTGTTTGTTAACTTTTTCACGGATATATGGTATACAGTCAATTCAAAAAATGTTGTCGTCTACCTGCTCAAGCCTACGTGACTGGACCGAAAGGAACTCTGGGTTGCAATCATTGAAGCCGAGTTGACTCCATAATTTTATCTGACTAGTTATGCCTGGTTTACAGCACGAACCTTCGTAGGCGAGCGGGAGGTGTTGAAGGAGACGTTTTTTAATGCCTTTATATTTTCGAAATTGCGAACTGAATCGAATACTTTGTTTTTGTTTCCCTAAACCCAAAGACATGCATTTGATGGATTGTTTCTCGCCATTATTATCTTATTACTAGCGGGAACAATTTATTAAGAACGAATATTTAAACCGCTTCAGTGATTTTTACCCATATTCCTTTCGGTCCAGTCGCGTAGGCTTCAGCAGGTCGACGACAAAGTTTATTGAATTGACTGTACACTCTACCTAACAGACTCAATGTTTCAAATCCTCTAGTTCAAGTACGACACATGGGTGGCGTTCTAAGGCCTGGGCACTACTCGTTCCCATTCTCCTTCCATCTGCCTGTTGATGCAGATCTTCCTGGTTCTCACTCAGGGAGGCGTGGTTACATCAGGTACACGATCGAGGCTCGGATCAAAAGGCCTAACCAGATGATCGATGACACCACGGCCATCAATGTCCCTGTCATCGATTTTGTCGTCATCGACGAATCGTTATTAGTAAGTCTCTTTTTTCTCGTAATTTACAAGCAAAAGTTTGAAATTTGAAAGGATCAATATCAAGAAAATGACACATAGTCAAACCATAGCACCTATTATAGTAAACCTATTATTGAAAAGCTCAGTGCCGTAAGAGTGCCGTGCCGTGACCATGTTTTCTTGAATTTTGATTGGCTGATTTTTTCTCGTGCAATGTGATTGGTCTGGTAGTGGCGTTACCCTTTCGTGACCGTCACCGTGACGTGTTCTTCCCTTGTTCTGAGTATTTGATTGGATGGAAAGTAAATACTCGCGCAACGTGAATGGCTTGACGTGTGCCTTGCAATGTCATGACCGTGTTCTTGCCGCCAACTTTTCACAGTCACAAGAAAACTCCAATATTTATAGAACATATCGTAACTTAGAGCCCGAAGCAGTTTAATAAAAGACGGTGGTTGTGTGATGCCGTGAAGGCGCCACTTCTCACGACTGCCTGGCTTTAAGTTCAACCCTCAGACCTGCCTGCCAGTGTGTTGCTTTGTTGGTTTTCTCCTGTGCAACAAGGATTTTTTCCCGGTCTTTGGTGATTTTCCTCACTGTTCTTTCAGACAATTCAACGACAACAACAGACCAGAAGTATCGGCTATACCTGCTGTTCTACTGGTTCCCTGTCCATTACGGCCAGGCTAGACCGAGGAGGGTATTATGTTGGTGACGAGGTCATGGCATCGTTATACATCGATAATAAATCCAGTCGTGACGTCACGGATATTGAGATGTACTTGTGTCAAAGGACGACTTATGCTTACGGAACTAGTAAGTAACAATATCGCTGACCATGTAGTATGCAGACTTCAGGGTAGTCGCTGGGCCCGGGATGGTAGGGAAGGGAGAAGGCAGCAGTACAGCGGTAGAACCCCGGGGGGGTACTACCACCCCAACTTGGGTAGGGGTGTGCCACCAGGACCTCAAAACCCTGACCCTATCCCAGACCTAAAATTTTGATTTTACATACCCTACCCCAGACTAAAACTAAGAATTATAGACCCTATCCCAGACTAAAAGACGGAAAATACGGTTTTACAATCGATTGCAAACAATATTTACTAACATTTTTATTGTTTTTCTGTCGGCAGAAAGCGTAGCCTATTCGCCAGACAAAAACGACCAAATCGTTAACTCTATCCCAGACTAAAATGATACCCTATCCCAGACATAATGTCAAAAAATGATACCCTACCCCAGACCCAAAAGCCGAAAAACCATACCCTATAGGGCGGCACATACCCATATAGCAAATATAGGGGAGTACCCCCCCCCGGGGGGTAGAACTATGATGACAATCAAAATGCCCTATCGAGCTCTATATTAGAATGGTTGTCGTATGAGTGGGAAACGTACGGTACTGACCTTACAGCACGTACACACGGTACGACATGCCGTAACATTGAAATGGCTTCCCATAAGAATGGTTCTCGTATGAGTGGGAAACATACGGTACTGACTTACATCACGTACACGGTACGACATGCCGTAACATTGAAATGGTTTCCCATAACAATGGTTCTCGTATGAGTGGGAAACATACGATACTGACTTACAGCGCGCTTAGTAACGGATACGGTACAGTCATGAATTCCTTTCATGGGTGGAAAAAATCACTGAATAAAAAAACCCACGGCATGCATGTCTAAAATATTTATGAGTTAAGTTTTCTGTCTTACAGAAATTCGAGAGCGTCAAGATAAAGAAAAACACCTGTGTCGTACAAGAACAGAAGGTGTGGCGAGAGGGCAAGATGCGAATATTGAAGGCATGAGTATGAAGATTCCGAACGTTAAGCCTACGAGCCTTACTGGAATCATTAGAACTGCATACTCAGTTGAGGTATTGGCCTTACCGAGTTTAAGGAAAAAACTGGGTCGAGTTGGCATTGCAGTGCATTGTGGGAGTGTTTTATTTCCAAGACATCCCCAAAATGAACTGCAAATCCAACTCCACCCAGCTTTTCCCTTAAACTTGTAATGGCTAACACATACAGCTATTACAGAAAACGCTGTCGGTTGGAGATCTGTAATGGGCGATCTGAGACTAATGCAGAATTTTTTGTGCTTTTATGTTGAACGAACGAACGAACGAACGAACGAACGAACGAACGAACGAACGAACGAACGAACGAACGAACGAACGAACGAACGAACGAACGAACGAACGAACGAACGAACGAACGAACGAACGAACGAACGAACGAACGAACGAACGAACGAACGAACGAACGAAAGAAAGAAAGAAAGAATGAATGAATGAATGAATGAAACAAAGAAAGGAAGGTGGGATGGATGGATGGATGGATGGATTAGTACTTAAGTTATACGACACACTAAACACTAACTCTACATGAAATGTTCTAAACACACAACTCTCATCTCGCATGTTGATGTAGAAATGCAAGGAACATTTTACCTCTACGCCAACCTTGCTAACAAAAGGGTGGAATGTATTCCCTGCATCTTATCTTTGTCATCTTTTTTCTAATTTCTAGATATTTATCCACATTCAAGGAGCTTACAACAAGAGATCGCATTTTAGTTTTCCCATTGATATTGGCAACGTCCACTCGACACAGATCGATAGACTGATAATGAATGGCCCTTTGGATGTCTGAATAGGAAAATACTTTATGAAGTAGTGTGTTGTTGAGGCAACCATCTAAGCTAACTTGAATATTAACCTTCCTGGAGTTGAAAGAGCGACCGTTAACGACTTTGTTTCACAAAACATAAATGATTGTGAATTGATGAGGAGTCCACAAACTATTTGATCTACCCCTGCCCCCCCCCCCCCCCCCCTTCTCCCCTCCCCTCAAATACCGCGCACATCTACTTCTACTGTAGGTCAGAGCTCGAGAGAAGGAGGGAGGAGATAAGAGGGTCGACGTATTTTATTTGCTAGAGTAGAGTACAAACACTAAAAGTGTGCAACACTTTGCACTATTTAGTAGTAAATAATGCTAATTAAATAATAGAAGACAATAGAATTAGCATAACGTAGCAGTATTAGTGATATTTATGTCGTACACTTATAGTGTTTGTACTCTAGCGAGTGAGCAACGAATACGTAAAAAACTATTTGTAAAACCTATTTATGCGACATTTTACTCTCATTAATGCAAGAAATAAAGAAAGTAGCGTCATCCATTATAGTCTATGCCTCACCCATCTATCTAAGCATCCATTTCTTCATCCATCCATTCCTTCCTCCCACCTATCCATCTTTCTGTTCATCCACCTTTACATGCATTTATCCATGCTATATTCATTTCCTCACTTGCCCACAATCCCCCTGCCCAAAATGGGCAACCCTAAAAAGTTATGATGGGTTCCCTGTGGTATGTTTCTTATATTTACCCTTGCCTTCTTCTTCCTAAAAGATAGCGACCCAAATTTAAAGGAAACATGATAAAAGCCGTTTGTGAAGCAGTTAAAAAAAAAACCAATTATTTCATGTAAAAAAAATATTCCAAGCCGTTTTTAGAACAACTCCCCACTCCTCCCCTCTATTATCCACTCTAGGTAATCTAATGAGAGAGCAAGGGATTGTGGGTGAAAACATACCAAAAGAAAAAATAGAGTAAAAACGGGGAAAGAAGTCGAAATATTTCTCATTTCTCGGCGTCAAAAATCCTTTATTCTCCGACACAATCATCCTAACACCATGTCCATATAATAACAAGAGAAAATGCTGCAATTGGGACGTAGAAAATGCCTACAAAAGGAGTCGTAGAGGAAAGTAAGCCTGTTAATATTCGAGAGATTCAGGAATCTGAGTTGAGTGAAGCTCCAGTTATGATGGCTACAGTTATTTCATCTGGAAGAGCTTCTTCCCTATCTTTAGAAGAAGTAATCAAACAATTTAATACTAGTGAGACTCGTGGATTAACAAACGATGAGATTGAACGACGGAGAATGCTACATGGATGGAATGAATTCGACGTATCTGAAGAGACGTCTCTGTGGAAAAAATATCTTGATCAGGTTAGAGCAGGTCTTTTACTGTTATTTTTGTTACATAAAAGATAACATCTTTGATTTAAAATTACTACGGTTTCTGAGTTTCTAATTGTGTTGTTTTTTCAGCTGAAAAGACGTTATATTCTCTTAAAACTGCACATCCTTTTTTAAAGCTCTAATTTTTGAAAAACCAATTAACTTAAATTCAATGGTAGACTATCCTAAAAAAAATTGGTAGACGACTACGGCTCATAAAACTGATGCAAAATTAGGTTACTAGTTTTTATACCTCTAGTCCAATATTTTAGGACACTTTTTAAAATAAATATACATTTTACTTTACTTAGAATTGATTCATTCTTAGATTTAATGCACCTATCAATATTATGCCCTACTGGGGTGGGTGGGAGGGGTACCCTTTGAAAATAGCATTTTCCTTGGATGACATCACAATAATATTGTGCATCATGGGATTGAAATGGGGACAAGCCAAGCCTACAGTACAGCCCAGAAACATGTGCACATTAATCACGTTTTTTGAGCGAGCAGATTGCAAGCTGATCGCACCAAGTGCTTGCAATCTGCTCGCAATTTGTTCACACCATTCTTTATTGTTGCTCACAATTGGATCGCGTTTTGATCTCGATCACAGTGTGCTCACGTACAATACGGAAGCAAAACTTGACTACAGCTTTCTCTTCCACAAAGAATCTGTTCCACAAAGAATATGTTTGGTTTTATCTTTGTGTTCAAATTTTCAGCTGAATCGACCTGTTTGTTCGATTGATTTGGACAACCACCTCGACTGAAGCAACGTTTACAAAACGCAAAGTGTACATGCTAACATGCTTGAAAAATATTTAATGTAACTAGTCTTATTGTTTCCAATTCATGAAAGAACTACTGACATGAGTGAAAAATGTCTGCACATGCTCTAAGTGGGTATGCAAATTTGTCAAAATATTTTCATGTTACAGTTGAATCCCGGTAACTAAACCTCCAAGGGAAATGAAAAAAGGTTCAAGTTATTGGGAGTTCAATTTATTGGAAGATAAGGAATAAATTACCATGTTTTGCTCTAAAATTTATTTTTCTTCCAAAATAATGCATTTTAATCGGGTTTATGATGGCAAAAAGCTTAAAACGAACAACATTTACAGTACTTATTTGGTTAATAACACAGAACTAAGCAGCAAAGCTTATTTTTTGTTAAAAACTAGTTGAAAGGACTTTCTGCTGACTCAGCTTTATCGTAAAAAAACAGTGTTCTCACTGGAATAAACTAACACATTCACAATTTACTGATGCTTTAAAATAAATTAAATTAATATTCCAGCATATGTTTTGACTTGTTATGTTTTAAAACAAAGGTTGAGTGATTGAGGGTAAAATTCTATAGAATATGACCAGAGGGTAAACAAAAATCCCTTTGAGTAGACAGTACAGTAATTCATTTGAATTACCAAGGGTAAAATTACAGTAAAAGTATGACATAAATCAAGCGAAATTAATGTTGGTTCAAGTTGGAGCAAGATTCAAGTTACCGAGGGTTCGAGCTGCTGGGATTCAACTGTATTGTAAAAAGATGTAAATTTGACTTTCAAACATGCCTGACAAATGGACTTTACAAAATGCCAAAACTTAGTGTCCATGCTTGAAAGTTAAGGCTAATTCTTTCATATTGTCTTTATTAATATAGTATCTTGGTCCCACTAAAGTATGCTAAAAAAAAAGCATGCTCGTGAAATATTTTGTATACTTTGAGAAAACAAACAAAAAAATTTTCTCAATTCCTGGAAAATGTGTTGAAAGGCATACAGTACATGTGCAAACATTTTTCTCTAGTGCCGGAAGACCTATGGTTTTTCGACTGATATTATTATTCTTTTCCATGTAATCAAAGCATTTGCTTGCAATGTTTATCCACATTTTGATCCCACAAGGCTTTGCGATATCTATTTTAGTAACCATGGAAATTGCTATTGACATACAGTATCATTCAATGTCTCCACAGTAGGGGATTTGACATGGCTGCCATCTTGAAAATAGCCAGAAAATACAATAAACGTGTGTACTAAGGGTGGAAATTTGGGATTAGAAATACTGCCACCAGTTTGGCATTGATCAATGCATACCACTGTCTTTGAAGACCACAGACTCAAGCTTAGCCACGTTTATAAGTCCGCTGTTCACAGATGACATAAAAATCTGTAGGATTTCAAAACATTGGTATCGTTCAACTTGCGCACTCTTTACATTACAGTTGACTTTTGCAAATGATTTGCTTTTAAACCAGGCTGAGCCTGTGCAGATCTGAGTCTTTAAATTGGTCCAAAAAACACATTTACCGAATGACAAAAGAGACTATTCAAAATATAAATTCCCCTTAGATCACCTCCCCCCCCCCCCCCCCCCCCCCGACCCTGGGGCTTAACATTTCATAGGTGCATGATATTGAACTTGAGGGTGTATTAATTATGAAACAGCTGAGCAAGGTAGTTACAAAAAAACATTGAAGATTTAGTGTCTAAATTTTTCATTTTCTATGTGTTATTCATGTGCCAACCAGATATCGATTTGCTGGTGACACAAAGTAACTTGTGACAAGCTTTCATGAAAATGGGGGGCTTGAATCAAATCAGAATATTTAGGAACTACGACGGTACATGTATAAACATTTTTCAGTTACCCCCTCCAACTACAGACTTATAGTAGACAATATAAAAGATATAGAAACATAGATAAGTTATAGTGCTGAGACTGAGAGCTGAGATTGAGAGCAGGCTGGGGTAAAATAGATGCTCTCAGTCTGACCTTTAGCTCAGCTGGTAGAGCATCAGTAGTACAATTCCGAAGGTCTTGGGTTCAGTTCCCAGCGTGGTCGGAAATTAATTTTTCAGAATTTAATTCCAAGGGCTTTCACCCAGAATAACCTTGTTCCCAAGCACTATAACTTATCTATGTTTCTATATCTTCATTTAATTCATAAGTGCTACATGGTCCACATATTCTCATCAGTAGACAATATAATTTATTATCATTTAACTCTGCAAAGAACGTGCATGATACAGGAAAAGAACATGCCTGATATGAGACCTAGTGACTTCTCATCTGCTAGTGATCGGGTACGATAGAGTTTAGAGGAAGTTTGAACATTTCTTTGCAGAATTAAATGATAAACAACTTATCAGTTGGCTAAGCATCTGATACGGCTTTTCATTTTACTTGTCATTTGTATTTTCACTTGCCTAAAGGCTCGCCAAAATACCCTGTTACTCGTAAAAGTACACAGCCATATCAGATGCTTTGCTGACTGATATCCTCTATGTACTCTGTAATAGTAACTATTAATGCTTATTACTATTTTGTCTTGATATTTGCAGTTCAAGGAGCCAATGATCTTGTTATTACTAGCATCAGGTTTTGTTAGTGTTTGTATGGGTCAGTATGATGATGCCTTTAGCATAACAGTGGTAAGTATACATAATATATAAATCATCATCTAGTGTTAATGCTTGACAATTGTTATCGCAAGATACAGTACAGTGTATAATGATATATATTGTATACACCTAATTGAAAAAACGTAGTCAGGTTCGAGAAGGTCACATCTTCGAAGCTAAGAGTGAAAAGGATCTTGGGTACTCTGAAATATGTATTATATTTGCAAAGATATAACTAGTTAAAAACTAGTGTGAGCTGCGTCGGTGTTTCTAATGAAACAGTAATGATGAAAAGGTAAATTATACACCGTGAAAAGATGAAAAAACTTACTGACTTTTCGGACTCTAGTTATACGCTCGTTACTCCGACGAAGGACTAGCGTCGAAACGTCAGTAAGTTTTTTCATCTTTTCACGGTGTATAATTTACCTTTTCATCATTACTATTATATTTGCATATAGACATGTAAAAATGCACAGTAGAGCAAAGTCGGTCAACCTAGATTAACAACATGCCAAAGCCATGATACATAAAATGTGCACAGGAAGGGAAAACTGCAATACGCATGAAATTAGCATAATTGTTTGTCTTCCCATGCTCTCCTTCGGTCTTAGCTTTGATGATATGACCTTTTTTTGAACCCGACAACGTTTTTTTAATTATGTGTATGTATACTGATGAATATACATGTACAGTACAGTCAATGATAGAATCTCCTTGAAACCAACTGAGGAATTATCACTGTAAAGCATTGAAACTTTGTGTAATGCTTGATATATATGTAATTTATATATTATCATATAGATATCGATGAAATACCAGGTTTTATCTAGTGTCGAAAATTTGATATCTTTCACCAGTGGAAGATACCATATCTTTCACACGTGAAGATATCGCTGTTGAATCAGCTTGCTATTTTAATAAAGAATTTTTGAGCTTTTGTTTTATTTAAGTTTCATCGATATCTATATAATAAACAGAACATTACATGGCCGCTTGGAGATACAAATTTTATCTTCTCGTGTTCAATTTAGATATCTCACTCGAAGATAAAATTCATTTCTCTGCGCACCCAAGTAATATTATCTCTTTATTATCTAAGTTAGGACATGACTAATAACAGTTCACAGAAGAAATTGAAATGTGTAGTTCCAGAAAATATCCATACCCCCACAATGGAGGTAATTTGTAAAAGAACCCCCCTACCCCAAAGGAACTTCCAATTTTCTTGCATATAAACTCTGTAATTTTGTTCATTCTCTGACCCCCCTCCCCTCCAGAATTTCTAATTTCCTCTGTGGATGGGGTATGGATATTTTCTGGAACTACACAATTTAGCATGTTAGGTTTTGTGAAGGGGAAATTAAGCCAGAGAACATGGAGAAAATCTCGCAAATCAAAGGAAGGACCTAATAAACTTTAATAACTATGTAATGCTGAGTCCTGGAATTGAACTTGAAACCCCAGAAAAAGAATTATGAGTCAACTATTTTTGGTTAGCATTTTTTTGAACAGGGACTTAAGGTTACCTTTGATGAAGAAGATCAAGTAGACTCAGAAATGAAGTATAGATGGCACCCCAGTGTATTCTCATTGCAATTTATATTTATCCTGTCTACTTAATCATTTCACTGGGCCCTAGTGCAAATGGTTGCCAATTACAGTGCTTTTCATAATTCTGCCACCTACCGACTCCAGACATCCAACATTTTGACTTCGTCAATCAAACTCACATAGGGCTGAGTTTGCTCTGACTGAGAGCAACTGATTAAAAAATTCTTGCAACTCAACAGCCAACGCAACTTACCTGTTGCGGTAAACATGGCTACAAAGTGTTAATAGTTCTTCATGCAATCCTGAAGATCAAGTATTGCTGCAACTTTCATAAACATGCGAACTCTGTGTCTCCAAGTTACATGCTGAAATTTGGGTACCAACTGATTAGGTTTGATTGATGGGAAAAACCAAATTTCAGTATGCAGCTCATAGACACAGATTATCACATTGATTATGGAAATTGCAAACTGAAACAATTTTATTGAAAGACATTTTCTCAAACATTTTAACGTTTTGATTGTACGGCTGTATGATTGGAGTCAAAATACCTCAGTGTCCATTTAAAGACGTCATGGGAACGGTTGTCTCTGATTCTATTTTATTATGGCTCATGCAGATTGGAATGAGCTCGGCCCATTGTAAGTTTGATTGACAGAAGGCAAAATGTCAGATGTCTTGAGTCTGGAAGGTCACAGAATAATGAAAAGCACTGTAAGACAGGTCTGTCAAAAGCAATTGTTACTTTTGCCATATGTCTATATTCTAATCTATTATCTCTCACCTTTCAGGCTATTTTTATTGTAGTTACAGTAGCATTTATACAGGTATGTGTAGAGACAGTTCCATCACTTTGTAATGATTCCTGTTTAGTCAGAAGTTAGAGCTTTAGAGGTCATTTACCAAGCAGAAGGTCTGGATAGGGGAAACGTGTGCCCAAGGTCATTGAATGTCCTATTTTCAAGGCAGAGGGCACAGATTTTCCCTTTCTGAACTGACTTTAGAATGGCAAATAACTTATTAAACAAGTTAAAAGTTGTATTTGTACTTTTGCACTTATCTCTTATTTATGATGAAAATGTTCATTTTTGGACAATTTGGTTGGATTTCAAAGTAAAGTGACTAGGGATGTGTAGAGTTTCTTGAGCTTAATGACATCATGGCTTTTTAAAATATATATGTTTGAGATGCTTTTGAATTTCATTGATTGACATGAATTTATGTCCATTACACAATTATCCCTCGACATAAATTTACATGCATCGTGAAATGCTACACCATGAGAAATATTTGTCGCTGGACATAAATTTATGTCAATATGAAAAAATGCAAATATAACTTAATTAACTTGTTTTATTTTCTGCATTCACTTTTCCACTTGTTTTTGTAAATTTTGTTGTTGTTTAACAATCTGTTATCCCAGGATACCAGACCATGGTCAAATATATACGTATGCCTGATTGCGTAGCCAATCAGAACACATGATTCTTAGGATACCAGACTGGGAAAAAATTAAATATCTGCAATGTTTTCTGATCTATTTCATTTTGAATTGTTGTCCCCCATTTATTTCATTTCTCTGCCCAACAATTTCAGACAACCTATTCATTCCCTAAACATCACTGTTCAATAGACCTCTTCAGCTTGGGGTAATGTTTTCCCATTTCAGACCATGTGTCATTCCCTTGAGAATAAGATTCTTTGTTTGAGCTGTAACCATATTCATGTGTCTTCTCATGTGCAACCGAGCGCAAACCTTAAACAAAGAAAGGATACTCTAGGGAATGACACGTGGTCTGAAATGAGAAAACATTACGCCAGAGCCGAAAAGGTCTATTTTGCAAAGCCCTTTCAAAATTTTCATACCCATGAGGTTTTCGCCCTCCCCCATCTGTTATCCTAAGGATATTAATGAGGGGAAGGGAGGATATGAATGTGAAGTACAATGTTCAGTAACAGCTCAGTGGTTGTGTTTTTTCCGAATGTTTTACAGGAATATAGATCTGACAAGTCAGTAGAAGCCATCACCAAGCTTGTACCACCTCAGTGTCATTGGTAGGTTCACACGCACATGTCAGGGTTTAAAATAAGGGCAGGACGTCAGACAATGTCCGCCAGGAATTGTTACTTGTCCAGTCAAAATAATCTTTGCCTTGCTGGTCATTTTGACCAGTAACATTGAGCCATGCAGAAACGACAGGTACAACTAATTTGGTTGGTCATCATTACCTGCGTCTTACCAGCCAGTATTTTAAGCCCTGTATGTAAAACTGATCACTTCATTTCTGATGTGCATAGCATTATAGCATTATCAGTCCACGCATTTAATATAGTTGGTTAGTGGATGGGTTTTTTTTAATAAACTTTATTTAAGTGTGGATGTATTTAGTTTATACAACTAATGAATGAATGAATCTTTATTAAGGCAAATTCAACAAACATGAAATTGTTACAAAAATGTGAAATATAAATAGAATATAAATATAGCTGTACAAATATTATAAAACACTTTGATTGAAAAGACACCTATTTATGAAGAAATTTTTAATCTCTCAGTCTTAACATGAGGCATGATAAAGTTATGCTTTTGATCTCTTAAGAGATGGCTTCTGATAGGTGTTAGCATGTCCCTTAGAATGTGGTTTTCGTTTGTACTGATTTGAATTGGGGACACTGAAATGAAACTGAAATGAAGAAATAGTCAAAGAAACATAAAGTGTGTTAAGAATCCCAACTGGCAAGGAGGCAAACCAGTTGGCTATTTACAAGCATGGTCTAGAAACTGAGTTTGAACTAATCAGGAATCAGGACAAATACAGTCTCAGCTAGTATTCATTTTTAGTTGTTGATTTTTGAGGAAGGAGGAAAACTGGGAGGCCTTGAGGAGAGAAACGACAAGCAATTCTACTCACATATGACACAGAGCCCAGAAATTGAATTCAGGTCATATTTGTGAGAGGGGATCTATATATTCTGGATCAAGGATCCATGCCTTGCTGCTTGTCGTCATCATGTCTTTTTATTATATTCCAGTATCCGTGGTGGTACCATGTTTGACTTCCTGGCCAGAAGTCTTGTGCCTGGTGACCTGGTCTGTATTTCTGTTGGTGACAGAGTACCAGCCGATATGAGACTTATTGAGGTTAGGTATTAATCGGTAATAATAATAATAGATAATAATAATAATAAATTCAATTCTTATATAGCGCATGAACCATAGGGAGATGCTCTCATGCGCTTTACAATGTAAAAACTAGATGTTGTTAACTTACAATGATCACATACACTTATTTCAATAAATTTAGTCACACCTGAAAAGCTACAAAGATGAGACCGACAAGGATTATGGGTAGATACATTTACATGTTTCAACCGCTTGATAACTGTTGATGGACTTGAGATCTTCTACCAGTTACAAGTTCACCTCCTCTGAGCATCCTCAACTGCTGCAGTTTGCATCAAAAGCTTTACTCGTTAGATATGAAATATTTCCCCATGATCTTCAGCCATCACAGCTTTCTAGGTTTTTGATGACTAACTTTATTGAAATAAGTATATATAAATAGATGAATTAGAAATAACTACAGAAGACATTGCAATGAATTATTAATACTTATAAGAACTTAATTTGGAATAAAATAAATAATTATTAGTCCATTAGAGTTCATAGGCCTTTTGGAACAGGTGGGACTTTAGTAGTCTTTTAAAAGATTTTATACTACAAGCACGGTGGACTGGCAATTTTTTCTAAAGCGCTGGTGCTGCCGTAGTGAAGCAATGACTACCAATTGTACGTAGAGTTTTTGTTCTAAGTGGTTGTAAACTTACCCCAACTTCTTGCACAAAGGTGCAGAGTACTAGTGGTTTGGTGTCCTTGAACATTTCTTTCTCTAGAGCCTTGCTGCACCTCTCTCCCCTCTCACACAGATCAGCTCTAGAGCAAAAATTGTTCAAGGAAAAGAGTAAGGTTGATTAATGAACACAAACGAATGTCTCGTAGCTTGGGCCAGGCACTTTGGACTCAAAACAAAATATTTTTCAGCAACAAATGAAGAAATATGGTATTTCTTAAGGCCGGTTAAGACGGTACGATTTTTGCCTACAACTATCGTATACAACACGCTCACATAAACCCAGCTTAAAAATTTTTTCAATTATGAATCTTTCAAAGAATGAGTTCTATTTTCTTCATTTTCAATTAAAAACTGTGTAGTAGTTATCCATCAACTGAAGCTAAAAACCTGAAACTAGGTTATATTGAGCTGCGAACAAAATGTTCTCTGATTGGCTAATTTGTTCAGGCTGAGAGAAGTGAAATCACCTGGGGTTGTCTGGAACAAAGAAACATGAAGGGTGCGCTAATGACTGTTTCTTATTTTCTTGGCAGGCTGTAGATCTTGAAATAGATGAATCAAGTTTCACTGGAGAGATAGAACCAGCCAGAAAGACTACCAAGCCTATGCCGGCTAATGGAAAGAACTCTGATGTGACATCAAAAAGAATATTGCATTTATGGGGACTCTAGTCAGGAGTGGGAGAGGAAAGGTGGGAGATTTAAAAACTTTTTCTTAAAATTTTATTGACAACCTCACTCACAGATAGTACCCTGAAACAATCTCTGGGCTGATCTAAGTCAGGGCACGGCTAACTCACAGATAATACCCTGAAACAACCTCTGGGCTGATCTATGTCAGGGCATGGCTAACTCACAGATTGAACCCTGAAACAACCTCTGGCTTGATCTAAGTCAGGGCATGGCTAACTCACAGATCAAACCCTGAAACAACCTCTGGGCTGATCTAAGTCAGGGCATGCCTAACTCACAGATGGAACCCTGAAACAATCTCTTGGCTGATCTAAGTCAGGGCATGGCTAACTCACAGATCAAACCCTGAAACAACCTCTGGGCTGATCAAAGTCAGGGCACGGCTAACTCACAGATAGAACCCTGAAACAACCTCTGGGCTGATCAAAGTCAGGCCACGGCTAACTCACAGATCAAACCCTGAAACAACCTCTGGGCTGATCCAAGTCAGGGCATGGCTAACTCACAGACAGAACCCTGAAACAACCTCTGGGCTGATCTAAGTCAGGGCATGGCTAACTCACAGATAGTACCCTGAAACAACTTCTGGGCTGATCTAAGTCAGGGTATGGCTAACTCACAGATCAAACCCTGAAACAACCTCTGGGCTGATCAAAGTCAGGGCACGGCTAACTCACAGATAGAACCCTGAAACAACCTCTGGGCTGATCAAAGTCAGGGCACGGCTAACTCACAGATCAAACCCAATGACAATAGTGAGAGTGTACTACTACTACCACAGTACTGCACCCTTGATTTTTAGTGATAGAAACTGTGTATTAATCATTTGTTCCTATAATATCCTGTTACCCATACAGCAAGCCTGTCAAGGAGCAGGCATTAGCTCAGTTGGTTAGTGTGCAGCCTTCAGAGCTAGATGTCTGTTTCGACTTCTCTCTGTTCTGTGTAGCTTTAATTAGCTTTAAATACCTGTAAAAAGGACCACTGATAGTAAAAGGAGGTAGAGGGCGTACCTTCGAGTGCATTAAACATGAGCCCCTGGCTTGGGAGAATTGGGCAACCACTCCCCGCGTTATCGAAGTACTACCCTGTTATAGCATGTCATCATCACATAATGTTAATCAGTAAACAGGAAGGTGTCCAGTAAACCTTGTTTTCTTCATCCTTTTTATTCTTAGGGAATTGTGATTGGAATTGGAGAGAATTCAGAGTTTGGAGAAATTTTTAAATTGATGAAGGCTGAAGAGGTAAACATTTCATATCTTCTAGAAATAAATTTTTGCAGTGATACATTTAGACAATTGTCAATGTCATCATCATCGCAACAAGGACAATATTACATCTTCAGCAGGGGTGTAGCCAGGATTTTTGAGAGAGGGGGGGGGGGCAAATTTAAAATTCTGTCTTTCATTTGAGCCCCTGAAGCGCCAAACCAAAACAGAACTGGATTACTGCATATTTTTAGAGAAATAAAGAATAAGGTATTGAAAATTACCATATAGATTTGAAAAAAGGCACCATTTTCTTGCCACAGGGGGAGGGGGGAGAAGGGGAGGGGCTGCTCCCCTTGGCCCCCTCTGCCTATGCCCCTGTTCAGTATAATCATCATCATCATGATTGCTATCATCTTCATCACCATCATGACTGGCATGATCATCTTTGCCATCAGTTTTACTATCATTATGATAACCATTATCGCGCCATTAACATTAGTTAACATTCCATACTCTTACCACCACTATCAACAATGACAGTATAAAGAAGGTCATTCTAGCAACTGTGAGCATGGATTAAGAGCGATCGATTGATTATTAACAACCATGGCCAATCTCAATTGATCATCATAGATATCTCCTAATTTGAAACATGAGACTGTTCTGAGTAAACCATTCTAACAGTTGCATGAGGTGCCAATCAATCAATTATAGTGAATGGATCTGTGCTCAGATGCTACATGTACATCTGAATGGCCTATGCTCCAACAATACCATTACTATCATCATTATATCGTTATTACTATGACCATAATCACCAATGTTCTTTACCATAATCTTCATTATCATTAGAACATACATGTACCACCATTGTCATCAACACACTGTCACCATCATCAATCTATACCATCATTTTTTCCTTGATTACCTTTATTATCACCACACTCTTCTTCTCGGTGCTTCTTATGCCAGTTTTGCATTGCATTGTCTTTTATTCCTACCATTAAAGTAATCTTTATTAATTAATACCACAGCCACCCAAGACTCCATTACAGAAGGACATGGATATCCTTGGCAAACAATTATCATTCTATTCACTTTGTATCATAGGTGGGTATGAAATCTTATGTTTAGTAATGACACCATCTAGTGGCTTGACAAATAGAGTACTGTATAGTACCAATGTGTGACCTCATCCAATAAAATGTCAACATTTGAAGAAAGAGGAGAAACACTGCTTACTTTTTTTGTCAACTCTAAAGTTGCTGGAAGCTTTAAAAATGAATTATAGCGAACATGCCTACAGAATGACTTACATACATGAACCATATCAAGCTTAACCCTATATGTTAGTGTCAAAGTTGGAGTAGAGAAAGCTCACTCCATAATATATGGTATGATCAATTCCATATTTGGATTGTGCGGAAAAGCGGCAAACAAAAAGGGCGTCGTTTTATAACGAATTCGACATGAACATTTTTGAAGAAGAAAAGAAAAGAAAAGAAAAGACAAGTAAAAAAAGAGAAACTTTGGAAAATCGAGGAAGGATATGGGGATGATGCTAACTCGTGGGTCTGCCTCGAGGCAGACAACGACATAGGGAAATACGACACTCAATGTTTGATATGTTGACTATGCATAAAATCACTTAAAAAATCATTAGTTGCTTTGGCCACCTGAACAAAATTTAGGTACATGTACCTTTTAGGGGTCGTTTTCATAATATTCAATGAGCATCCCAACGCTTTTCAGGTCACCCCCCCCACCCCACAAACAAAATCCTAAATTTTAAAATAAATTTTAGATGTCATTACTTTGGTACTCTTTAAACCATTTGCATGATTTGACTACCAAAATGTTTACAATTTCTTGTTATTCAATTTTGTATTTCCTCATGAGAGTAGTAAGACACCCTATAATATATAAAATAACACATATATAGTATATTTTACCATGCTCTCTTCATTAATGTTGTGGACTAAGCACTTTTAAGGGGCACTCAAGACTAGTGACTATTTACGCTTCTTTCTTCACTTCTTTATCTCAGTCTTGAGATAAAGCTTTTGGATCTTTGGCTCATATAATGATATAAGTTATTTCTCATTCTTAGCTCTCATAATATTACTTGGTTGGATTCAGAAGCGTAAAATCTTAGAAATGTTTACAATTGGAGTCAGGTAAGCTTATAAAGCATCATTAAGACCATTCTTCACATTAGAACAACAACAACAATGAGAACAATACATGACAATATTTTATTACTGCAGTTATCCATATTCTACAAACTCCAATGGTTTGTTGTGAATAAAGAAATAGAAAATGCACGCATGTGCTGTGTGCTGTTATAAAGCACGCGGGGGTTGGTAGAACACAAGAAAAGTGTTTGGAGAAGCAAGACACGTAGCGGAGTGCTTCTGGACACTTCTCGGGTGTTCTGCCAATTCCCCAAGTGCTTTATAACTCCACACAGCACAGTGAGAAAGTTATTTCTTTCTTTTATAAAATAAAAGTGTGTGTGTGTGTGCTGTGTGCTCTCATAATAAGAATGCAAGATTTATAACAGTTATTTTATAATTGGTTTTTCACTGCCGCAAGTCAAGAACATAAAGGTACCAACTGATTATTTTTTGTTGTCGGCAGCAAAAACCAAATTTCAGCTTGCAGCTTTCGTAGAATATGGAATACTGCAGTAAATAAACATAATTTGAATATTTATTTTCTATTGATTTTTGACTTATGGACAGTAGAAAAAAAGTCATCATTCTTGTCCTTGCACCCTATGTTGCATGTAAATATAAACTAAGATAGTAAAACAGTGTTTTTGTGTTGTTATTTTGTAGTCTTGCAGTAGCAGCTATCCCAGAAGGGTTACCCATCGTGGTGACTGTAACCTTAGCTCTTGGAGTCATGAGAATGGCTAAGAGAAAAACCATTGTAAAGAAGCTACCAATAGTGGAAACACTGGGATGTTCTAGTGTTGTGTGCTCTGACAAGACAGGGACATTGACCAAAAATGAGATGACAGTATCTCAGATTTTCACTGGAGATGGTTGTTTTGCAACGGTAATTATTAGAACTTTAAACTATATCTTAGACCAAGATAAACAATATATCATTGTGTAATGTTCTTCAATTACAGAGCACGTGTCATTCTCTAGAGTATCATTTCTTTGTTTAGCTAGGGCGTAATATTTTCCCATTTCAGACCATGTGTCATTCCCTAGAGTATCATTTCTTTGTTTACCTTGGGCGTAATGATTCCCATTTCAGACCACGTGTCATTCCCTAGAGTATCATTTCTTTGTTTAACGATTGCACATGAGAAGACACATGAATATGAATACAACTCAAACAAAAAATCTTATTCTCAAGAGAATGACACATGGTCTGAAATGGGTAAACATCGCACCAAGGCAAATTAGGTCTATTAGCACTGCTATGGTTTCCTTTCTCACTTTCATACATGTAGCCTCCTGTAGCATTGATATGGCAGGTCATATTTGCTTTCTCATATTCTGAGCATAGCCATAGTTATCTGTAGCACTTTCATGGCTTCCTTGGATTCAATCCTTAAGCATTATCTTGGCTTCCCAGACAGTGGTATGGCTTTTAAGCAGTGCTGTGTCTTTTAGCAGTGCTGTGTCTTCCTTTCATTGCTTTCTTGACACATTTTTGTACCACTGATATGGCTTCTTAAAGCATAGGTACATGTATGGCTTTTAGTACTGTAATGGCTTCCTGGTGCTATTGTCATGACTTCCAATAGCATTGACATTGGTTTCCTCTAGCACTGATAAGGCTTGTCAAAGCACAGGCATGGCTTTTAGTACTGTAACGGCTTCCTGGTGCTATAGTCATGGCTTCCAAAAAGCATTGTCATGGCTTCCAAACAGCATTGACATGGTTTCCTCTAGCCTTAATGAGGCGTCTCAAAGCATATTCATGGCTTTTAGTACTACAATGGCTGCCTGGTGTCATTGTCATGGCTTCCAATAGCATTGACATGGTTTCCTCTAGCACAGATATTGTTAAAAGCACAAATTCCTTTAACATTGCCTTCACTTCCTAATATCTAATTCTCCTGGCTACCTGTAACCCTAACAATTTTATAGCATGTACTTTAACATCCTTGGAAATCCAGTGGTAAAATTCTGTTGCTTGTTTTTCTGAAAGGAAGAAATGAGGGACAATCTACCCCCTGGGTTACTGAGGATGATATTTTGACAAATCTTTCCTTTACAGGTGTCTGGAGTTGGCTATGATATCGATGGTGAGATCCTTGTCAACGACGAACCAATTTCAGTTCACAGTAATCCATCAATAACCAAAGTCTTGGAGGTCAGTTATTTGACTCTAGTGGCCCATGCTTAATTATCACTTGTGAATTTTAAAGTTATTTTTCTTTATACTTAGACTTAGATTGATAGACAATAGAGAGGTTAAGCTTCTTGTTCACGTGAACGTCAGTTGACCATTAAAAAATTCTTTAAAATTAGTGAAAAGGAATCGCAATGATCTCCAGAGTAGTAGATAAAATAAGAATATGTGTCTTTGTCGGGAAGGTTTGCAAAAGGTTAAGTGAATTGTAGGGAAACAATGAAAATGTGGATACAGCTGATTACCTAGATTAGTCGTAAGGTTGTTGTAAATAGCTTGTAACCAAGTTTTCAATATTTTTTCTTGTTTCATTTACTCTATTCAAGTCTGGATCTAGATAAATTTGTTGTTGTTGTTGTAGACTGGATTATTGTGTAATAATGCAACTATAAGGAATGGTCAATTGTTTGGTCAGCCTACAGAAGGTGCACTAGTCACGGCAGCATACAAGGTAAGTCCACTTTCTTAACTTAAAAATATTGATACAGTAAATATTGTCATATTATATCATATATGTATGAAAAGATGCTGTCCTGGTGAGAAAAAAAAAAGATATTTAGACTGACTGATCCTATACTCATAACCTTATCCAAAAAGACCCATCAAAATACAGTGTAAGAGATACCCTCCTCAGAACACCCCTCCCCCCCCCCCCCCCCACAATTTCCTCTCCATGGGGGAGGTATAGATATTTCTGGAAATGGACTGGTTTCTTCTATTCTCAGCTTTGAGGGGTACTTCACTGCACCTGAAAAGTAATTGTGTCATGCAAAGTGTCCCTCAAAGTTGAATCAAATGAGTCAAATTGAAATGCTTATAGGTGGTAAGAAACCGGTGAATTCATAATATGCACTCTTCAGAACCCTCCCCAGCCCTTGGAAAATGTCAATCCCTCTTCAATTTACTCTGGTTACTGTGTGAATACTCCAACCAGGACCACTTTGATAACTTGTATCATAACCAATCATAGTGCGACATTTAGTTCAGATATTTAAACCAGCCAATCAATAGCACATTTGATATAAGGAGAGCGTGGGAGCAAGATAATCTGATTGGCTAACACTGTTATCAGTTTATCCAAGTGGTCCCGTGTTAGTGTGTCCTCACAGTAACTTGTCATCGCTATCACCATTACAAGTACAGCATGGCACAGCTGAACGGAGTCCACTCAAAGCATGTGAAGGCTGGTAAAGTCGTGTGGAAAGTTACTTATGTGCACACCTTGAGTTTGGTCTGTTCTGGTGTCTTGTTCTTTTGAAAGAACTGTAGCCATTCACCATTTTCCATACATTGGTTCACTGTCAAAGCGCACAAGCGAGGCGCCAAGTACTTTCAAAGGATTATTCAAATTTAAGCCTTGCAACCTCGACTGAATCCTTTGTGTTTGACCAGTGAACCTATGTACGGAAAATGGTGAATCTGGTTGACGTATGGATATAAAATGAATAAATATTTGAATCTCATGCAGCTTGGGTTTCATGACTCAGAGATGACTACATCGCCAGATGAAGACCATTTAGCTCAGGAAGAAGTTATTGCTGTGAAATGTAGAAGCACACTCAGCCCTGTCATTGCAGATGTAAGTGAAAATTGAAATTTTGATTCAAAAAAGATTTTCTTTCCTTGTGGTTTTGTACAAAAACTCAAAGAAGCTAGGGCATCTTGACAGCTCAAGGTTTTGTGAATTGTATACAAGTTGCTAATTGAAACACTGAAACAACCTCTGGGCTGATCTAAGTCAGGGCTGGCTAACTCACAGATTGAACCCTGAAACAACCTCTGGTCTGATCTAAGTCAGGGCATGGCTAACTCCCTGATAGAACCCTGAAACAACCTCGTGGGCTGATCTAAGTCAGGCATGCTAACTCCAGATTGAACCTTGAGACAACCTCTGGTCTGATCTAAGGCAGGGCACGGCTAACTCACAGATAGAACCCTGAAACAACCTCTGGCTGATCTAAGTCAGGGCATGGGTGACTCACAGATTGAAACCCTGAAACAACCTCTGGTCTGATCTCAGTCAGTGGCATGGCTAACTCACAGATTGAACCCTGAAACAACCTCTGGGCTGATCAAAGTCAGGGCAGTGGCTAACTCAAAGATTGAACCCTGAAACAACCTCTGGCTGATCTCAGTCAGGGCATGGGCTAACTCATAGATCAAACCCTGAAACAACCTCTGGTCTGATCGAAGTCAGGGCATGGCTAACTAACAGATTGAACCCTGAAACAACATCTGGTCTGATCTAAGTCAGGGCATTGCTGACTCACAGATTGAACCCTGAAACAACCTCTGGCTGATCTCAGTCAGGGCATGGCTACTCATAGATCAAACACTGAAACAACCTCTGGTCTGATCTAAGTCAGGGCATGGCTAACTCACAGATCAAACAAACTATACCACATGATGCCGGGTCCAGGAATCAAAAATGAGACTTTTAAGTCTTAAAAATCTGCAGAGAGGCGGTGCACTAGGGACTAGCCCACACCTTTTTTTATATTTTTTATTTACAACTTGTGTTTTACATATTGAAAAATTACATATTTACACACAGAATGAAGAGAAAACAAAAATTGAAAAACTAAAGAAATCTGGTTTGCCTCGGGTTTGTACTTATTCTCATTGGTTTCTTTGCCTATTCTATCATATAAACACCCTTTCTACCACCTCTGTCTCTCTTACTCCGACGAAGGACTAGCATCCGAAACGTCAGTAAGTTTTTTCATCTTTTCATGGTGTATAATTTACCTTTTAGCATTACTGTTTGCATTAGAAACACCAACGCAGCTCACACTAGTTTCAGCTAGTTATATCTTCCTATTGATACTCTGGAGTGATTAAGTCATGAATTTAATGCATCCTTTATTTTAGACCACTTCTTTAGATGTATTGGAATTTTGGTCCCTTTGCTTGGCCATCTATATTCAATTCTTTCATTTTGGTTTAACACATTTTTGAAAAGAGATAAAGATGGAACTTTTCCTTTCTCTCTTGCTTATAGAGAGAATCTTGTACATCATTAGAACATGATTAACATTACAATCATCAATACCAAGAATAAAATAAAAACAATTGCGCCACACTTGATTATTATTTTTTCAGAGGAGATAACTAGCTAAAACCTATGTGAGCTGCGTCGGTGTTTTCTAATGAAATAGTAATGATAAAAAGCAGGGGTGGATCCAGGGGAGGGGTGCAGAGGGTGCGCACCCCTCCTGGTTACACTTTCTGCTCCTACTTCGAAGATAACCAAGACAGTTTTTGCCTATTGATTCTAAGGGGTGCACCCCTCCCTGGGTTAACATTGTTGCTCAGCACCTCTCCCTGAACAAAACCTGGATATGCCCCTGAAAAGGTAATTATACACCGTGAAAAGATGAAACTGACGTTTTGGACGCTAGTCCTTCGTCGGAGTAAAAGAGGGATTATTGAATCAAGGGAGAGACCCACATCTATGTGGTACCCAGACCCATAGGTAATTACTAAATGTATTGTACATTTCAGGTGACGAGGGAGTTGTACTATGTGAAAGAGCACCAGAGCACATCGTACGTCAATGCACGGCATATTACAGGAAGGGAACAATAACACCGTTAACTACCCAGGATGTTGAGAGAATACGAGATGCTGTGGTAGCATGTCGTCAACAGACTTAGAAGTAAGTGTTACATTTACAGCGCTTCTTAGCTTTCTCACTCAGACGAAATTTGTCAAATTTGTTGTCACTACAAAATGAGGTTTTGGTAGACGCTCACTAAAAGTATTTCCATGACAATGTTGGGAACACGAATTTTCAGGCCTTGATAGATGTCCACCAAAACCAACTTTGTCTTGCAGCAAATTGTATAAATTTGCACGTGTGATTTGTAAGCAAACTAAGAGCCTGATTAGAGCTTCTATATAGATCTCCTCTGCTTGGACGTAATGCTTTCCCATTTCATGACCATGTGTCATTCCTTTGAGAAAATAAGATTCTTTGTTTGAGCTGTCTCCATATTCATGTGTCTTCTCGTATGTTGCAACCGAGCGCAAGCAGTTAAACAAATGATGATACTTCTAGGGAAATGACACGTGGTCTGAAATGGGTTAACATTACCTCCCAGCCGAGAGGTGTCTTGCATGGTTCCAACGTCACGACAATAGTAAACAATCACCTGCTACAGCATTTTTCCCAAGTGGGAATAAAATTAGTGTCTTGTCCCACAAACAACTACAACAGTATCTATTTTAAAGAGTACCACAAAAGGATGACAGAGGCATTTCCTATTTTGCAGGCAGTTGAGACACTATTAAATGTCAAGTTTATGATCAATTTTCTGAGTCACAGTTTTCAATTCTGAGATATTCTAGAAATTTGTTGAGCTTGTAGGGCATAGCAACGGTAACTTAGGGGCGTTGGAACCAGAAATTAAGACCACGAATACCCTTCTGTCTTTACCTTTGATGATGAAGATCATTTTATTTCCTCTCTTCAACGTGTTGTTTTCATTTCAATAATTGGTGGTGTATTGATTGATTTTTAGTTGTGTGATAGAGCACTTGCGTCTGGTGAGGCTGTGACAGCAGCTGATATATTGATTCTCGGTCGTAGTAGGTCTGTTTGACCCCCTCCAGACCTGGTGTTAGAGGCCGTGCATAAAAACACTGTTGTAGGGACAGTGGTTGTTATTTGTGTTGGTGATGTTGATGATTACTGGAGACTCGAGGGAAATGGCAGCTATATCTTAGGTATGACATCTCCATACATGTACTCTAAGGTTGTGACAAAATGGTTTTTTGGGCCGAATGGGGTGGTAACAAGGATAGATAAAGAACGAATGGTGAAGGGGTTTGGAGGAAGAGAATGGATGAAGGCGATGAAAAGGTATGGTCTGAAGCGAGATGAAAGGGGTGGAGAGGGAATGAAGGGTGTATGAATATGGAAGGGTGCATTGAGGATTAGATTGCAAGTGTATACTGGAGAAGGGGTGTTGTGAAGGATGGATGAAGGGGTTATATGAATGAGTGGAGGGGGTTGAATGATTCTTTTTGTTGGAGTTTTGATTTGAAGGGACGTGAAAGATGGATGAAGGGTGTAGAGGTGGATGAAAGGGTGAAGGGGGCATGAGGGATAGATGAAGACATGGATGAAGGGTGGATGAAATAAGGCATGGAGGGGGGCCCCGCTGGAAGTATGGATTAGGGGGGATGAAGAATGGAATGGAGGGGTGAGTGCAGAATGGATAAGGAAGGTGGGAGCAAAGGGTGGATGAAGGGGGACCTGTATAAGGATTAAATTAACCGGTTTTTCAAACCACTCTAAAAACGAGCACATGACAGAGAACTCAAATTGACACTTTACCTCACATGTGACTGACACCAAGTTTGTGAATCAAAAATGCGTGTTGAATGGGTAAGAGAAGAGAGCCTTCTCTCTTCTAAAACTACCATGCATTCCATTGTGAAATACTAATCTCCCATAGAAAGCTTCCATTAAATTACTGACTACGACTACTTTGTTGCAACACCGTCCGTACTACAAACTTTGTTCCTCTTCATTCAACTACGATTTTCTCATTTTCATAAATTACTATTCTGTTGAATTTCTTTGGGTAATTTATTTGTTTAAGGGTTACTTTACTTGCACGCCCGTGTAGGCGTTTCATAACAACAGTATGTAGCTCTATCTTTCTGAACCTTACTACATCATGTAAAAGACTACATGAAATGCCAGCACTATTTCATAATAAAGTTTGTTAAGTGTTAGGTTTTCTGGATTTGGGCGGGTTAGGATTTTTCATTAGAGTTTGGATTAGGTTTTCAGGACATCATAAATCAAGACCCTACCTAAATAAATAATAAATTTTGAATCCCATAGTGTATTTCATGTAATCTTATATGATATGTACTAACCTTTCTGATGCGTAGTCTTGACTATGGTCATTCTGACGCTCCACCCCACATCAAACCTATGATGACTTTATGAGAGGGCAACAACGATGCTGGCTCTCCTGTCCAGAACATGTTAGAATTTTGCTGACCACAGTATTTTTTTTTCTGCAGCTGAGATTCTAGGTATTCAGTCTAGTGGACGACCAACACTCTCTCTGGGGAAGCTAGGAGGTCTTAGACCCTTTTCAAACTATCCTCAGTCATCGATCAGGTTCGTATATGTTTTTGACCAATCAAAAAAAATGAATCCAGAAACCTGGAATTTAATTTCGTCTTTCTATCTTCTGTTTTCTCTTCTCTTCTGTTCTCTTCTCCCTTCTGTTCTCTCTCTTTCTTCTGTTCTCTTCTCTTCGTTTCTCTTCGCCTTCTCTCGTTCTCTTCTGTCTCCACCCTTCTGTTGCTCTTCTTCTTCTTTTTCTCTTCTCATGTTCTCTTTCCTTAAGCCTCTTTCGTTTTGTCCTTCTCTTCCTTCTTCTCTTCTCTTTCCTCATTTTTCTGGTTCTCCCTTTCTCCCTTCTCTTTCTCCTTCTCTTCTTTGTCTTCTGTCTAGTTTCGCTTCTGCGTGTTTCTTTCTCTCTGTTTTCACTCTTCTGTTGTCCCTTCTGCTGTTATGTTCTCTTCTCACTCTTCTGTTCTGTTTAAAATAGTTCGTCGCAGTTTCTTTCATATCCTTTGGATACTAGTTACTATTCTTTGCTGTTGATCATGCTATGTTGTAAGTATTCTAGCCTACTGTAATATTTGAAATTATCCGTTTCATCTGTACTACAGGTTTATCTTTGAATTATTTGCTGGTCCAATGTGCTTGTATGTAAATGGTTGCACAGCTGTGTTGTTTCCGAGTACATGGAATAAATTAAAATTTATTTATATACAACTTTCCCTAGTCGATCACCTTTCTAGTTCCTGCTTATTGGGTTCTGCGGTTCTCTGTCTGTTCCTCTTAGAGTTGTCTTCGTGTCTCTGTTCTCTTCTCTCTGTTATGTCTGCTTCGGTTTCATCTCTGTTATTCAACTTCGACTCATTCTCGAGGTTTAGTGTCTTGTCCTTCTCACCATTCAACTACATTTATTCCTAGTGCTTACAGTGTGCTTTTCTCGTGTGTCATTTTCTTGCTAACTGTCTCTTGCTTCTTTTTCTGTTTTGTTATTGTGTGGTACTCTTCTCTGTTTCTTCTTCCTTGTTTTGTTCTCCTGTCATACAGCTTTTCGTATCTGGAGTGTATTCTGGTTCACGTGATCATCTTTCCTCTCGTACT